>JAMAGZ010000019.1:149155-622038 GCA_023626575.1 Penicillium sp. PF1803
TCATCATCATCATCATCATCATCATCATCATCATCATCATCATCATCATCATCATCATCATCATCATCATCATCATCATCTTCTTCTTCTTCTTCCTCCTCCTTCTGCCCCCCATAAGGCCCATCCTGCTCCACAATCCAAAAAGCAGGAATAACACTTGTCAATCCCAACGTCCCCAACAACCACCAAGGAACAATAACAAACCCCTTCTTAATCCCCCACGAAAAAGCAGCCCCAATCAACGCCGGACCGGCCGCACGACCCAAAGCACTAACACTCGTGCCCACACCGTTCAAAGTGCCCAGGACCGACATGCTGGAAGCGGAGTTTGTGAGTAGGATCGTGCAGCAGGGGATGCCGAAGACTGTTGCGCCCAGTTTGGCCAGCATGATGACGAGGACTGCTGGGATGCGGAGGTTTTCCGGGGCGAGGGCTGTGAAGGGGGTGATGAAGAAGATTATTGGGAGGAGGATGGCGGAGTATTTGAAGCATGTTAGGACTCCGTAGCGTTTGGCTATGGGTGGGAAGCAGAGGAATTGGATGACCATGCCAATGACGCCGATTATGGTGTAGAACATGCCGATTTGGGGGGCGTCTGGGTAAGGAGATAAGTTAGGTACTTGTTATATGTGAAGTGAAGTTGTTTGGTAGACTGACCAACGCCGAATCCACTGGCGAATTTGAATGGTAGTTGCACGTTGGGGCTATCGTGAAGATCCTGAACAGGGTAATGCAGGAAGACAGGGAAGACCGAGTCAAAGGCCATGCCGAGTCCAGACATCAACGTATACGACAGAAGAATCAGGTTTGACTGAGGCGTGAAGATCTGAGACCAACTCGGTCGTATCACTGGTTTCTTAACCTTCTTCCGAACCTGTGTCCCACCAGGAAGCAAAGCCGTACGCTCCTCATCCACCCCCTTCAACTCAGCCTGACGGCGTCTACTCGACACACACGGTCTCGTAAGAGCCTTCCCCAGTTCCAAACCAGGATCATACCGATCCCTCTTCGACTCGAGCGTCTCCTCCAAAAACAGACATCCCGTCATAATACCCACAACAAAGAAACAAGCCGACGCAAGATTCGGCAACGCAAAAGGGTACCGTCTGAGAAACTCACTCCCCCCAAAGAGATAAGGATGTTTCTCCGCCGGCCGCGCCAAAGCCCCACCAAACGCGGGACCAAAGATACTCCCAATCGTCCAGACGAGCGGCATAAGGCTGAACGCGCGCGGCTGTAGCTCCCGCTGCGGCACGATCTCGGCGACCATCGTGCGCAGGATACCCACGTTACCGTTCATCAGGCCGATTAGGGCGCGCGAGATGAGAACCATCGTTAGGGTTTGCGACATGCCCAGCATAATGGAGATCAACATTGTGCAGGTTAACCCTGACAGGATGATGGGTTTGCGGCCCACGTAGTCGGATAGAGTACCCCAGGGTACGGCCATGAGGGCCTGGCTCACGGATGCGACCGCGGTGGAGATGCCGGCCCATTTGGCGACTTCGATTTTGGGGACGCCGACATATTCGATGAGTTCAGGCTGGATTTGGAAATGTTAGACTTGGATTTGATTTCCGCGAGAATAGATAGGTTTGATCGCGCGATTAAATGAGGGGGAAAAGCAGTTGGAGAAAATGTTCCAACCTCGGCGAAATGACCGAGGTTGTGAGAGACGCGGTGTGGACGTACCAAGTAGGGCAGGATAGAGGTGAAGACAACTGTTGGCAGAGATATTCGTTAGTGATTGCTTATTGGGCCAGCGAAGATCTAACTTCTCCATCTGACAGGATCTATTGATCATCCAAGATTTCGCATATCTCATAGGCCAGGGGAGGTAAAAAACCTACGTGGCTCGGCAAAGCGACATATTGCTAAGATTCCCGTCAGTTTAGAAATTTGAAGTTTTTATTGGGGGAAAAAAAAGAAATGAAACTTACACAGAATAACCAGCTGCCGCACAGGAAGCTTGGCTTTTTGCATTTTTATAGGATTTTTACAACGACAGCGCAAAACACCCCGGGAAGAGGAAAAAGAGAGAGAAAAGCGCGAGAGAAAGAAAAGAGAGAAGAAGAGGGTCTGATGGCGTATTCACAGATCGGCGACCGCGCTGAGGGTCCGAGCCGCTGCCTGACCGGTGCCGAGTCTTTTCTCGACTGCGTTAGCCTCTGTTTCTCTTTGACGCTCGAGTCCACTCCCTTACTGTACGTAGTGCAGCTATACGGGCGGGGGCGAGGAGATGCTGCAGCTCTCGGCCTGTCGGCAAAAAAAAAAACGAGACTCCACTTGGGCTTTTCCGTCAGCAGTCGTGGGGTTGCATCTCAACTAAGTGACGGAGAACATTGCATTGACAGAATAATATAGATCATTCATATCTTCATCATAGACTAAGGAAGACTAGATACAAACCACCCGAAAATATAGATGGCGAAATGCAATCATAGACAAAGTGTACCACCATGCAAAAGTATACACCACAAACCAGCTACATCTCTTTACTCTTTACTGTACTGCATGTACAACTCGTATACACACCAAAAACTCGCCCAGATAATCGGCATCCAATCACACTGAACCCTCATCCTCCCTCGGATTTCAATCTCGCCCAACTACGACAGCAGCTTGGTCGCCGCACCAATCCGTTCTTGGATAATACGACTCCATTTCTACACGCAAAAAAAAAAGAAAAGAAAATATGCAGTCAGCCAAGCGGGTCTTCCCTCGTGGTTCATGTCCCACAGATAATCAAAGTTGTTCACTCACCTTGGCATTCTCCACATCGCCGTCATCAAGACTCTCCACCAGTCCGGGGTAGGTGGCTCCCGAGTAGCCGGTCCAAATACCAGGTGCAAACACAACGTGCTTGAACCAGTTGCGCCCGTCCAGACCGGGTTGGTACAGGAACGATCGCTCGATGTACTTATACTTGTCGTTGGCGCCGCGGATCAGGAAGTAGAGGCGGACCTTCTTCCACCAGAGGTACCAGGGAACATCCTCGTTCAACTTTTCGGCCAGCGATGCGGCGTAGGCGTCGAACGCGGTCGCGGCCGCTTGGAAATTGGAGATCTCCTGGTCAAGACGATCAAAGTCAAAGTGGGCATGCTTTGGTAACTTATCGGCTGAAGGTTTGACTGTTTGCAAATACGAGTCCAGTCCGGCAGCGTAGTCGCCGGCGCTGAAGGCGATCACGGGCGATTCAACTAGTCGGGCGGCAGCCAAAGCCCAGAGCTTCGTGGTAGCGAGGTGGTAGGACCAGTTGGGGTCGCCATACTTCTCCATCCAGGCGAAGCTGTCGTAGTTCGAGTGGTAGTGATAGACGGCGTCGCCCTTTCCATGACCGAAGCCAAAGTCCAGACTGGCCACACCGGCAAAGTCCTGGAAAGCAGTGAAGTCACTGCCACTACCCATGGTCGAGATATGCCCATCCCAAACATCACGGACGGTCTGTCCAAGGACAGTCTGGTTCGGGTGCGGCACGAGGCCAGCCACCTCGTAGATAACCTGGTTGAGCAATGGCGCGGCGCGAGGACCAAAGTGAGTACCAGAAGCAGCCACATCGACATTCAAATACGCGACATTGGCCTTGGACAGCCAAGGGAGGTTCTCCTCAACCCATTCGGTCGAACCGAGCAAGCCGTACTCTTCACCATCCCAACTGGCAAAGACAATAGTGCGTAGTGGCTTCCATCCCGCCTTCAAGGCTTCACCAAAGCTGCGAATGACCTCGTTCATGGCGGCAGAACCGCTGTTCGGGTCTCCAGCTCCGCCGGCAATCCACGCATCTCGGTGATTACCCAGAATGATGACCTCGTCCAGAATGGAACCCTTCAGGACACCGATCACGTTCCACAAAGGGGTGGTCACATATAGCTGCTGGTTCTCAAGGTTGATAACGACATCCTCTGGCGAGGGTCCAATGTTATATTTCACGCCCTTGTGGCCAAGGGCACCGCCCTGCCAGAACTCATTAAAGTCCGAGGCCTTGGGACCGTGTCCATTCAGAGCCTTCAAGAATGGGATGACCTCCTTGTAAGAAATTGGAAGGGAAGGAATAGATGGAATAGAGCCATGAGGATCCTGACGCTCACAGCCGGGCTTGGATGGGTATCCTGGAGTGGTGGGATCACCAGGAGCAATGCCTTTTCGTCAATATTAGTCGAGCTATATAATTTGATTGGTGGAATGATAGGGGAGGGAATGCGTACTCAGGAACTGCGTGCTGCCTCTCTGAATGGCACTAGGGTTACGGGCTGGGCCGTTAGGATAAGCCTCATAACCATTCTCTTCGGTGATCTCGCCATCCTCCTGAGGGTCGCTGTAGATGAGCACGCCAACCATCCCAAGCTCCTGCGCACGCTTCACCTTCAGACCACGGAAGTTTCGCCCATACTTGACAATAGCAATCTTGCCTTTCAGGGTGACATTGGCATTCACCAAGTCCTCAAAGTCCCAGTATGTACCAAAGTTGGCATACACAAACTGAGCAGTGACATTACCACTGGCCGAGTACCCGTGGAAAACGGGGACCCGATCAGGTAAACCCGAAGTAGGATCTTCCTCCAACACATCCTCCTCCAAGGTAGCCTCAAAGGTGACCTCGATATCATCACCAGACTTCTTGAGCAGGGCCAATCGATGGTCCAGTGGGTAGTTCAGGTAGATATCATAAGATGCAAGAGATACATCCTCCACCCCGAATTCCTTCCACTTGTCCATCGTCCATAGCGCCTGGCTCAAGTTCTTGCCTGCCAAGTGGGGCCCGGCGGTATAGTACTCGCTCCACTCACGGGCCTTGGCCGCGGATGGGGTGTTGAGGAGGATCTGCTGGAGTTGATCATAGGGTAGACCATTGCCTTGAGGCCAGGCGTCATGTGGGAAGGGGTTGGCACCTGGTAGATAGGACCAGATCGAGCCGTGCTCGCGGGGTAGGATAGCGGACGGGATCAAAAAGAGGATGACGACGATTACCAGGAGCGTGCCAAGCAGACCGGTACATGTTCGACGAAGGGTATTATGAGGGTATCGAGGTCGCCGAGGGGCGATATTGACCTCGAGCAGAGGTGTTGTCTCTGAGTATGGCATTTCCTTTTTCTCTCTCATCTTTGACAGGATGTAAAAGGAGAGAAAAAAAAAGAATGCAGGGCAGCTCAGGTTGTCGAGCAGCTCTTCTCCGCACTTTAACTCGCGTTATCGGCTTACTAAACACGCCTCGCGGGATGGGCCGCCTCCCTGAAGAGAGTTCCACTTGCCTGTTTAGAGTTTCATACTGGAAGATAGAACATAGGGAGAAATTCCATGGAACTTGGATAGTAGTAGGGTTGGGCCCAATGGAGGGAAATATCTCCGTCTTTCTACCCATCGGCTTAGGAATAATGGTCCACGTAATGGCAGAATCGAAGGCGGTTCCTATCTAGATCGCACTAGATCATTTAGTATAGATAGCCACATCCACCAATTTCTCCATTCTCTTTTTAACCACTATCAAAGTCTAATCCACGGCCTTCCATAAATATATACCCCCTTTTTACTCGTTTAACCAGTCCGATAATACCGAATCAGAGAAGTAGTACATAAAACGAAAATACTACGTAATAAATCCGAATGCTAGTGATAGTCCAATATCCTCGTTAGGCAGGCGCAACCCACCTGCATGGACCTCCCCCCATCCACCCATCTCCCATCTACTCCTCCCTCCATCGCTCCTTTCCAACCCTCTTGTTTGCCATCCCTTATAACCTTGTGAAATGTGTCCCCTTCAACCAATTGCCCCTGTGATCTAGTTGAATAGCGCATGTGTCCAATATCCCCAGCGACCTAGTTTGCGGCGGAGGTGATCGCGTCCTACGTACCCCTGGTGTCTCGGCGCCTATCTACGGAGAAGTTTACTTGATGTACGGAGTACATCCAGCCAATTCAACCTTACTGGGTGTGGTTGGTGATTCACGGTACCTCTGGCGCGATGATGGGGTGTTCGATTGACCCGGGTTCAAAGCCCCGTCCATTCTGTGTGATTTAATTCCTGATGATATTGGGATGGGTTACCTTTTGGAGTTGGAAGTGGACAAACACAAACATCCCGAAAACCCGCCATGAATGAAGATCCACTTTCCATTTTAGAGTTAGATACTCGAGTACTGTCAATATCAGTTGCCAATAGACACATGCTGAGCTAATAAAGACCGGAACAAAAAATGTATATCACAAAATCTCGATAAATAACAGTATACAGCGACATGGTATCACAAGTGCTATCATATACGATCGCTAAGACCAAATGGAGTAACAAAATGAGGAAAAGATGCAACCCGGTCCGAAACTATAAAGATCCAAGGTCGGCCAGGATAGTTGATAGTTGAGAACAGCCTGCCTCTGAGGCGAGCTCTTCAATCTTCATCTTCAAAGGGCTCTGCAAGATCCTCTGGAATCGCAATTTCATCGTCCAGTGCGGGATTCAACTTCTCGCCTAGGGCAATGCTCTCTCGAAGAATTTGGCGAGCAGCATCATCGTTGACTCCCATATCCTCTTTGACAAGGCGAACTGCCACTTCTGGGACTAGGACGGACTGGGCGTAGCCGACGACACCGGCCTGCTTGACAATGTGGTCGGATGTAGCCAAACGTCGTAGTTTCACGCCAAAACGATCAGTGAGAAGTTGCAACCTGGCGAGATTTTAGTACTGTGCTTGTGCTTGCAATTGACAACAACTTCATAGCGGAAAACTTACATCTTCCCAGATCCTTTCGTTCCATAATATCCGCAAGACATGGTCTCAAGACCGTCACCGGCCAGAGTGAGACGAAAGTTTTGCGCCTTCCCACTCTTCAGCGCTGTATCCAGTATATTGCGATAATAAGAGGAGCAATCTGGGACGAGAAGCTTTTCGAGTGCGGGGAAGTGTTTCTGGACCCGCTTGTCGAAGATATCCCAGTCAATTGTAGGATAGCCTTGTGATTCCCATTCCTTCTCGGCAGTATTTTGTTGATGAGACGCACAGAACTTTTGTTGTTCCCGAACTCGTTGTTTTGGTTGAGCGCGGAATGCCTTGAGTAGATCAGGGTCTACTTCCTTTTTGCACATCGGACACAATGATTCGAGTGGTTCTTCGGCCTCGGATGATGGGGAGCTTGGTGGGGGACTGAGAGACGAAACGGAAGATCCGTCGCCATTCATGTCCATGGATGACTGTTCTTTGAAGGACGAGGCCGGTAGAGTTGAATTGGGGTTGGAACTGGCGGGGATAGTAGGGGGTAGTTTGAATTTGGGGGAGGATTTTGCGATTTTTGGATATGAGGAGTTTATTTCCCCGGAAAATATCATGTCATCGTCCGGCTGCGAGTCGGGGCTAGACTTTTTGTCCGCCTTCTTACCCTTCGCTTTGACAGTCTGTGACTTGATCTGCGGAGAGCTCTTATCGGGAGTGGCGGGTGAACGAGCGAAGCTTGCAGTCCGTGAAATTGAAGTTCCTGACCCGTATTTGCTGGTCTTGGCTCGTTTGGAGCTTTGGGAAGACCACATCGCAAAGGGCTCCTCGTCGTCGCCCATCCCGCCCCTGCCTCCGAGCTTCTTCTCCTCGTAGGTCTCGATTGTCCTCTTCTTTGGTCTCTTGAAATCGAGATCCTCATCAGTGACCTCGTCCTCGTCGGTACTCTGTGGCTCATCGTCCGTCGCGGGTTCATTCTCGGGCTTGTGCTTGGTCTCTGGTTCCTGCGAGCATGATTTCCCCGAGTCCGAATCCGGCGACTCTGATTTCTGCTGTTCCTCCTTCTGTGATCCAGACTCGGGCTCAGACACGAAATCCACAGAGTTCAGCTCGCTCAATTCATCATTATCACCGCTAGACGCAGGCAGCTCATTTATTGTAGGCTCCGGTTCCTTGCGTGTTGGTTCTGGCTTCTCTGCCTCCTTATTGTTGAACACGGAATGCAAATGGCTTTTGAGTTTGTCAGTCTTGCGGAGACGAGTCGGAGCATGACTCGAATCGGGCTTTGCGCGTGGTGGTGGCATCGTAGAAAGTCGGGCACGTCGCGATCGGAGCGTTGGGAGGGAGAGGTTGGGAACGGATGAGACCCGCGGTTACGCGCGCCGATAAGAGGTCGCGGATCGGGTCGCGTCGATCACGCGAAACGGTCGATAGGGACACGCACTCGAGTGTAAAGAGAGCTTTCGAGGAATTGATTCCACCAGGAAGACTAGTCAAGACTGGGAGTTCCTGGAATTGTGAATTGGACTGGGGAAAGGCAATGCGTGAGGGGAACACGCTTGACACGCCAACAAAGGAAAAGGCCCTACAAAGCGGAGGCTTGCGGTCCATCGGATAAATGCATGGCTAAGCACAAACTACGAACATTTACACGATGAAAGATTATCAGACATTGAATCAAAGCTGCCTATTTATTCTCACTCATTGTCACTATACATGGCAGCCTTACAGACATAAACACATTGAATCTCCCAAACGCCGATGCAGAGCAATGCTCCTTCTAGAATCCCAGTAAAGGCTATGGAAGTCTTCAAGCAAAAGGGGAAGAGCAGATAAAAAAAAAGAACCGAGTATCCCTGTCATTATTCAAAAGTCATCTGGATCTCGCCATCATCATGGCCATGATCAGCCCAGGCATTGTGTTCCATGGCCATGGCTCCGAGTGCGGTAGCGCCAATGGCCATAGGCATGGTAGATGAAGACTGCAATTCGGGTCGCGAAGGCGTATCAAAGTGGCGTTGGGACGTCTCGTGGAAAGATGTATCAAAAGTCATTTCAATTGGCTCTTCCTTGTGTGAAGGAGCAGGATCAGTCGTGGCGCGAGTGGGGTGATTCTCCGTCGGGAGCTGCGGCTCTGACGCTGTGCGAGGCAGAGACGGTACCTCGGGCTCCTTTGGCGTTTGGCTTCTCTCAATCGGCGTCACTGGTTGAGTGCACGCTTGCTCAAGAGGACGGTTCAAATCTAGCTTCATTGGGGGAAGTGTAGATTCCAGCTGCTTGACTTCGATCGCTTCGGAGGCCAATTCAGCACGAATGGCTTCAATGTCGAAGAGGATGGAGCCGGGAGCACTGTTCGACTCGGGAGGGTCATGCGGTGAAGAGTTTCGATCAACATCATACGTCTCCCATGTTTTTTTCTCTGCCATCTTACCACGCTTGAACAGACCAAACCGCTTCTTTTCCGGCTTCAACTCGGCATTCCGACGAGCCTCGTCAATCTCGCGAATAAGCTCCCTTTGTCGTTCGGCATGGTTGTCTGGATCGGGGTCCTCGATTTCTGCGAATTCATCTTCGAGAACCTCCCATCCAACCTGTCTGAGAATACGGGGCATAGCAGCACGGTAGTCCATGTGACCGTTGACCGTTTCAGTCAGGTCGACATTCTCCAGACCTGGAATTCCTTCAATGGGTGCCAGTCCAGACACACGCATAATACCACCACTGGTTGCTCGGAAGAGGTATCCCAAAATCCAGTCATTCTTGGAGTAGCCGTTCACAAATCGACCAGAGACCACGCTGCGGGCCTTCAGGTATTCGTCCTTGCTGGCCACGATTGGAGAGCCGAAAAGATAGACATTCTGAACGAGCCCATGAGCACCCTTGGCAGCTAGTTCCTTGAGGCAGGAGAAGATGACACGTGCACCCAGGGAGAAACCCATCAAAGTAACAGGGCGGTTGCCAAGATTGCGATCCTGCAGGGAGTCGGCCAGGACCAAACCTGCTGCGTTGGCACGAGCCAGCGACACGTTCCAAGGATTGTCAATTAAATAGGCAAGCTTGGTGAGAACGAGTGGGAGTTGCAGCGAGGCCATGAGTGCCATCAATATAGTACTGCCCAAGACTTGCTGTAAGCCTTGCGTGAGTGCCTAGAGAGAGGGAAGTCAGTCGTCATGCTCGTGCTCAACGTAAGTATAGAATCAGAATTTACCTCTGTCGCAAGAATATTGATCGTGTCACCCATGCTGCGCAACATCTCGGGCTCCCAGAGAACCGAGTATATATCTCCCATGATAGGGTCCACGGTACTGTAAGGCAATCGCACGTCATCGACTTTACCAGTCATCCAGCCAGAGACCGTGACGATTAAATTGAGCTTTTTATTGTTGTGAAGAGGTCGATATTCGAATGTTTGGACCGCACCCATCCGCCGATGGGAAGCTTTCATACCGATGGCGCTTCCACCGAGAGTAGCGCTCGAGGCAATCAGCGCAGTACCGCCGACTCCACCCAAGAATGCACTTGTACCTGAAAGGCCAACGGTAGTGAGACCAGCAGCAAGACCGGCTCCGATAACAGGAGCTAAAAGCCCTGCCGAGAGACCGATGACGAGACCGCCACCCACGGTAGCAAGGCCCATAATCATATACTTCTGCTTTAGATTGGCTTTTCGGCGCTTTTCCATGTGCTCCGATTCATCCCAGGTCTCTTTCTCGGCTTCTTCTTGCATCTCAAGAGCGTCCGTGACACGCTTCTCGAATCGAGAGATTTGCAGCCAGGTCACATCCATACTAGCTCCAACTCTTTCGAGCAACGTCCGAGATCGGGAATCATAGGCTGAGTCGGCAATCAACAAGAGGAAAAGATCGCAGAGAACCGTCCATCGAAGGTCGATGTCGATCTTCGCGGATGTCGGCAATTGAGAGGGAGTGTGGACCTCTGGAACATCTTCATCATCCGCATGAGCCTCGTAGGGCGGCGGAGAGCCCAGGTCAGATGTCTCAGTCTCGGTAGACACCCAGGAGCGGGGTCCATTACCCAGGGTAGGAGATGAGATGGAATATGTTGAGGTTTTGGGGTCGTCCTCAGCCATAGGGTTTTTGACACGTGCATTCTGCATGAGCGGACGAACCAGATCGCCAGGTTGCACCCCATGTTCAGCAAGCTGCTCGATCATGATTTGCTCGGCAGGGCTGATATCCATGTGCATATATAACCGCCCCATCATCGTTTGACCCCACTTCCTCTGGGCATCCTGGGCTTTGAGAATCACCTTGCGAGATGCCTTGGTCGTGGGTAACTTGCCAAGCTCCAGATTCATCTCATGGATTGTCAGGCGCACCACACCCACGTAAGCGATCTTTTGTGTCTCGTTTAGAAGGTCCTTCGTAGCCTGGAGCTGGCTGACAGTGTCGCGGAGCTCTTCGCCAACAAAGCCCGCGGAGTTTCCAGCCGCCTCGCGGAAAAGATAGCTTGTATCCTCATCCATGCTTGTGGCGGATTGAGCATCTTCATCCAGCTGGACTCGAGTATATCCTTTCCCAGCACCACCCAATCCATTATACACGGCTTCGTCGTCTTCTTCCTTGTCGCCGCGAGCGACGAGCCTTCCGTAATCATCATAGTAGTCCATTTCCCCAAGAGCAGGCATTGCCTTCCACTCGTCTTCCTCCTCCTCGCTTTCTTCGAGATCGTTTTGCGGTTGGGTCATCCGTTGGTGCGACCATTCCGAGGGTTGGGTGTCCTTAGATTTCGAGATTGACTTGCGATAGGGAGGTGGAGGTACAAAGCTTTCATCGTGAGGCTCCTTATGGGACGCAGCATCGTGCTCTTTGGATTCGGCCTTCTTGTCATCCTGTGCCGATTGCTTGTCTCCCTCTTTCTGAACAGTCGCGGTCTCCAGCTCTGATTTGCTCTTGGAAGCTTCCTGGTTTACTTCCACTACCTTCTCCTTCACATCTTGTGTTTCCGTCGGATTGGTGGCTTTATCTTCGGGTTCGGATCGGCGAGCGGTTTCAGGGAGGTCAGTGGCAGATCGTTCGGGCTTTGATCGCGGTCGAATGGGAAGTCCAAAGTCATCCAGCTCTATCGGTGCATCTTTTGATTCCAGTGCTTTTGTTTCCGACGTTGGAGTTGATCCCGTCCCTTCCTGCACCTTTATTTTCTCCTTCTCGTTGCCAGCATCGTCGGAGGAGGTTGCGCCCGTGACATTAGGCTGCGACGCAGTCGATAGGGCAGGTGTCGACGAAGCAGTCTGGTCGGGGGCGCCGCCGACAGTGACACCTTCAGCGGGCATGATTTCACATGGACAGCATGCGCTTCCAAGCTCGAGTGGTGTTTCGTTATCCCGGGCTCTTTGTATGGTCCTTCGCACGTTCCTAGCTCAACAACCAGGGGGTTCGCCCATTCGGCGCAAACACCAGCAATCCCACAGCGCAAGACGATATTATGTTGAATTCCCCAGGTTCCGATGATGGTGGATCCAGTTTGTGGTCATCGGACTGGGGAAATCTCCGCTGATGATGATGGTGCACGCGGGAAAAGGAGGTTGGGTGACGTGAGGGGTGGAGGATTGCGCGGCGGGGCGGAATTGTGCCAGGAGACAAAGTCCCGATCGGCAGACTTGCTGTATATCGGGATAGACTGCGATTGGAGGTTGGTGAAAAGCAATATTGCTCATAAGCTAGAGAGCCCTAGTAGCTTAGAAGAGAAAAAAAAGGGAGAAACACTTGTAAAGATCACAACTAACCACTGATCAGGTGCCGAAAGCGGAAATGTGGCAGTGGGAATGTCGAGTTGACTACAAATACTGTAAACAGCTTAGAGAGCTCCATCATGCAAGTTACTGGATATACTAATCCGCTCATGGAAACAGCTCAAATCCCTCGAAAGTACGGAGGGGAAGTATATATCAGCCATACAAATATCTTCAAGATCGTATCTGCGCTGCCTGTCAGACGTCAGACGTCAGACGTCGAGAGTCATTTCCATAGGGAGGCTACTTTGGCATTTCTTTGTTTCCTGACTGCCTGCTGATCCTCGAAGATCAATTTCGCCATCGTGTGCAACCGCAATAGCACAATAGGAAGAAACCCTATCATGACGAGATGACTCGTTCAATCTTCGGCCCGAGCAGAGCCCCGGTGATAACCCTCCGTGTCCACTGCATGATGCACACACCCTTATACAAGGCGACCAGGTGCTGGGCAAGACAGCCTTGATAAAGGCGCAGCCATCAATACATTGAATACGAGGCCATAGTCCGGCGGAACGTCATGCCGATCACGGTTCAACCTGATCGATCACATCTGATTCCCTGCTCTTCGAGGCAGTGCATAAATAAGGTGTACTTTGGGTACTTTTGGTCTGACTTTTTCACCCCAGGCTTGTGTATCACCGGGGAATCTCATTGTCTTCGCCCGCACTAGCGTGGGATAGACTCTTGATCGGCTGCTTTGCCCATTTTCAGCCCAAAGAGAGGCTATCCCTAGTATCCCGGGCTCCAGCCATGGCGTCATGCGGGGCCTCGGACGCTGACAGCCGGGTTTTGAGTCACTTGATATGCACAACACTTGCGGCTCTGAAGAAGAGAGGAGGGGATGATGATTACCCAGGGTCCAATAGGCCAATAGGCCACGGGTACATTTAATGTTAGGCCCGTGGCGACTACAGTTTTGAGGGATCTCGGGCCCTGCGCGTCATGCTCGTTTGTTTCAACTCTCTCTCTCTCCACGACGTGACTACTTCCTGCCTCTCTCCTGCGTGACCTGAACCAGTTATCTGAATCGCTAGTGAGAGATACACCTTCCAGCGATGGCACAAGGTATGAAGCCTGATTCTGCACTCTATCAGCTTTGGAACAAGGCGCTCACCAGGAACCTCTTTCATGATAGGCCCCGAGACCTCCATCATCCGGGTGGCGGGCGCGGGCTTTCGACTCTCGCTGCTTCTCAACGCGGCAGCATGTCAACTTGCACAGTCCAGAATAGAGATTCACAGTATCGCCAAGGGCATCTCGCTCTTTGCGTTGACCCTGAAGCATCTTGGGCAGGCCCTCGAAAAGACAGAACTCGGTCGAACCACCGAGGCAACGGAGAAAGCTTGGGAAATCGCCAGCCAGGGACAGATGGTCTTTGTCGAAATCGAGCACATGTTGGACAAATTGCAAGGCACAGATGCTCATGAGGATTTGAGCAAGATTCCTGTGCAGGAAAGACTCAAGTGGTGTTTTCGAAAACAGCACGTCACTTACCTCTTAGCGCAACTGGATTCTCTCAAATTGAGCTTGATCGTGATGACGCGGATCTTGCAACTGGGGGACTTGCTAAAGTCAGGGAATGAAGGCGCCAACTTCATGACCTCGGGACTCGCCGCAGAGGATCTTATTGCACAAGAAAAAGCCGAGATGCAGAACATGATCATTGTCAGATATTGGTCTTTGAAACGTCTAGATCGCCTATGGGATTTCGTCGCACAAGAGGCTGTGGATGCTGCAAATGATCCGACGAACCAGAAGATCATATCCAATCATTCTTCGAGCACGGCCTCTGCGATGAGGCCATTGGTGACGGCAGCTAAAGGCTCGGATCTCTCGAAACTTCCGGTGGTGACCTTTGGAGACAGTGACGTGGGGTTGGCTAATCTGGAACGATCACCCAAGGACATGGTTCATCTTTCAGAGGGGGCAATGAATCGCCTGCTGTTGATTTGGGTACCATCTCTGGATCCTTCCTTGCTGTCAGCTGCCAGAAAGCCATCGCCAGATAACAGGAAGCCCGGTCAGCCGCGGCCATGTGTTTCATCTGATAGTGACGACGATTCGGACGATATCGACTGGGATGGCCATAGCTCCCACGGCTATTATCTCGAAGGCAAGACGGACAATTGGCGTAAGCCTCATTCACAAGAGGCCCGCAAGCATGCAGCCGAGCTACGCCATCGATATTCCAGCTACCAGGCACATGTTGAAAGTGATCCCGAGGCCGATGAGTGCCAAGGGCGTCGAGGAGGAGCCCGTTCAAAGAATCCGAGAATCACCGATTCCAGCGACGAAGGCGAGCAACGATCTACATCTCGTCAACCACCGAAGAATGTCACTATCCACGACAACCGCAGTTCTTCATCTAGATATCCGCCTAGTCCAGTGTCAGACCGAGGACCATCTACCTACAGCTTTCAGCCGCCAGCACCACCACCACCACCCCAATCTATCCCTCGTTCACAAGGACCTCCTCCACAAAGCAAGCCCGCGCCAATCCATATCCCCGGGCCACCTCCTCCTCAACAACCCTATCGATACCACCCAAGCCAAGACTTCACCAAGACCACACCACGATCTATTCCAAATAGCCAGCCCAATGTATCTGCAGGGTCAATGCCCATCCCGTCACCACGGGCCACACCACCGGGTCAATTTGATGGCTATTGGGCCCGACAGCAGAACTACAACAATAACAACTCCAACAACCTCCTACAACCACGGCCCCACCCGTCGGCGTACCCGCTTTCTTCATCATCGCCCGAGTCTAGCTTCAGCGTCCGACCCTCGCCGCCTCGTTCCGCACAACGGTCTCCGAGCCGCTCGCACCGGCGATCCTCACGTGAAGAAGCGAAGGAACGACACAAGGCTTTGACTCGCAGCGCCACTCGCGGATTGGCGGGAATCGGTGCGATTGCAGGGTTTATGGATGCGCTGGAGGCGTTTACGTTACTATGATACCCCCTTTGTCCCTTTTCTTAGCACGTCTCTTGCTTCTTTGGGTTTTCTCTTCGTTTTCGTTTTTTTAGGAATTATGCTCCGGGCCAAAGTTATCCTCCGGGGACACAATCGTTTAGAAAGGTTTATTTGGATCTTCCTTTTTATTTTCTTCCTTTTTCGTTTTTTATTTTTTTTTGGAGCACTGGCCTGGTCTGGTAATGGTCTAAGCAGGCGATGGGGTTTATTCTTGGAATTGGATCCTTTAGTCATGATATATAAGCACACTAGTGTATCCCCCCCAATTGACGATCAAACGAGAAGCACGAATGAAATGAACAAATGTACCATTCATAATTCTGGACTTTACCGGTTTGGACCCTTTACCCCGAGAAACATCGATAATTCTCCGGTTCCACACGGACTTACTATTGTAGCAGTTGCACAAATGAACCCTGTCTTTCCTTCAGGCGCGGGCAAGGATCGGACGAAGCACCCGATCTCCGTGAAGTAACTCAATCCGATATTAATGCATGTAATTGCATGCCCGAGAGACCCTTGACAAACCTACACCTCCCTTCGTGAATGCAACAAAGTGAACGAAAACGAGAGACTTAATACGGAGTAGATACGCACGTCCCTTATCCATTTAGTCCCCCAACAAAATCATCCCCATAATAACCTAATTCTGGTGTCAATGTAAACTCCGTGTACTCCGTCCCGATCTTCCACCCCAAAAAAAAAATCGAGGACGATATAAATCACATCACCGCCAAGCCATAACCACAACACATTTTCTTCTTCCTTGACACTGGCATTATTCACTCTCCCTCTGTCCCACCAATTCTTAGATCCAGTTTATATTCCAACCGGTCCATTTTACCCGGATCAGGGCCCCAGTCCGTCGGACGTGACGATCATCCCGATCGTAGTACGAGGCCTGTCAGGCGGAACTTCCGTTTCGACCGATCCTCCGGCCCACTACGTGCGCGGTGCAAATGCCTACTCCGGCACTCCGTTGTGTTACGATGGGCCCAATGGTCCATGGGTAAGTATGTGTGTCTAGGTTTTTAGGCTGGATAAATGGGTGATTGAATGCGAGAATATCTTGCGGTAGGTTTGATTCAGCCTTTTTTTTTATTTTGTTTTTGGGTTTGAGGTCGGAGTATATGAGAGGTTTGTCCCTGCGCTTGGGGGTCGGGGGGTTTTTTTTTTTGTCTTTTACTTTTTGTTTTGGGCTTTTAGTTGCTGGTGCTGTGTTGTTGGGTTTGGATGAGGTCTATACTACTAGACTGCTCCTTCGAGCTCTACCTGTGAGTAGCTATTTACTTCAAGATCTTCTTTGAAAGTTGTTGATATTATGTTCATGTTGTGATATGCATTATATTCTTGACGGCTCTCTTTTCTTCTCTTTCCTTCCCTTCGTGTCTGTTTATACACTTGCTGATATGAGATGTATGTGCTCAACAGGGACAATGCTGTATATCCCGTGGACAAAATGCCATTCGCCTTTGTTCAATGCTGATGAAGGAGAGTATCCGAGTCTCTGATGCTCCTGTTGCTCAATTCATTCGCCCAATCGCACCTATTTCACACTCTCGCGCCTATCAAAATTCCGGCAGCGGAGGCATACCGAAGATACTCCCATCCGGAAGCCAGCCGTCTAGCTCCATGCCCGTGCCGGGCATTTGACCTCTGCCCTGCGGAGGCATTCGTTGCGGGTCATATCCAAACTGAGGAGGAACCGTCGTCCCCGGTGCATGAGTGGTCTGGTATCCCGCAGGCATGGACTGGAAGAACTGGCCGTGGCCATGGCCATGGCCATGAGCACCATGACCATGACTATGACCATGAGCATGGCCCTCGTCCATGGGCCACATACTTGCACCGCTCATAGCCACGTATCCATCCCGCATATTCTCCATGCCTGGTGGCATATGTGATAAACTCGGCTGCACCGTGAACGAATCTACCGCAGACGAATTAACCGGGTGGTCCAGATGCGCAGCCTGTTCCTGTGAGCCCGGCAATTGACCCGTCGAAGTAATCGGTTTAGTATCTGTGGATGAACCCTCTGATACCATCCCGGATCCAGATCCAACTTCACCTGCACCACCACCACCACCACCACCGGTATACCGCTTCTCCAACCGATCATGCCAATCCCGGCCCTTGATAGCGACAACATGATACCACCGACTCGGAATCTTGTATTTGCCGCCCCCACTCGCCTCGCCCAGCTTACTCGCCATCGCATCGAGGTAATAGCCCACATTCACAGTTTCCGGCGTAACGACCTCGCCGAGGGCGCCCGTTCGCACGGAAAAGTGGATCTTGAGCAGGGAGGTTACCGCCATGCCGAACCGGGTATACGTGAGGTTCGGCATTCTACGCATCGTGTCCACGCTGCAGGTCAGGACGGCATCGAGCAGTTCGTGTGCGGCGTTCATCCATTTCACGTTGATGTCGATGCGGATGGCGCTCATTTGTGGGCCGAGCGGCCGATTACCGTCTTCGTCTAGAGCTGGGAGCGTGAAGTACCGCTTTTTGATGGCGTCTGGATCGCGGTAGCCTTCTCCTACGCCGAGTTCGTACATGGCTAGGACGGCGGATCGGTATTCGAGGATCATTGGGACTGTTGATGGAATGGTTGTCAGAGAGCGATGCTTGACTGGAATCCTTTCAGGAAATGGGTACTCACCTGTGAGCATGTCGGTAGGAGTGCTCTTTCTCCACCCCTCCATGCGTTTGTCGAACCATCGCAGCACGGCTTGGACTCGTGACTCGGTCAAGGGTGAAGAGGCACTCGTGTCATCCAAGCCGAATGAAGACATGGCTTCGTCGGTGATTCGTTGAAGCTCAAACCAGACGGCTAAATGCTGATCTGTCCGATGTGGTGATCGCTCTAGTTGCTGCACGCACTCATTCATCCAATCGTTGAACTGGAGGAGATTGGGTCGACGGGTTTTCATGGCCACGCTACATGGTCATACGGTTAGTAAGATTCATCTCGCAGACATGCAAACCAAGGACTTACGTTGACCCCAGATGATAACACCCCAGAACAGCCCTTGCCTGCTCAGCCAAAAGTTCATCATACGGCTCATGCCTATTCTTCCGATCGGACTTCTTCTTCGAGACCCGCCGTTTCGTGGCTAAACCAATCTCCAACGCCATCGTCGAGGCAATATGGGTATACTGATAGAATTGCAACTTCAAGGGCGACCCGGGTGGGTAATAGAAGATGATCATGATCAGCAAGGCCTGCACCAACTCCAGCGACTTTTCACCCTCGATGAAAAACCGCTCTGCATAGAGTCGAACCATCTCCCGATTCAACACCCCCGCTAGTCCCGCATCGATCGAGATGGCCGCTGCCGAAATCACAGAGAGGAACAGGATCGGCTTCGTTTGCCGTAGCTGTGCAGCCGTGGTGCTTGAAGGCAGAACGACCAACGGGAAGAATGATGCTAGTTCATGGATGAAAAAGGCCACCAACTGCTCTGCATCCTCGAGTGAGATGATTCCCCGATCCACCACGTCTTCCGGGGGAGTTCGATTTGAATCCGGTGAAAAGTTCATGTGCAACCCGGACATGGACGGTGGCGCAGAAAGAGGGCCACTCCCAGCCATACCCGGATGAGCAGTATTGATAAACTCGGGTGAATAGTCCATGAACCGACTTGAGCCCGCACTGGCCGGAGCCTCTGGAATCGGGCCTAGATGGTCGTGAAAGTCCATTTCCCCGGATTCATCGGGAGAACCCTCGCTGCCTTCGGGGGACTCCGGTTCACTCTCCTCGCGGATACGGTCCTTCAACAAAGAACGCATCATCCGCATTTCCTTCTCGAGTTGAGCCACTCGTGAATCAGTGCGTTTCCGTGGCCGGCGCCGCTGAGGGGCCACGAAGACGCAAGCCTTTTTCCCCTTTGCACATCGCTGGCACTGATTTGGCGTGGATGGATTGGGGAGACAGCGCACCTTCAGGCTGCGGCAGGACTCGCAAGAGCGGTTCAACTGCTGTGTGGGAAGCGAGGCTGTGCTTGATTCACCTTGAGGCGTGATGGAGGTCTCTGACATGTTCACACAGCCGGACGACGTCGGAGAGTCGAAGATGGAAGTGGAGAGAGAAAGAGAGCAGCAATGGACGCTAGCAAATCCGATGGAGATTGAAGGTTATCTCGTGATAATTGATCGGTTCCATGCAAAATATCTGGAATGAAGAGGATCTTATGCCCAATATGGATACTCTCGGGTCCGAGGTGGCCAATCATGCAGAGACCGAGAGCGAGGGCCAGCAGGAGAGGACAGAACAAGATGGAAACCAGGTACAGTACTATTCAACCTGGGTATTTCGACTCATCGTATCGAATGCAACTGCAGGTGGGACGGCAAGCATGGATATGAACATGGACCCAACAGCCACGGCCGAGCCAGGGAAAAAAAGGACGATCGACGGGCAATCTTCACGAGCAATCATGAATTATTTTTTTCTTGCGCTGCAACTCCTGCAGATCTCGAAAGAATTAAAGAACCCACGGCTTCATCCGACTAGTGTTTTAGGCGAAGCAGCCGGGGGGGGGGAGGAAAAAGCCTCAGGGAAGTCTAATAATAATGGGCTCCTCTTTTTGGGAGGGCGCGAGAGACTCGGAGAGAAGAGAGATGGTGGGTGGGGAAGAACGATTGGAAGGGGAAAAAAGAGGGCCAAACAGCCTTGGCCTTTTTTCCAGGTTCACAGTTGCATGTGCGAAAAAAAAAACGAGGAAGAGAGGAGTCTGATACCAACACTAACAGTGTTGCCTTAGAGGGCCCGAAGCTTAAATTGAGCAGAATATGAATCACCGTTGTTTCTGGCCCCCTGGTTGATGTGACCAGGTTGGTGTTGTTAGGTAAGTGGTGGTGTTGGGAGACTTGAGAGACTTGGAAGACTTGGGAGCCAAGGCAATTTCACGACTTGCCTGGGTTAAAGAATGGAGAATGTTCCATTCATACTCCATCCAAAGAAGTGAATCTCAGGAACAACTATCGAGTGGTACTTTCTAGAGAGGACCTTCATAGGATGATGAACCGTTGCGGTCGGTTAACACTTGACAGTGTTATTCTTTTTTTTTGTGCTTCTGTTTTGTCCCAGCACGATCCACCTTAACTGTCACCCTTTCTATGGGGTAAGAAAAGTGGATGTGGATTGCAGGAGTATGTATCGCCCCCAAATTCCAATGGCACCTCAAAGGTCATTCAGGGTCCAACACTCATCACCAGGAACCAACAGCAAGAGATCAGGAGATGCCGTATTTCCGAGGAATCAATTCCGCATTGTCATCAACCAGCCATCTCGTTTACCTCTAACGGTGTTAGAACTTAGCCAGTTCACAAGGAACCGAGATGGACGTCAGAGTCCCCATACTCATAGTAATCCATCAATCCATCTACTCAAATCACGGGTCGGTGGCTGAAATAGGGAGGAACAGGCACCAACCGACCACCGAGTCTCCGACCAGACCCCAACTAACCAAACACACGACGTTCCAATAATAATCTGACGAAGAAAATCAGAGATAGTCGTAGCCTCGTAGGGGCTGGCGCGAATCAAACCATGTCGTCTAGCGGAGAAGTGAACCCTAAAGTGCAACATGGCCAATCACTTGCCATGTGGAAATATTTCCTCCTTCCTCCTTCCTCCTTCCTCCTTCTTCCTTCCTCCACTTTTCCATGCGCCCCGCTTCCATTGGTTCGCTACACTGTAGTGACTGTACAGTTACTACAGTACTGTAGACTGTACTCCGTACTCCGTAGTCAGTTCGAAACGAGATCCTCCCTTGTCCCCGCCCCAGCTGGGCTTAACGCTAACGGGGCCGACCGATTGCCCAAATCGGGTGCTCTCTGCGACACTGCAATAATAATAATATCCTGGCTGGGTGTTCTCCGTATTTTTATGGGGCGGAGAGTTCTTGTTATACGGGAGGCTGGAGTGGAGTGCTATCCAGAATCCAGATGGACCTATCTCAGGTGCATGTGAAAGATTGAGATTGAGATTTTGCGCTAGGCTAGCTCTAGAAGGTAGGTATGTATCGAGAAGACTAGAAGGAGATGTAGTCGTTCGTGAACAACAACAACAAGAATAATCAATCAGCTCAGTCGTCATATAAACACTCGAACTAACTGACTATGAACTAACTGACTACTCCAACTAGTTACAGAGGTCACGAGGCGTTAGCTCTTAGTCAGGCCCTCGCCGTGGCCTTCCTCGAGTTACCCGCGGATCGCTTCTACCCGAAGAGATCCGGAGATATCCATTCCTCGATCAATTGCTCTTATCAAACTCACCCGCGCCGCCAAAATATTCTCTCTACGCGCTAAAGAAGAGAATTCAATACAGTACAACCCAAACAACCATCTAATAATGTGTTCTTCGTAACATTCAATCAACAATCCTTCCCTGCCACAATCACACTCCCAAAACCAAAACAAGTAGAATAGACGACCGAATGCACGAATCAATCCATACACCATACACCAACCACATTCCTACATCCTTCCAAGGTCGATTGTACCTTCCAAAACCATCCAAACAACTCTCCCACCCCCATGCATTTTTTCTCAATTCTCATTAGACTACATAATAGACTCTACACTATCACCCATCCCAGGCCCGCCAAGCTGATCCAGACCTTCGACGCCACACCCGCCGCGGTCTCGGCGTTGCCCGAGTTACCCGCGCTACGACTTGCTGCACGCATGTGATCGGCTTTGCAGGGCGGTTGGAACTTTGGACACGCCCTTTGCATGCAATCATGCATGACCATGCAATATTAATGGGGCGCTCAGGTTTTCTCGGTATGCCGTGGAGTCCCGTCCGGTTTTGGGCCTTGGCTATTATTATCGTCATGATCTTCGCGCGTTGGGTGGAGTCTAAACGGGGCGATGTACGTAAACGGTAAATGTGGTTCGAGGGAGAGCCCACCAAGCCATGGCTGTTTAAGTGTTAGGCTGGTTGTTGATCTGAAAAAGTCTTTCGAGGCTGGCTGGAGCTAGGGCTGGTTTGAACATTTTGGAAGTAAGTTCATGGTGCTGGATCTGGGAGAAGATGAGGGATATAGGTGGGCGGATCATTCGCTTTCTGGCTGCTATGTCGACGGTTTGAGATGTAGATTGGGGTGGATACTATGCCGGAAACCTTACGCCAGGGTAGGCAGGTGGTCGCTTTTTGCAGTTCCCTTCTCGAAGAAATCCGTGAGTAGGTACAGTATGCCCACTTGGAAAAAGACCACAAGTGCCACTGGAATGAAACGATATTCGCCCTTGACTTTGGCTGTTCTCTTCTTTCTTTTCCCCCGTTACCAGCATAGAAGAAGTAACAACGCTCCGATCGAGACACATCAATGGATAACAAACCCCACGTCAATATGCTTGACCTGCTTCAAACCCAGGTCTACTGTTACAGCTCGGCCATGGAAGCCATCAAGAAGGAACTCAAGATAGTAGAACTAAAGGGAAAGGAAAAGGAAAAATAGGAGAGATCGTGGGAGGACGAGAGAACAATATGGCCATCCAAGTGATGCCTGCAGAATCAGGCGTCAAGAGTCCATCATCATATCTGTTGTGAACTTGCGAGTTCACACCTAAACTGCGCTCACGGCCCCGCCGTCGCAGACTCGAACGGTCCGAGATCTTATCATCTTCCACCACGCGATTGCGGGGAAGCCCACCAAGCCCAAGGTGACCAAGAAGACCCGCTCTGGAGTTCTTGTAAGGCTTGGAGGTATCGGCGATTCGGCGGGGGACCGAGGGCCAAGGCAAAGATCTAGAGAGCGGCAGAGCCTCACTCCTCCATTTCCCCGATATTTCGGGCCAACTACTGTATACTCCGGTACTAATGCAACTCTACTAGACTTCTCAAGTCTCTGTCATGACTCAAACCGAAACCCTCTTAACTATCGCCCCCTCAGCCCCAATGCCATGAATACTCCCAGCCCTCGGCAACGCCACAGCACACTTCCTACGCACGGCGTGTTGCACGACTGGACCGGCCTTCAAGCCGCATAGATACTGGCCTACGTCTAACGCACCATAAGTGAAGTATTATTCCCTCAATTCTACGGTAGGTAAGAGGATTGCAGCTCGGAGTCCGATGTGCCTGCTACTTTCGTCCGCCAATTCCAATCTCTAGAGGATAGGATTTTCTGTGTTACTACAGCCCACTCGTGACCGATAGTTGCGCATTTTACGAAAATCTCGTTTACCAAATTCCCACTATCCCTCGTTCCCTGCGGAATACAGCGAGATCTCCGCGGCACCGGCGCAGTAGCCGCCGCCATTCGAGGCTTGTTTTGTTCCGTGATGCGGTGGCTGTAAACTTAAAGGGGGCTTCAGAATTATCCTGGCTGTCCTATGCTTGTTATTTTATATCAGGTTTGGTGCTGGCTAAGTACTTCGTAGCGTGGATACGTGCTGGCTCAGGTTGGGACCGGCGGAGTACTGGGGCGGAGCGAACGGGAGAGGGACGCGTATGCATTTTGGTACTGGCCGAATCGCGTCATTTTGGTCTCGGGTGTTTTGATTAGATCCGCGACGAGTGCGGTGTAGCGTCGAAATTGAGAGTCAGCTGGCTTGTCGAGGACGCGTAGGCGTCGGTATTGTAGGTGTTGTGTTAGTTCAGTGTACGTGGGACATAAGGTTGATATTTGAGTTGAGGTTCTCGTGACGGTTAGGATCTGGGGTATCCTTGTTTGCCAAGAGGTCGTGCGATCTTCCTGGTCGGTCTGGAGTTCGGAATTTGTACTACTATGATGTAGTACTACGTACAGTAGCTGGTGCTGTGGGAGAACTCCGTATAGGCTGTCGTTTCGGATGGAGGTGGGGCGGAGCGGACGATTTGCGGAATCGTATGGAGTACGAGTTTGTACGAGGAGGATGGAGCGCCTATGTCTTTTGTTGACTGAATGGTGGGATTTTTCTTTGCTTTGTTGCTTAGTTCAACATCTTTTCATTTAAAAAAGGTCTTAGTGTGAAGCTAGATATATACTATACTGCCTCTCGAGGGAGTGTGGTGTGTATGTATGCTGTACCGGGAAGGAAGTTCATCCAGCCGACCCATCAGAAACTACTAAATCACATAGATCATTTTAACAAGAAACCCCTTGAATGACCACTTTTTCCGGGGTTCAGGGTGCACAGTATACTATACAGGGATGCGGACGAGATCCCTTTTTACAAAATTTACGGAGACTGCAGCCGCTGTACTCAATTACTGGCCTTATCTGATGTTCAGCCTCTGGATATCTCCACAATTAAAGAAAGGACGCGAATCAAACTGGAGCTGACCAGTATTGACGCGGTGGCGGGCAGACTTTTTCTGGCGACTCGTCAGCCAGTGCCGGATCTCTGCCGAAAATCACAACTCGCGAGCTGAACGAATACGACTTTCGCCAAGGGTCGCTGTACTTCCGTACAACTCGCATGATCACTTACCCCGTCCAGAAAGAACATAACAACCAAGGTCGACCTGGAAGGCGACTTCAGCCTTGATTTTTCCTGGGTTCCATACTCCGCATGGCTTGTCAGGGGGCCCGGGGAGAGCCGAGCCTTTGATAGCCAACGGGGCTGCGTAAAATATTGAATTGGCCGTCAGCCAAGACTCGATGGCAAGCCACGGAGAGATTCGTAGATTGGATGTGTCGGGGTGGAAACTGATCTCGAATCGCTTGAACGGGTAACTGACCACACGAGGAAATCGATTAAAAGTAGAGTTTCGACTCCCGCTGTCTTCTTTCCCATTTTCCGACCCTGTTATCCTTCCCTTCCCTATCAATAGGTCTTCTTCTGGTCTTACAGCGGATTAGATACCCGGCCTGACCATTCGTTTCTCTCCTTTTCTTTCCAATCTTTCCCCCTTTCTCCCTGGCGGTAATTATCGTGGTATACATACCATACACACACAACTCAACTCCCCTTCTTATCTCCGGCCCCCCCCCCCTTTCGCGACACAATCAGAATCAACAACCCACCAAAAAGAAAAAAAAAACATATTCACCCCTCAATCGCGCCCTCTACGACGGGCTGCGTGTATATACTTTCCAACCTGAACATACCACTGTCGATCTCTGTATAGCGCCCGAAAGCCATGCGATTCTCCACCTCGAGCCTACTGGGGGTTTATGGGCTCTTATCAGCCTCCGTCCTCACCATGGCCCAACCCAATGACACCGACTTCATGAGTGTGCGCGAAAACGTCGCCAAGGACTATGAAAGCGAAGGCGACATTCCAACAGAGAAATACTTCAGTAAGCCTCATTCCTCTCGGCTTGATCCGAGCCAGCCCATCCCTCCCCCCCCGGGGGGGGGGGGGGGGGGGGGGGGGGGGGGGGCGCTTGGCAATGGGCAGACGGCCCTCCTTTTTGATACTGGACTGACTTCGTATCTACTCTAGCGGAATCCTCGTATGTTGATCCTTTGAATACGATTACGGTTGACCAGTACTAACAATCTTTCTGCAGCTTTCATTATCACTATGATGGCCGGTATGTACCTCATTGGCGATGGTTCACGATTGTCGCGTGCCCTGCTAACCTATGCTGCTAGCTTCGCGAATGAGCCCTTGCCCGACGATCAAGTCACCCCCCACCTCTCCGCCCTAGTTCAGACTTACCTATCGACCATGTCATCCATCGGCGCCGAAACTTGGATTATGCACGGTACCCTTCTTTCCTGGTGGTGGAATCAAAAGGTATCGTCGAGCTGCCCCGGCCCACTCCCTAACGAAAGGCGACTCTGGCCCCGGCCTACCCCAGAACCCAATAGCACGACCCGACCCATACAATGCAATTTGATTGCTGACAAGCGCTTCCTTAGATCTTCCCGTGGGACAACGACCTCGACGTACAAATCTCCGAGCCGACTCTCCACTTCCTAGCGGAATTTTACAACATGACAGAGCACCATTTCGATCTACCCGGCGTCAACGAGGGCCGCAAATATTTACTCGAGATCAATCCCAATTACGTCGTGCGCAGTGAGAAGGACTATTTGAACGTGATTGATGCGCGCTGGATCGACACCTCGTCCGGTCTATTCATTGATATCACTGCCGTGCGCAAGGACGACGCCCGGCGCCAACGGGGCGAAACAGAGGCTTTGATGTGCAAGGACCGCCATCATTACTTGGAGAGCCAGATCTTCCCGTTGCGGGATAGTTACTTTGAGGACGTGCCGGTTAAGATTCCGTACTCTTATACGTTCCTTTTGGAGGAGGAGTATGGGCCGAGGGCTTTGACGAATAAGAATTTCCAGGGGTATGTCTGCACTTGTGCATATGCATGTGGAGTCGGTGTGCTAACTCTCTTTTTTAGACACAAATTTAACGAGGACTCGGAGCTCTGGGAGCACACGAAGTACGTAACAACACGGTTCCATCTGTTATCCCAAATTCTCATGCTAATATATCCCCTCCAGACACAACGTAAAGCGTTTCCTCCGCCGAGGCTGGCGTATGAGTGATCTACCCACTCGCTCAGCCAACAACCAGCCCTTCGTTCGCATGGACGCATCTTGATCTACCAGCGTGCTCTGCATTTTCATCAGCATATACACTTGCATTTTTGCATCCATGTGTGTTTCTACTTCAGCGTGATGGGTTAGAGATCATTTCCCCCTTCATTTTTTTTTTTTTTCATTTTTTTTTTATTTCTGCATTCGCGTGGCGTTGAATTTCTTTTTGGACATACCTGGCAGGGTTATTTGTGTTGATAGGTCGATCAAAACACACTTTGTACATAATCATACGTCTCTATGATATACTCACGTTTATGAGTCAAGTCTTCCAGTTTAAGGTGTTTAGAAACCTCCATACTTCAAATAGACATTTACCTGAGGAGAAGTGGATCTCGAGCTACAGCAGTAGAACTAGAAAGTGTAAAGTGTAAAGAGGTGGTGGCTATGTGCTATAATCCTTGGCGTAGCTGGGCAACTTTCCAATTGCTCTGAGCATTAGTAATGATCTTGTTTCGAGAATAGCCAGAGTCTTACATAGCCTAGACTTAGAGGTTCTATGCATAATTAGTACCCTTCTCGTATTCATTGAAGAAAATATGCCGTGGGTCTGATATACCAAGCATGGACCCTGTTTAGTACGGCATTGTTAGATCCGAACCAAGTTATCCTACAGTTCACAAATGACTTTGTTGTACTCATTACAAATTCTCTCTTTTACTAACTATGATAATAGGCTAACCATACCTATCAAATGTATTCCTGGGAGGTGGAATTTGCTTCCATCGGCCTTGGACGGGGCTATCGGAGCTATTACGGGCACTGCGCGATTTTATCTCAGATGTTTCTGAATATCCCGTAGCTATGATTTACAAGGAGGCTTTTTATGATCAATATTTATAGAGAAGCTAAAAAACAAGATCTCGGAGATGGTAGTCCATCATTGTATGTTGTAGAGAGGATAATTCTTCCCTCTTCTTGTTGAATAATCCACCAAGCTGAGGGTTTCGGGGATAACGCAAGTTTCCCCAAACGGGCAGAGGCAGGCTGAGTCACGGGTCACATGTGGTTTGGGCTTGGCCCCTTTGAATACGGGCAACACGAGTAACAAGTTGTCCTTTTTTACCGCCAGAATCCCCAGCTGTACAACCCCGTCTGTGCCAGGTCTTGGACGGGCAAAGGAATGCGGGCAGGTTTAGTCTTCCCCTGGGTGTTGTCATGTCATTCCACTCTGCCTCTCCGGAGGGGGGGCTGAACTCCTCCCCCGCCAGTGAGAATTCTCCGAACAGTGCGCGTTCTGGCGTGCCCGCCACCGCCCCCCGCCCGGTCTCGGATATCGCCAGTGCGCGGAGCTGTGTCACTTGTCGTCGCCGAAAGGTCCGCTGTAATAAGCGCTCCCCTTGCTCAAATTGTGTCAAGGCTGGTGTCGACTGCATCTTCCCCCCACCGGGCCGAGCCCCGCGCAAATCTAAGCGTCCGCCCGATGCCGAGCTGCTATCCCGCTTGCGCCGGCTGGAGGGGGTGATTGAGCATCTAAGCGGGAAAAATGCCGATAACCTCGGGTCGGCGTCGAGTATCTCGCCTACCCAACCGTCTGCGACATTCTCCCCTCTTCCTCCAGCTCCGCCTACCGCGGTGACTGCGCCGTCGACTGCCTCTAGCTCCGCTGCACCACCGCCCGCCCAGGATTCTGGGTGCCCGTTCGAGAATGACGATCCTAAGAAGCTTGCGCCGAAGAAATTTGAGAATGAGTTTGGAAGACTGGTTATTGATGAAGGTAGGAGCCGATACGTGAGCAATCGGCTTTGGGCAAGTCTTGGGGACGAGGTATGTCGTGCATCCACTGATCTACCTGCCGATAGGCTGTGCGACAGTAGCTGATAACCCTATTTTATCCTCAGATCGAAGAGCTTCAAGACATTTTAGATCACTCCTCATCCGACGAAGAGGATGTTCCCTCTCCAGAATCCTCGCATTCGGGCTCCCACGACGGCTTTTTGTTTGGATTCTATTCGCTGTCGCACTCCCTCCGGGAGTTCCACCCGACTCTACCCAAGGTGTCGATATTTTGGGAAGCATACCGAGAAAATGTTGCGCCTTTGATAACTATCGTGCACAAGGGAATTGCTCGGTCTTTGTTGGTCGAGGCCGCGCAAAACCCGGACTCTTTGGATAAGAATAACGAAGCGCTCGTGTTTTCTATCTACTTGTCGGCTATTGTCAGCTTGGGACCTGAGCAATGTATGGCCCGGTTTGGTGAAGAGCGAAGCACTTTGGTCAAACGCTATCGCTTTGCTGTTGAACAAGCTCTATCAAGAGCTGGTCTCCTTAATACTCAGAGCTTGGTTCTTATCCAAGCGGCAGTGCTCTTCTTGATTTGCGTTCGCCGAGAGGATGACTCCAAGTTTGTCTGGTCTATGACCTCGATCATTCTCCGCCTTGCTCAGGGACTGGGATTGCATCGGGATGGCACAAACTTTGCTTTGAAACCATATGAGACAGAGATGCGCCGACGTTTGTGGTGGCATATTTGTCTGATGGATGTTCGTTCGTCTGAAGATCACGGAACTGATCCACAGATCAACGAAAGCATGTACGACACTCGAATTCCGTTGAATATTAATGACGACGATATCACGCCAGAAATGACCGAGGCCCCGACTGAACGAGAGGGTGTCACCGATGTCACTTTCTGTTTGATTCGTTGCGAAATTACAAGCGCATTGCGACGTGCGAATTACTCTTGTCCTGGCACCCGGTTCCGCCTGGGCGAGACTGTCCCCGGCATCGAACACTGTGAACGAATGATCCAGATCATCAGCAATCGTGTCGAGGAGCGGTATATCAAACACTGCGACATGAATATCCCAATGCACTGGGCGACAGCCACGGTGGGCCGTCTCATTCTTGCCAAGCTATGGCTGGTTGTGCATCACCCGATGACCCGAAAAGATCGAGTCCTCAATGTATCTCAGGCCACTCGCGAGAGTTTGTTCCTGACTGCCATCGAAGTCCTCGAGTTTGGCCGATTGTTGGAAACCGACCCCAAAACCGCCAAGTGGGGCTGGCTGTTCCGAACTAACATGCAATGGCATGGAGTCGCCTTCGTTCTCTCCGAGGTGTGCGTGCGTCCAATCTGCCCAGTCACCGATCGCGCTTGGAATGCAGTCCAGGGTCTCTACTCGGAGTGGGAACGTCAAGCAACACACAAAAAGGGCATGCTCTGGCGACCGCTAGCCGCATTGATGAAACGCGCCGCGTCGACTCGAGCCAAGCAACAGGAAGAACTTCTCACCAAATTCGGGCCCAACCCTGCGGCCGCGGGCTACAAACCTGACCCAACCGACTTTGCATTGACACACCACCACACCCTCCCTCAAATATACATGCCAAATAATTCGCCGCTCCCGTCATCGATCCCTCCTTCTCAAAATCAGCAATTCCAAGAGAAGTCCGACCTGAACATTAATCTGAATCAGGGACCTTGGGAAACATTGCAGAGCATATTCCCTAATACAAACTTCCTGGCACCGGTCACTCTTGATAATCCCCCAATGCAAGAACCAGTCTCGGCAGTCAACGTGCCCACGGGATTATCCTCGTTTACTTCACCCGTGAACAACAATGGATTCACGAGTCAAGTCAATATCCCCGAAAATGCCACTCTCAGCTGGGATGAATGGGACCAGGTCATGCGCGACTTTCAGATGGACGTCGAGAACGATGGTTCTGATCTCGGAACGGGAACTCATGTTACAGAATGGTTTGCATGATTTTCTTTCTCTGGCTTCTGGCTGATGCTTGATGGTGGTCCCCCCCCCCCCCCCCCCAAAACTCCATTCTGGAAACCTGGCGTTTAGATAGATGCGGTTCTTTTTGGCTTTGATATCACGACGTGACGACATATGGTGTTAACTTGTTTGGTCTGTTTATGGCCAAACCTTATATTCCCCTCCACTCAGTGTGCAAATACTAAACATTATCTTCTCTCTTGTTAAAATTCATCCCACATCGGTGTTCAGCTAGTAGCGGGGATGTTCCTAGCAGGTCACAAAGACACGCCTAGCGAACATGGATGAGCAGTGACGGGAATAGCCAACAAATGATTTAAATGGAAGTCAGTTAGATTAACTGGACACCCTATCATACCCTATCGCCTATCAGATTACTGTGTCACTCGCTGTGATAAATTAAAGATGATCGCCTTGTACAGCCACAACCATCATCGTCCGCGTAAACAATGACATCATAGCTGTCTTGCCTAGATCTATAACAACGTCCCCAAACCGAACCACCTCCCATTGGAACCTCCTACAGTCTACTCTACAACCCTGAGAAATAATATCTTTGCTATTCGTCCAATCTGACTTCAGAAAGCCAAGTCATCTCTTCTGTCCAAACCACCCATCTACAAAAAAACACCATATCACATCCAAAATGCCAATCAACACCTCCTCCCAAGACACCGGCGTAACAGGCGCCGCCAAATTCGTCACCTCCACGCTAGGAAACACAGTCGGCGGGGTTACACGCACCGTGGGCGGTGTCACTGGTGCTGCGACGCGTGGTGTCGGCGATACTATTACCAGTGCTACTGGTAGTGCGGGTAAACCTGTTGGTGATGCGATTGGGAGTGCGGGGACCGGGGTGGAAGATGGGGCGAAGAGGGTTGCTGCAGGTGTGGAGGATGCTGGGCAGTGGAGGTAAAAAATAACTGGATGGGGTGATGAGAGGGTTGTGATGGGATTTAGGGATGGGGTTGTATATAGTACTGTTTTGAGATCAGTTGAGAGATCGGTTGAGAGATGGCTGGTTTTTGTATGAAGTTCCTAGGATTGATATTGAATGTTCTCAATCTTTGTCTTTTATTGAGTATCCTCTTTATGAGAAATAACGTACTCTGGCATACCTTTTAGCCGGTTCTGATTTTCTCCCCTCCTCTGATTCTCCCCTCCTCTGAGATAGTGATTTAACTCGTGGCTTGTTTTTCCTTTGGTAACCTCATCTCCAACGAGGTTAATGGCCTAAGAAACGGCGGAGGGAGTCATGAATATTCCAGCTTTTGTTTCATAGGTAGTGCCTAATTTCATATATTCTAAAAGGTCTTAGGGACTATATGGTCTTCTTTTAATTCATTCTGATAGAGCTATGCTTTTCTTATCACCTGATTGAATAGGTACCGAAAATGACCATAGGTAGGTGACGGGCACCAGTAGAATAATAATAATAATTCCAACCATAGGAATCAGTCTGAGTATAAAGCTTTATCTCGATGCCGATGTGCTGGATATCTATCCAATCACATGATGCTGAGGCTGAAGTTGCCCCTCACAGTTTTGCTTTTGCTGCTGTCTGTGACTTCGCTCATCGAAAACGCAAGAACCTCTTATGTAAAGGCCAATGTGTGTAACATATAATTATGGAGACAATATCTTTTGGCGAGAGAAACTCCGGGGTTCAAGTGGGAGTCAATCATGCTCCCATCTCAGTCTTTTCATCTGCTCCATCTTCAGGTAAGCCTGTCTCGTAAGACTGGGATTAGGTACTCTCGATGAAACATTGCTATTGCCCAGATACTAATTCAAACAAGGTCATAGCTTTTTTTGCACCTCAAATTATGAAGCACAGAAAAACATCAACCTTGAACCCTCCGCCAGTTAAGGGTACATGTGGATGGTTCCTCAATCATCCCAAGTTTCAGGAATGGAAGAGCAACGACCATGAAAATCTCCTTTGGCTTTCTGCAGACCCTGGCTGTGGGAAATCTGTCCTATCCAAGACATTAATTGATGATGTTCTCACCCGAGATACGTCAGCTACAATATGCTATTTCTTTTTCAAGGACAATCAGGAGCAAAATAATGTGGCAACTGCAATCTGTGCTCTCCTGCATCAAATTTTCTGCGCCAAGACAGACCTTTTCAAGAAACGCGCACAAGGGGCAATTGACCAAGAGAGAGAGCAATTGAAATCAAACTTTGAATCTCTTTGGAAGATCTTGATGTCTGTGGCCCTCGATCCCTCCAGCGGAGATATAATCTGCGTCCTGGATGCTCTTGATGAGTGCCGACAACGTGATCGCGATCGACTCATACAGGAACTGGAGCGATTTTATCAAATGTGTCAAAAATCACAAAATGGTCATGTCAAAATGAAGTTTCTCGTCACCAGTCGTCCATATGGTGACATTGAGCGAAGATTTTGCAAAATGAATCGTCAATTCCCATCGATCCGCCTCGCTGGAGAAGAGGAATGGGAAGATATCAGCCACGAAATTGACATGGTGATGAATGCAAGAGTAGATGAGTTTGTGATTGAAAGAGACCTCGCTGAGGATATTGGGGACGCTCTGAAGCGCCGGCTATCAGAAGCCCAGAATAGGACCTATCTATGGTTGCATTTGACCCTGGATTTCCTTCGAGATTTTCAAGGTCATACAAAGGCCAAGATCCTGCGGGAAATTGATAAACTCCCGGAAACCGTCGACCAGGCGTACGAAGATATCTTGCAGCGTTGCAACAGCAGGTATCAAGAAGATGGAAAACGTCTGTTGGAAATCATTATCGCAGCACACCGGCCTTTAAGGCTATCTGAGATCGACGTTGCGCTCGAAATCCTTCCCAGCTCCACGAGGTTTGATGACCTAGACCTTGAAGGTTCCGCCAAACGCAGGCAGTGGATACGGGATGTGTGCGGCTTGTTCGTTAGCGTCATTGATTCACGAGTCTTTCTGATCCACCAGACTGCGAGGGAATTCTTACTGCGGCAGGGAACTGGAACAGTTGTAGCCGGTACATGGAGACGCTCCATCGATCTGCAGAATGCGCATCTATCTCTTGCAAAGCTGTGTCTTGCATATCTCTTATTTGAAGACTTCATGATGAACGGTCAGCAGTATCGCCCACAGTCCATTCCCCAGGAGGCCTTCTTGGAATACTCTGCAGCTCATTGGATGTCCCATGTGAAACGAGGTCACAATCTGGGAGGTGAATGGATCCGGAAAATAGTCCTCCTGTGCGAGGTAGGAGATGACTCTGTCTACTGGATTTCCTATCATGAAGATCATCGCTTCTGGAAGATGTGTCAAAACCACGACCAGTTTGAGTGGCGGCCATCCTTGTACTGGGCAACACGCTGGCAATTAACAGAGGCTGTGATTTTCCTCGTTGATGAGCAGGGTATGAAGATAACCGAAGATGTGATCTGGATTGCAGTAAAAATCAAAGGAGGTGGAGTACCGGTGTTGAAGTTTCTGCTCGATCGTACCGATATCAAGATCACCCAGTCAATTGTGGAGGCTGTTGCACGGAATGGGGAGAATGGCAAGGCGTTGATGCAGGTTCTCCTTGATCAACGTGGAGCAGAGATTGAGATCACCGAGGAAGTAGTCCGGAAGGCTACGTCAAATCGGGAGAGTGGCGAAGAGATTTTGAGCCTTCTTCTCAACCGCAGGGGAGCAGAGATCAAGATCACTGAGGAAGTACTCCGGGGTACTATGTCCAACTTGCGAAATGGAAGTAGATTGATGAGGCTTCTCCTCAATCGCGGAGTAGAGATAAAGATCACCGAAAAATCATACAAACATGCCACATTATTTTGGCATGACGAGGACGATATAATACAGCTTCTGCGCAACCGAAGAGCAGCACATCTCAAGGAAGCCGATGTCAAGGAAGCCGATGCCAAGCAAGCCGATCTCAGAGCAGCAGAACCTAGAAAGGGATGGATGTCATATTTCTTTGGCAGTTGAGAAGTCCACGCAATTGCAGAATATTGGTATTTCAGCTTCCAGTTTCGCTATTCAGACAACAATTGATGTTGGTAAGATGGAGATGGATGGGTTTACTTCCCCATCCACCAATGGCGGCATATCAACCACGTGACCCTCCCCGATAACGAAGCTCCCAGCTGGCATCAATTGATCTTCCTTTCCCCCACGCCATTGTGTCATTCAACAACCTTGAATCGCTTTCAAAAGTGCGGCACTCCTTTATTATCCTGCGAAATATCACACTGAAACCTTTTATCGTCCACCAAAACCCGACATCCCTTCCATCTCAGCAACCATGCCTGCCAAACGACACGCGGCCTCAACTACCTCCGCGCCGGCACCCGTTACGCCCGCAACTCTCTCCTCGGGCCCCCCAACCCTCAAGACCAATGCCTCTGCAGCTGCAATTGCGCAACATGTCTGGGAGCAGTATCTTGCTACGACCCCACAACGGACACTGCTCTTGGATGCTTTCATGGCCTTCCTAGTTCTTGTCGGTGGGCTCCAGTTCTTGTACTGTGTGCTGGCCGGAAACTACGTAAGTTGATTTGAGATCCTTGCTTCTTTACTTGAAGTTTGGATTCTAGCAGCTCTGACTTCTCAATTGATTTCCCAATCTGACCGTTGCTCTTAATACAGCCGTTCAACGCCTTCCTTAGTGGCTTCAGCGCAGCTGTCGGCCAGTTCGTCCTCACGGCCAGTCTCCGTATGCAGACAAGTGATAGCGGTTCCGGATCATCCAGCAAGCCCAGCTCCAAGGGGAAGAATGCCCGGTTCGCAGATGAAGATAAAGAGGAGCAGAGCTCCGGTACCTCGCACGAGAGGTGAGTTACCCAGCGATATGAGATTTGGATCGTCCCGACTTTATACTAACGCCCTGGATAGAGCTTTCGCCGACTATATCTTCGGAAGTTTGATTCTACACTTCTTCTGCATCAACTTCATCAACTAAATCTCTCGGCCCTTTCATCGCATCAAGATACTCAACTCCGCGCTTTTTCTGGCGCTGGTCCGTTCGACAAAGGGCAGGACACATTCGATGTCTGGTGTTTAAGTTGTTCATTGTTTTCCACGGGCCAATTGCAGATATCTTCTGCTGTAGCTTTGCCGATTTCTGAGAGCCGAGCTTAAATGATTTTTTTTGTATAAAATACCAATGCGAATCATGGAGTCTAGAGAATGGCACTGCTGTCATGAGTCTGATCAAAAAGAAGAAGCACGTAGCTCGCGGAACTGATTCGAGATAGAAGAACGATGGGTATCTTATTCAATGACTCTGGATGCTAACCAGCAGTCCAAAATTCTAAAATGATTTGTATGGCTTTTGTACAAGAATGTATACAAGCGGCAGCTCTCGCAATGCATGCTTAGAGGGCTAGTCACTTAGAATTGGCCTGGTCTCCTCCGCCCAATGGGTTTCTTCACCACACTGCCCCCGGAGCCACTGCTTCCAGCACCAGGCCGGGGAGATGGGGATGGAGACGCAGACACCCCGCCAATCTGCCTCTTGCCACCTTGAATAACAGCAGGTCGACGCACAACCGACCGGGCTCCTCCAACCTCCACTTCGGTCTTGCGTCGCACAGTGTCGAGTCCCTTCTCGGCTTCTTTAGCCCTGGCGGCAATCGCACGAGCGTCCGCCATCTCTTGTTGGATTTGCATGCTCTTGTTGATTTCTCGCTCCTTGATGCGACGGTCACGCTGAGAGTATCCTTTTTCTTTCATCGAGTAGAAGACACCACCAAGATCGGCAAGCCACTAGATAAATGCAGTCAGTAAACTGGTCTTGTCCAATAATATATGCCAACGAAGATCATAGAAAAAACTTACCTCGGGATCGACGGCTGTCACAACTGACATGTACTCTCGCGCCGTCAACCTCAGCTCGTGATAGACAACGAATGGAGGCGCATCGCTGAGCCCAGACAGGGCGCTTGATCTTTGCAGATACATGGACACACTTGTCCGCAAATTGAGGTACTCCTTCTCACTGCCACTGCCACCGCCTCGCCGGGCAGCTTGATGGTAAAAGCCAGAGCAGATGCATTTACGAATGACATCCCAATCAGTGCCGCAGCTGATGAGTGGCATCTTCTGTTGAGTCATGATGTCTTGGAATTGGTCACGAACCTCCTTGGCTTGTCGCAAATTTTTCGAATGGAGGAAGTGTCGAGTGCACCAACGGTCAGAGCAGCCGTTAGCTTTCCACTGGGTAAAGACATGGAGGAGAGTCAGATGATCCGATTCGTGGACATAAAACTTCTCATGGGCAGAGTCAGCCTCCTCTTCGCGCTCCCTGGGGCGATAGAAGACGTGGGGGACCGTGAGCATAGATACGATGGTGAGCATCTCCTCACTACAGTCATACATCTCGGAAGCCATAATGATAAGCTTGGCAAGCGCCGGATCAGCGGGGAAAGGCGTCATGCGGCGGCCCAGTTGGGTCAGTTCGCCCAGGTTGTCCAGAGCTCCAAGGGCCCAAAGTTCGAAGAGAGACGTAGACATGACCTCTTGGGAAGGCGGATCCATAAAGTCGAATTCGAGAAGATCCTTCACGCCAAGAGATTTGAGCAACAACACTGTGTTGGCAAGACTTGTGCGCTGAATTTCTGGGATTGTCTGCATGTAAAGCTCATTCTTAAAGGCCGCTTCCGTGTATAAGCGATAAGCCTTTCCGGGGCCAGTTCTTCCAGCACGACCAGATCGCTGATTGGCATTGGCTTGGGAGATTGGAGTTATTTGAAGACTGTCCATGCCCATCTTGGGGTTGTATGTCTTGAGCTTGGAGTATCCAGGATCCACGACGTACATGATTCCGTCAATAGTCAAACTGGTTTCGGCAATATTGGTGGCCACAATGACCTTGCGAACCCCCTTTTCTGCCCTCTCGAAGACCTTTGCCTGTTGCTCTGCTGGCAGTTGACTGTAAATAGGTAATATACTGAGTTTTGGCGGATCATTGAGCAGATTCAACCGCTCGTCGATAAGCTCACATGTTGCTTCAATGTCTTCTTGTCCAGTCATAAAAACAAGAATATCGCCAGGGCCTTGCGAGACATGGATGGTCAAGACCTGCTTAACCGCACTGTCGACATAATCTTCACAGGGGGACCTGGAAAAGTGGAGGTCCACGGGAAATGTTCTGCCAGGAATGATGAACTCCGGCGCTCCACCGAAAAAGCGTGAGAAGCGCTCTGCATTCATCGTGGCCGATGTGACAATCAGTTTGAGGTCTCTTCGTCGAGCAAGAACCTTTTTGAGAAGACCCATCAAGACATCCGTGTTCAGGCCTCTCTCGTGCGCTTCATCCATGATAATGCACGAATATTTATCCAAGTCAGCTTGGGCCAAAGATTCTCGGAGAAGGACACCGTCCGTCATGTCTGTGACAGCGAATGTTAGTAGATATGCTCTAGCCAGACTAAATGATCGGAAATTTCAACTCACATTTGATCGCCGTCTTATCGCTGGTGCAATCCTCAAAACGAATGGCATATCCGACGAGATCGCCAAGGTCCACCTCCATCTCTTCACTGACACGCTTCGCGACACTCATGGCTGCCACGCGACGAGGCTGCGTGCATCCGATCATGCCGAGCTTCGAGTAGCCGTCTTCATAAAGGAACTGAGTCAACTGTGTCGTTTTGCCAGAGCCTGTTTCACCCACAACCACAATAACTTGATTATCCCGAATCACTCGTAGGAGATCTTCACGGACGGCAAAGGCAGGAAGATATTCTCTCTGCTCGCGCAAAGTCTTGGTTTTGCTGAAAGAGCTAGAACCACCTTCGGCCTTTTTGAGATGCTGAGCAAACTTGTTTCCTCCCCGCTTATAGACCTCTTCAACCGGCGCAGCCACCGCACTGTCACCTTCCTCCTCCTCCTTGACACCCATAAGATTTCCCAGTGTAGTACCCGCCATCGTCGTCGCATCCTGGGCCTGCCTTTGTCGCTCCCGCTGCTGCCGACGATCCCGTACCACTTTGCTTCCCTTTCGACTGAAGACAGCCATATCACTCTGGGGATCTCGAATGGCGGAAATCGGGTCCAGCTGCGTGGTGAAGATCGTGCGGCCATCGAGGAAGGGAGGTCGAAGTTCGTGGACACTCAAATGTACTCGGGTATCCTCCTGGTCTTCGGCGAGATTATGCGCATGTTGAACTCCAGTTTGCTGAGCAAGGCCCGATTTCACAAGTTGTTCTCGATGCCACATCTGATCTTGGTCATGTTGAAAGTGACCTGTTCTCTGTCGCTTGGCTGGCGGCAAGCTATGGCCTGCCCCATTGCGATCCATAATGAAAGGTATTGACCTGAGTTGTAGGTCAACACAGCAAGGCTTGAGTCGTTCGGGCGATGCTGTTGAGAGCTTGACTCGTTGCGGCGTATCTCGAGATCATTGGAATTCTGAGACAAACAGCACAAACAAATCGTTATCAGTCACGTGATTGATCCTTTTGCTTGTAGATCACTGCGCGATCCTTCAACTTCCTAGTTCTAACATTAAGAAATAACGTATACGTTTTTTTCAATTAGGCCCAAAGAAATTGAGAAACAAGATTTCCATTTCATCTTTGTGTAACCGTAGTTGGGTGGGAGAAATTCAATCGCTACTGCCGAGCCCGCGGAACATTAAGCAGCGCCCCGCATCGTCATCTCGACTTTTGAGCTTCCTGTGTCTCCCTCTCCCAAGCCAGCACAACCGTCCCAATGTCCAGCCAACAACAAGTTGACCCGAAGAAGCAGCAGGGTAAGCCATATTCAGCCCCCTCGTCCGATAAATCTATGCGATAGCTTACACATTTCTCCCACAATAGAGCTGCAGCTCCAGTACACCAACTTCAAGAACACCCTCCAACAATTAGCGCAGAAGATCGGCGACATCGAGCAGGAGGCTGAGGAGCATAAGTGAGTCTAATCGGAATTTTTCGCCGCAGTCGTGTTACCTACGGGGCCAGAGAGGATACTATGTGGTCGGATCTGCCTCTAGGGGCAAAGATGGAGGAACGCGTTTGAACACTACAGATGCTGATTCAATTTGAATTGATACAGACTCGTGATCGAGACCTTGGACCCTCTTCCCCAAGACCGCAAATGCTTCCGCATGGTCAACGGTGTTCTTGTCGAGCGTACAGTGAAAGATGTTCTGCCCACCCTTAAGACAAACTCGGATGGCTTGAAGCAGGTGCTGGAGGATATGCTGAAGCAATACAAGTTGAAGCAGACGGAGCTGGATAGCTGGAAGGTGAGTTCAGGTTGAATCTTCTAGCGGATGCACATACCAAGGGTACTCCTTGAGTGCTCCTTGAGTACGAGGGCATTCAATTCTCGACCAGTGATATTGACAATGCTTTCTCTTACAGAAGAAGAACAACATTCAGGTTGTGCAGCCTTGAAGGAAATATGTCTTGGTTGTACATTTTGATACCCGGCCTTTCCCTATAGTTGTACGTCCGAATGCATGAGCAGGAGATTACTGGCGTTTATGGGAACGGCACGAAAACTAGAGAGCCTAGCATGATTGATCTCAAATCTTAATTACTTGCAAACTCAAAACTAAAGCCACAAGTGTAAATCGTTTGATGGATTGCTTCAACACAAGCAAGGTTGATTGTGGGACATTACAATTGGCATCAATGCCTCCTGATGTCACTGGTCATGCAACACTGGATTAAAACAGCAGATCTCAGCATCTAGAACACAAGCGTGGATTATGCCAAATCATCATTTGTAATGCTCATTGCTTTTGCATCCTTCATGCAAGCCTGGGTGCCTGACTCCCAAGCCAACCTGGTTTGTCAGGCATGAAGCACCCAACACCCAGGAAGCTAGTCCACACCGCTTGGTGGTACTCTGTTTGGCCATGGATTAGACCAAACTTTGAATCCAAATTAGATGATGTAGCTAGAATTCGATATAATGTAGTCGAAAAGAAGTGGTATCAGCCGTACCATTGAGTACACAATCTGGTGGTTGATCAGGATAGGATAAGCGTAAATACCGGTACTATAGTAATGAATGCCTGAATTATATGCCTTGTCGCCTGAGGCGGCCGTGATCGGATGCGACTCGCGACGGCTCGCGGCCTCCCCTCTTCGTCTCTTTGTCATTGTCATTGTCAACTTCATCCTCCTCAATCCGCGGAATCTAAAATCCTGCTATATTGACTGTGCAAATCCTGAACGGTGGCTGTTGTGGTCTTTGATACAGCTATATCTCCCTGCTCAATATCTACTTGGGTAAGTAGCCAACCGGCGCGCTCGTTCGGGGGCAATTCTGGTTCGCCAATTCGCTCTTTGGATGAACTGGGGACCCTCTTCTCCTAACCACCAGCGCCCGCCCTGACCCTTGTACAGACGAATCGGGATAATAAGAAAGTATACCTAATTACATCACGATACCCTGGATCTTTTATCCCAAAGGTTAGCTCTACCCTTACAGCCCCGGCCCTGCACAACGTGAGCCTGGTTGGGCTCAAACGACTCCTCCCCCAAGCCCTTGACCCACCTGCGACTCATCCCGCGTCGCATCCCGCGTCACCATCATCTCCTCCAGCTCGGCGCTCACAAGGTCTCCCTGTTCCCTACCCCCAAACGTGTGAAGCGCGCATAATTGGCAATCATACTGCAGTTGCCTGTGCGACGCGATCGCGCTTCAATCACTACACTCCTCCCAATCCTCTGATCTAACACCGTTTCGGTTACGCTAATCGGGTGTCATTGCGCGCGCGTCGCAAGTGCAGTCGGCTTTCGCGCATTATTGCCAAATCCCCCGCTCGGCTGACATTCTCCTCCCTGAGGCTACTGTGAAGCGGTTTGTACCCAGCCAATACAGTTCTTTCTTCATCCGACCCGGATTGGGCTGTCTCGGAATCTTTGGTCGCGCCATCATTTAACCGAACTGACGTGGTCGTTTGCCAGCAGAGCGAACAACAAAGCTTGACGCCCAAAGGATCCGCGCGCATCTTAAACTACTCATAATCATGTCCGAATCACAGTCGCACTCCCCCAAGGAGCATGAAGAGCCTGGGGCGCAATCTGGCGACGAGCAAGAGCAAATGGACAAAGACCAGCAAGATGCTCAGGCGCAGGGTCAGGGCGAGTTCGAGGTGAAGGAACAAGATCGGTGGCTTCCGATTGCAAATGGTTAGTTGCGTCTCCCTGCAGGTTGTCGCTCGTTTTGATTTGCGCGTACCTTACTGCTGATGGTGGACCATTGCCGTTCACTCTATCCTTCCCCGCCTTGATCCACCATACATGCTGGAGAGCGCTATTACAATGTCCCCTTTCGACTGGTTCTCTGTGGTGTTGAATCAACATGACTCGATTTCAGAACTCTCACAGACGTCGATCTTGTTTACTTCTGTTCCTGCAGTCTATCCTTTCTTTCATTGCCCACCAATGACAACATGACAAAACATCTTTGAGGATCATGCATTTGCTAATTTGCGAGTCTCATAGTTGCTCGAATCATGAAGCTCGCTCTCCCTGAAAACGCCAAGATCGCCAAAGAAGCCAAAGAATGCATGCAAGAGTGCGTGAGCGAGTTCATCTCTTTCATCACTAGTGAGGGTGAGACCAGGCGCCTTTCCTTCTACTCCTAGAGTGCAGCATATGACTGACACGCTGCATTAGCATCCGAAAAGTGCCAGCAGGAAAAGCGCAAGACCGTCAACGGCGAGGATATCCTGTTCGCCATGACTTCTCTTGGATTTGAGAACTACGCCGAAGCCCTCAAGATCTACCTCTCTAAGTACCGCGAGGTGAGTTCAGCCTGATACGCCACATCAGTCATATCATACTAATCATCTGAAAGACTCAATCTGCCCGAGGCGAAAACCAGGGCCGCCCCAGCAGCAGTGGATATGGCGCTGGTGGTCCCGTTGGCGGAGCCGGTCAAGCTCGTCCCGCTGGATTCCCAGAGGGTGCCGAGGGTGCAAACAGTATTCTGAACCCCAGTTTGGATCCAGCGGATCAAGATGCTGCCGCATACGGGTATCCGGCTATGGTTGGTCAACCACACAACGGTGCTGGCGGGGAGTCTTACTAGTGGCAGTCCCTCCGCTATGACGGGGACAGTTGGTATTGTTAGAAGGCATCATTCACTGACTGCCAATGGTCATTTCCAATCCTTTGGCACAAGTTTTCGACCAAGTCCACCGTCGGTTTGGATTTGACAAATGGAAGCGTGAGGCGTGCAGGCGTCCTGGGTTTCTTTCTCCAGTGTCCTATTAGTTGCTTCTACTGATCTCTCTTTTGTCAATCGCCTGGCCGACAATGCTTTGGGTTTACTTGGGGGTTCGGTGGAGTGATAAGGATACATTCGATACGACAGAAGTGGACCTATTCCAATCATCTTTGTTCTTTCGTGCTTTCACGGCAAGCTGGACCTTTCTATTTAGGGCTTCTCGCCATCCATTTACTTTTTGGAGTTGTTATGGTAGTTAGGTGGATAAAGGAATCAAGAAAACCTCTGTATCTATGCTTGTTGGCCCTTCAAATCAAGGGTCCTTTCACTGATCTCCGATAAAAGAAGACCGCTCGCGATAATACTTTGTTCCTTCAGATAAGCTCTATCAACGGCACGATGACCGGCTTACAACCGGCTGCGATTTGTAGGCCATTCCAGTGCCAAGAGCGCTTCGACTGTAGATTGGGGGAACTTACCAGTGCTTGAGCACCTTTTCCCGAATATCTCCCATACTTTCCGACTCTTATCTCTCGTGTTTCTGAGTGTTTTTCACTGTATCCCAACCATTTTAATTACATAATCGGCGCCCTTCTCCGCACCACGTGAGACTCCACCGGACCCGATCCCGCAGTCCTCAACTTCCCGAACTTTTTCGCTTCACAGTCGCATTGATTGTCTTTTTACCCTCGGCAATCGCCTGTGTTCCTCATGATGCCCTGAAGGTGCTGGGAAGAATTGCCCCCAAAAGGATGCAGAGCAGTGGTCAATCCGCCCATGGAATGATGTCGATGGTCCTTCTGCCATGTCCACCGCCAACGATAACGCCTCCTCGCCGCTCGCGGGCGATGGGGTGAGCAAGCGCAAACAGGGTAAGCACTTAATGAACGTCTTTTTGCCGGCACAAAACTATTGCTCTTAAAAGCCCATTCCTGCCATGGAAAATTCCCTTTTTAATCGGAGCCAGCTCTCCAATCCAACTCTCGGAGACCCGATCACGTTTGCTGACCAGGTGACTCGAAATCTTCCAGGCTCGGCTGCCTGCGTTCATTGTCACCGGCGCAAGGTTCGCTGTGATGCCCGTGTCGTCGGACTACCTTGTACAAACTGTCGCACCTCTGGAAAGGCCGACTGCCGCATTCATGAGAAGAAAAAGCGCCTTGCGGTGCGGTCGATCCTCGATCCCGTTCCGATCCGATCTCGGCCTCTGCCGACTTCAGAACATGTCGCCAACCCGCCGACGACAGCGGGGACACCAATGCCGCCTAGTTTTCCAACTGCTTTCCCAAGCGGACCTGGAGCTGTATCCATAGCGGGCAATCAACAACATGATTATCAAACAAATTCCGGGTCCGACACATTCGCGCCGCACGACTTATCGCACGCCCACGAGGCCCACACGGAGATGGAGCAGCACCTCGTGAAACTCATTGATGAGGAAGAATCCGGCCGACGAGAGATCCAGAGAGGAGTGCGCGCATTCTATGTTGGTCATGAACACTCCAATATGTCGTTCTTGATCCGCCAGCAGCGAGATCGGGACGACAATGTATACCACTTCGCGAGCAACGAGATCCCACGGCGACAAATGAAGGCTGGTCATGACCAGCTACTAATGGATGCGCTTACACTACCCGAGCCCGTGCTAGCGGATGAGCTAGTGCAGGCATACTTCACCTACGTCAATCCGGGGTACCCCATCGTCGACGAGGACTTGTTTATGACGCAGTACAGGAATCGAGACCCTGCAGATCCTCCGCCAATCTTGTTGCTCCAAGCGATTCTCCTAGTTGGCACGCACGTGTCTCGTCCAAAGGCAGAGCGGGATACACTGAAAGAGATTTTTTTCCGCCGTACCAAATATCTCTTCGACAATCGCATTGAGCGGAATCGAGATATCCTCGTTCAAGCAGCATTGCTTTTGACTTGGCACTCGGACAGCGCCGACGATGATGTTGCCGCAGATGCTCATTTCTGGGTCGGCGTGGCTGCACGAATCGCCACTGGGCTTGGTATGCACCGTAATCCAGTATCCAGCAGCTTCGTTACCCGCGATCGACGAATGTGGAGACGGGTCTGGTTCATCATGGTTCAATTTGACGTGATGGTCTCTCTGTCATACGGACGCCCTCAAGCCATGTATGTGATGCTAGGACTTGTCTAAATATTTTGGATGCTAACGGAAACTCTAGAAACCTGGATGATTCAGACGTTTCTCCATTAACACTGGCCGATTTCGAAAATTGCGGACCTCGCGTACAATCCGACTTTGTGATTCATTTCACTGAGCTTTGTACCATGATCTCATACTTGATCAGAGATCGGTTTGGACTTCGCGCCACAGATGAACGACGCAAGGCGGTCCTCCAAGAAGCTGATGAGTCGCTTGCGAATTGGTCTCTGAAGCTTCCCGATAATCTGCGCCTCCGAGCATCCGATATGGACCCGTGGTCAGCTATGCTCCACTTGACTTATAACAATTTCCTCATCCTGCTGCATCGACCCCATCCAAGAGCATCAGCATACTCGGATGATTACGGTCCACACGATGCAGAAATTTGCAGTGCTGCTGCTGGAGTCATTGCGTCTATCTTTGAGGAGCTGAGGCTCAACGATCGCTTAAAGTTCCTCTGGTACACTGGCGTCCACAATCTGTTCACAGCCATGATTCAAGTCCGGGTGGAGCTTCGGTTTTCCAATCCAGTCCTTGCGATCAACGCTCTACGGCGCTTCGATTCGGCATCCTATTCTCTGCGCGAGTTGGCCGCATATTGGGTCCATGCAGGCACAATTCTACGTCTCTTCGAGGACTCGAAGCGTCTCCAAGAAGACCTTCGTTTGGCAACCACTGGCGGACACAAGCCATACGCTGCCCCGCAATCCCAACCCCCGCCTCCACCTCCCATCAAGGCTTTGCAAGTCACATCTCCCGCCCCTCCAACAACGATGCACACCCCACGGCCAATGTCCTATGGCGTCCCTACCCCCGACTCCACGCTTTCGCAACAGACTACCATGTCGCCGCAGGCAAACCCAGGCTTCGAGAACTGGATCACAGCACCGCTCAGACTCAATGTGGGTCCCTTGGAACGCAACGACCCCTATTCAACCGCCATGCAGGTCGACCAGATGGATCAATCTCGGGACTACCCAGACTGGCGCCAGCTCTTCTCCTTCAATGACTCCGATCTGCCCGTCCCCATGGCGATGGAAGGTCTCATGGAACTAGAGGACGAATGGCGTCAGATCTATTGGCAAGATACACCCATGACAGACCTCATGCAAGATGGCGGCTGGATCCCCGGTGGCTAGTGTCGTTCCGTTGCTGTACATACACGTCCTTTCTCCTTCCCTCCATTCCTCGCAACCCCTCATCCTCTTCGAGCTTCTGGATCAGCTTGAACCTTTATTTTCGACCATTTCCCCTTTCCACTACAACTCTGTGGCCTTACGACGAGACGAGATACGCAGGGCACTTTCTACGAGATGTTTCTACAAAGGCTTCCCACGATACCATGTCGAAAACGATCACACACCACCCTCATCCTCATGTACCTTCCCATAGAGACATACAATGTTATATAATTGCAAGGATTTTTTCAAGTTTGATATCGGATATAGACTTTTATTCACATTTGTTCACCTTGAGCTATCTCTAAATTCTGCTGGAACGAGTATGTCGCGCGTATCTATATTACACTGTATACAGCTATAGGAAGCGCTCCAAAGATATGCAACATTGCATGGGCCTGACTGCGGGTAAAGGAGGCCAAGGGTGATTGTTTGTCTTTCTCATCCAAAGACGAACCGCCTCCAATTTTCCGCGAGCTGCTGCACCCCTTCTCGCAGTTCCCATTCGCGCATCTCGCAGATTTGTCGCACCGCATCTTCAAGTAGCTGATCCATCTGCGGCCCGGCGGTGTGGAGATCACTTTCGATCAAGATGCGCTCTGCAGGTAACGCCTTGATCACATCGGAGACTTTCCGCACCGATAGCCCGCTGAAGTTGATGATCGCTGAGAAGGAAAAGTACACGTCCGACGGATTCGACTTGTGTAGAAACTGCCGGATAGGCTCGACAGGTCCAGAGTAGGAGTGCATACAGATTCGTGGAGGGAATGGGAGTGGCCGCTGCGTATTTGGCAGATTACTCTTATTGGTGGTCTGGTGCTTCTCGTGTGCATCTTCGTCCTCGTCCTCATCCTCGTCTTCCGATTCGGATAGTGCCCCTTCAGCGTCTTGTAGCTTTTCTCGTTCCCGTCGAGACAAAACTACCCGTTCGTGTCCTTTCCATAATTCCTTGAGCACCTCGAACACTGCTCCATGCGATTGTACACTGTGCACTGAGACGGCACGCTGCATTTCTCCCGCTAACTGCAGTTGTGCTTTCAATACTAGTCGCTGGTGATCTATTTTGACTTTATACGGGGACAAACGTCGGCCTTCCCGCGATCCTGGGGTAATTTCTTCATCGCGATTACCAAGATCTTGTTGTGTCCAGGCCCCAGGCAATCGGAATGATTTGTCCAACCCCACCTCGCCGACGAGGGCATTCGGAAACTGCTGCAATCGGTCTCGGGTCTCGGCTATCAGAATAGAGAGCAATTTCGGTTGTGGGAGACGTTGTATAAATTCAGGATCTTCGGATGGAGAGGGTGTTAGGACGGCTGCGTAGTGGGCATCTTTATGTTGCGGACTGCCTGATTGTGTGTCATCCAGGATCTGGTGTGAAAACCACGGGTGCCAACCGAAAGCTGGTACTATTTTATCTTCTCTTGAGGCATATTTATCGCCATTGAGGGACTCCGTCGTTTGCTGAACCAGCTCTTGGTCTTCGCCCCGCGTGGCCATGATGGTGAGAGTCGATGCCTTCATGGCGGGGATGCTCGCAATGGAGGCCATCGTATCGGTCGGATGGCAATGCGCGTCATAGACGCCCAGATCCCAGGGGAAGGCCTCGACATCTTGAGAGACGTCCTGGGATATGGACATTGTGAGCGAGGAGAAGAGGACAAGCGGGGAGCTTCTTATGAATCAGTCGCATAAGCTTAACTAGTTAACTAACTAGTTAGTTATCGCCCGAGTCTGGATGATGTAAGTGGGCTGTCACATGCATTTTCTCCGCAAGGTTTCTCGCCTGAGAGCAAAGAACAATTAAACAAAAACAAGGTCCTCCAATACCTCCGGGGGACCGAGTTTCTCACTTCGTCCTCCTTTGAGGGAATATTAACCTCTCTGAGGCGCTCAATGACTTTTATGGGCGCCGTTTTTACGACGCTGGTGGCGCTGCCGATACTGGGGCTGGTCTCCATTCCGCTGGTTATATCAGCCTGGGTTACCATCACTTTAGCACTGATCACCTTGCTCGTGCAATTTTCCGTGGTTTATCTGGAAGTTGGATATGGTCTTGTCGTTAGTTTCTTTACGCTTCCAACGTCGAGTTTGTCATTTTTGCCATTTGCTGCGTCTGAGCCTGTGACGCCTGCTGCTGGGAATTCGAGGCGGAACTCGGCGCATGGCCTGATTCAAGCTCGAAAGAACAATGATGACTCCCTCTTGTCCGGGTCATTCACCGGGATCTATGATGGACCTACAAACCATGGGAGGAAATCTTACGCCCGGAGTATGGTCGAGGCGCATCACTTGCCTAACGCGCCATTCCTGGGTCTACCTGTCAGCGGTGATGAGCGACGAGACTTTGAAGGCGTGGGTGGTTGGCGCCCATATCGGAATCCATCACATGTTTCAAGGCCTCGAACATCTCATTCAGCACAGGAGAAGACTTTCAGCTCCCCATCGTCTTCCTCTGCACACAGCATCAACGGCGAGGTCGAAGTGGAAGGTGATGTTGACGCCGATGAACTTGCATGGCTATCATTGAACTATCGCCTGGAACTACCATCCCAAGTTGTGACGCTCGGAGCCGGGTCCAATACGGCTTCTAACGTGCATAGCCCGACCAACGGAGATTTCATCGATCCTCGCAATGGAAGTACCTTCCAAGCATTGGCTTCTTCGACGTCTCCCCGATTTCAAAACACAAACTCCCAACACCACCATGGCCAGCGACATCACCACCGCTCCCACACAACCTCAGCCCTAACAACCTTCGAGCGTCGCACAGGCGGTGGTCTCTCCATCGCGCTCTCAACTCGACCAGATCACACAAGTCGCGCACTATCACCCTCAGCCTCAAGAGTCGCACCATTCATGACTCCACAACCCTACTCACCCACGCAAACCCGCCAATCAACACGCATGCTGCCAGCTGGCAGCAGTGCAAATCACTCAAACACCTACCTCTCCAGCTCCGCAGACGCTGCAAGCTCTGGCTTCCTCGGGAGCAGCGGGGGAAGTTTCGGATCTGGGAGTGGTGGGTACTTTGCTCTGCAGCGGCCTGGGAATGGGGGTCATTCTATGCCTCCGCTCTCGGCGATAGACACGCCTAGTCGGAGTGGGTCTACGACACCGGGGACGGGTGTGTCGAATGAGGATCGGGATGCTTCGTCTCGGGGGTTCACGCGGTTGATGGCTCATTATCCTACCAGCGTGAGACATCGGAGACGGAGTATTGCGGGTCCTCATTCGAGGGTGAGCACTATTGGTGAAAATACTGGTGATGCTTGACGGGGTCAGGAGCACTCTGATGAAATTTCTGATTGCATAGCATTGTATATACGGCATCAATTGAAATTGAACATAAGTACAAAGAAAGTGCGGGATCTCTGTTTAGAAATCTATGTCTAATAGAATATATTATCGGGAGTGAGTAGTTCTGTAAGCAAGAAACAGAAACTCATGCCGAAAGGACAAATCCACAAAACTCCAAAGAGGGTAAGAAAAAAAAAGTTATCCACGCCAGCCTCCAAATCACGCTATCACGCTATCACGCTCCAACAATATTCATGGTCCATTATTCGTGGACGACGCACTCTTGCAAAGACGATATTCTCACGCCGCTCTTTCCCGTTGACTGACATCTTCCATCTCAGCCAGGACGACCTTGTTAAACTCTTTCCATCCGTCCAGGTAAAGATGATGACCAGCTCGAGTGATGACAACGACCTTGGACGAACCTTGGTCTTTTTGTCGTTCTTCTGGTGTGGCACCTGCCAGGACTCGCTGCTTCTCTTCTTCTAGGCGGACAGCAGCAGCATGGCCGCCAGAGACATCCATCCAATCATGGTCACCATACATGAAGACGACCGGAAGGCCATTCTCACGACGAGGAGCTGGCACTTCAGTTGAAGCTGGAGAGGATTCTTCCGCCGAGGAAGTTTCAGGGACCGCGGACTTGGCTGACGATTTGGACCAGATAGAGCAAGAAGAAGCCGCCGCGGTAGGGTTGGGCAGTGGACTGTTGTCAGCGTTAATCATCTGACGTCCAACGCCGTGGATGCGACGGATGAGAGGGCTGCGGGCAAAGGCGCCTGGGGCAAGAATGTATGCAAGGGCATACTCGCCACTACCGCGTTGACTGAAGATCGAGTATGAGTAGTCATGTAGCGCCTTGGCTTCGTCAGCCGGGAGATGGGAAAATCGGCGTGAGGTCCAGCCAGACACGATCCGCGGGCCAAGCGGACCAGTCCATCGGACCAAACTAAAGGGAGAGATATTTGCGTCCCAGAGATAAGCGAACCACTTGGGCATATTTCGGCGTGGAGGCCGGTTCGGTTCATCGCCCGGTTCAGGATTACGGCCGGTGATAAAGCTACCGTCGGTGGTCTTTGGAGCAGATCCCGGAACTGCACCGGACGAGGCGATATCCCGCTCGTCCTGGGTGAGCTCGCTGGCAAGTGTGGATTCGGATGGCTCGGGTACATCCGCCGTCATCGCATATGGGTCCTCGGGGATACCCACAGGGGATGCCAGGATGAGCTTATTGAGGTGGCCGGGATACTTCAGCGCGTAAGCGACTGCCATGTAGCCGCCGAGACTGTGACCGAGCAAGGTAAATCGATCAATTTTGCGCTTGATGCGCCATTCCTCCAGCGCATCAACAAACCAGGCCTCGGCTTCACGGATCGCCTCTTCTCTTTCTTTGGCTTTGATCTTGAATGGCGGCCGTGTGCTACGACCCATGCCCAGCATATCCAGGGCATGTAGCTGCCATCCTCTCAGCCGACTCAGCGGCTCAAAATTCTTGTAAAAGAAGCCTAGACCGGCGCCGTAGCCGTGAAGCATCACCAAATGTTGGTCTGCTTCCTCGCCTACTCGCTCCACCGAGAATTCGTTGAGCGCCCGGTCCTTTCCGGACAGCTCCACCATGCTGGAGCTCCATCGGCGGGGGCCATAAGGGTCGTTCAGGGAGTTGGTGGAGATCTGCCCTTGCTGGTTGTGGTCTGCGGACTGCAGACTGTCTGGCGTGGAACCGTTGGGGAAACTGGCCGTATTACCGGTCTGAAGGTGGGTTGGGGGCTCGTGATGGAGATAGGGCAGATAGGATAGGACCTTGTGCTCGGCAGCAGCAGCAGGTAAGCGAGCCCACTGGTAAGAAATTCAGATATTAGCGGTTCGTTCAATGCTGCTGCGCGTGGTTGCGGCCCTGGTAGCCTACCCATTGACTGAAACCTTCGCGATACCCCAACGGAAAGAACGAGTTGCTGGCTGCCGCCGCGCCAGCAGCTGCGCGAGCAGCGTACGGAGTTCCCTCTTGACCTTGCATTGGCGATGAGCGCCTTCTATGTTCACGCGATTCCTCTTGAGATGGATTCAAAGACTCCGAGGCCATGGAGGAGTACTGGCGGTGTCGGAGAGAGTAGGTGGCAAAAGCAACCGGGTGCGCAGGATTGGCCCAAACCCGCGAGACTGGAAGGAGTATAGAGCGCAACGAATCGGCTGGGCGTAGGCCAAACTGACAGATGGATTCTGTCGCTGGGAGAAGTTGAGATGCGAGGGTCATGGGCTCTTTTGAGGTTTTGAGGGCTGAAGAAGTCGAGCCGGAGACAAATCGGCCACGCCGCTTAACCCCGACAGGCAACGAGGCGCATACGGTGAACCGCAGGAGTCGGGGAGAATAAAGAGCCGACGGAAGGTGACCGAAGAGAAAAGACTCAATACTAGACCCTCTCTCGTATATTGTGTTTCAATCGAACATGTATCCAAAGCGGATTAAGACGATGAAGTCGAAGAAAAGCAGGAAACCGAGTATACAAACTAGAAAAGTGGGAAAGGCGGAAGGGCGATGATGTCGCTGCGATCTGCAACACTGCGACTTTTCTCCCCTTCCGATCTTCTCCTTCTTGCTCCTCCTCCTTCTACTTCTCAACCCGCGATGACCACCGTACTGGGCCTCCACGGCCGTTGATCTGGGTGGTCGCATCTGTTCCTATAAACTGAGAAAACTACCATGACTTCATCCTTGGACCAGCTCGTCAAGGGCGCTCCGGTGTCCGCAGCCCGCGCACCCACGCCGGAGCCGTTGAATCCCACCCGACCACCACCAACAACTTCAGGTTCCTCGTCCCCGCAAAGACCCTCAACACCAGATCCTCTAGCCACTCTACCTTCCTCCCCGCCTCAGATCTATCTGAATCTATTGATTCTTGAAGCTTCACTTCGTGCGCAATACCTCGCCCTGCGCGAGCGTCGCCGCCAAAACACCTTCTTCCTGCTGCTTCTTGCAGCTTGGATCGCCTACTTCGCATATGCATTGTTCCTGCGTCCCCGCGAAGATGGACGCGGTGTCGGGGGCTCGGTATATTGGGTGGTTGAAATGGGAGAGAAAGTCGCTCTTCTCGGTGGGGTAGTGACAGCCCTGCTAGTTTGGGGAACAGGGCAATGGGAGCGTGGAATCCGCTGGCCCCGTCGGTGGCTCGCAGTCGCCAACCGTGGCCTGCGCGTTATGAACACCAAGATCATCGTGATCCGTGGACCCTGGTGGCAAGAGATGCTATCCTACGTCTCCTTCCTGTTCCCCTTCTCCACGCCGTTCTTCCCTTCTCCATCTGGCAATTTCCACCTCGTCGAGCGTCACCCTTCCGATAAGCAGCGTAGTCGGCAGCACTACCAGCAATACTATAACGGCGGTGACAGCGAGTCCGGCCTGGTGGAGGAAGACCTCAGTGCCGGTGGTGACTACATCCGTTTACTTTTGCTACCCAAATCGTTCTCACCGGAGTTCCGCGAGAACTGGGACGACTATCGCACCGACTTCTGGGAGAAGGAGAACGAGCGCCGAGCTCAGCTGCGTCACAAACTGCGCGAGCGCGAGCGCCAGCTTGCTCAAACTGAAGGCGGCTGGTTTTGGCGTCTTGGATTCGGCTGGCGCGCCTCGCAGCGCCGCCGCCTGGTGTCAGCAACCCTGCACAAGCCTCTCGAATCAGAGCCTAGGTTCCGGCCTGGCGCTCACCATCACCAGCATTCCCCACCCATCTCATCAAAGCTCAATCAGGAACACCGTGCACCTTCTGGTCGCCGCAACACCCGGTCCGAATCATCTCACTCTCGGACCTCCTCGCACAGCTCTACCCCGATCGATGTTGAGGACCGTCCTCCCTCTCGCTCATCTGGGACTGGCCGTCCGCGTCGCGGAAGTACCACTCCGTCGATCTCAGGCCCAGAAACAAGTCCTCAGCAACGGAAGCGCAAGGGTTCCAAATCACTACGCCGTGGGTTATCGCCTCTCACGCAAGCTCAAATTCGTGAGGGTGTTCGCACGCCATCTTTCTCGTCGGACGATTCTGGTATATTGCCGATGGGGGAGAAGGATAAAGAGCCTATTCCTATTTCTGTACCCGATCCGAGTCCCTCAGTTTAGATCATGATACTTTTTAGCCATTCTCCTACTACTGTGCCATTTCTTCCTCTTGGTGTGCCACGGTTTTCTTTCCATTGTTTATGGTGTCGGTTCGAGATTCCCAGCCTGTGGCATTCTCAGCGTCTGTAGTATGCCATGTCTTATCATAGATATCCTTTTAGGCTGTTGAGCGTATGGTTTATTCATTTCCCCCATGACAAGAACTAGACAATCGAGAGGTGAGTAACAGTCTCTTCGATTTTGAAGAAACCTGATGATCCTCAGGCCCTGTCAACGACTCCTCTCAGGGCAATCAATTAAGACGACCTGGAAATACCCGTTTTTCTTGATCATCTACATTATACAATCTCATCCATTATCTTTTTAGCATCAAGACATAGTGCGGTTAAAAGGCATGTGTACAAAGCAGGAGATCCGAATGTCGAAATGCATGTAAGCTAACATCCAGCAACTAGAATCATGATTCTTGAATGGCTCAGCTTCAGCTCTTTTAAACCTCGACCTCAATCAAACGTTGATCATTGCCTAAGCTAAGGATCATGTTTCACTTCATCCTTCAAGCTACAACCGAACAAACTTCTACTCCGATGAAAAGCGACGAAACTGAGGCACAGCATCTCCACCTCATACCCCGCAGACATTCACAATATGCCACCGGGAAAATACCACTTCTATTGCCGGCAATTATGGATATTCAATTTAGCTGCAGTGCTCTCAATGCAACGTATTGAAATACCCGATTGCTAAGTCTAATTTTCCGCCATACAAAAGGTTGCAGTGCGGGGATCTGATGGGATACTTGCCTTGCCAGGGTACCTGAAAACAGTGCCGATCTTCTTCGAATTCGTGAATTGATCCGAGAGGGGATTCGAGTAGATGATATGGATGTTTATAAATGCCGCGAGGGTAAATTTCCAGCTATTTCTTCTAGAACCCATCAATGAGTGTTCTAGAGAATAGTCCGTCACGATGCTGGTAGGGCTCTTACTGAGTTGCAGTACCGTTGTTACGGCTGCTTCGCTGTGGTCGTCAAAGTCAGCTTCTTGGGATACAACCAATGAAGCTTTTCTTATTGGGAATGGAAAACTTGGAGGTAAGCCGGTGCATCAGCTTAGCTTGATTATGATGGAATGCTCATCGTGGGTCTACTTTAGTGATGCCATTTGGAGAAGCGGGAACTGAGAAACTCAACCTCAATTACGATGATCTTTGGAGCGGAGGTCCATTTCAGGTTGATGTGAGTCTCAAGACTCTCTTTGTTCACCTGGCTAATATACTAATTTCCCAACGTCTAGGAATACCGTGGAGGAAACCCGAACTCAAGCATGGTAGACATCTTGAACGATATCCGCTCTGAGATCTGGAAGAAGGGAACCGGAAGTAAGAAATCCGGGCTCCGTTACTTGAGATATGCAAAATAGCTGAAGGTTTATAGATGACACCCGACTACATGGAGATGAAAGTGGCTATGGCTCCTACCACTCATTAGCCAATCTTACCGTTCATATCGAGGGTATATCCGATGTGACTGGATATAATCGATCTTTAGATCTCAGCAGCGGGATACACACAACCAGTTACTCAACAGCGGATGGCATCTACACCACTTCTATTTATTGCAGCTACCCTCATCAAGTTTGTGTCTATCATCTGACATCTCCTGTCGTGTTATCAAATATCTTGGTCTGGTTTGATGAGCTTGTGGAATCGACATCCCTATACAATACAACTTGCGGGTCCTCGTTTGCACGCTTGCGTGGTATCACCCAAAAAGGGCCTCCACATGGAATGCTATACGACACAATTGTACAGAGTTCTCTTTTGGGTGTCTGTGATAATTCAACGGGTCGTCTACGAATTAGCTCTTCCAGCAGCAAAGCCTTGACACTGGTCATAGCGGCCGGAACAGACTTCGACGCTACCAAAGGCAATGCAGCTAATGGCTTCACTTTCCGAGGCAACGATCCAGCAAAAGATGTTCAAAAACTTACTAATACCGCTCAGAAAATCCTAGAATCGAAGCTCCGAGCTCAACATGTAGCCGACTATAGTTCGTTGGCAAATGCATTCATCTTGGAGTTGCCGGACACTCGAGGCTCATCTAAAGTTGAGTTCTCAGAGCTTATCGCAAGATATAGCGCCGATTCTACCGCGGGGGATCCCTTCTTGGAGAACCTGATGTTCGATTACGGGAGGCATTTGTTCATCTCGTCCTCACGACAGAATAGTCTACCACCCAATCTGCAAGGAATCTGGAGCTCGACGCAGAGTGCGGCTTGGGGTGCAGACTATCATGCCAACATTAACCTGCAAATGAACATGTGGGGTGCGGAAGCTACTGGATTAGGATATTTGACGATATCTGTTTTCAATTACATGGAGCAAACGTGGATGCCTCGAGGTGCAGAAACCGCCCAGCTGCTTTATGGAGGGGATGGATGGGTAACGCACAATGAGATGAATATCTTTGGTCATACGGGGTATGTAAATTGTGCTACTGAATCCTTCGGTTCGGTCTGATTGACTAAATTGTGTTCCAGAATGAAAACCTGGCAGACTTCCGCAGACTATCCTGCGGCACCAGCATGGATGATGCAGCATGTTTGGGATCACTACGACTACACCCGCGACAGCGAGTGGCTCCGCAAACAAGGCTGGCCGATGCTGAAAGGGGTTGCCAAATTCTGGCTATCCCAGCTACAATCGGATCAATTCACTAATGACGGCTCTCTCGTGGTTAATCCCTGCACATCACCAGAGCATGGCCCCGTCACATTTGGTTGTACCCACTGGCAACAGCTGATCTACCAGGTATTCGAAACCAGTCTACAAGCTGGACAGGTAGCGCACGATAGCGACCAACAATTTTTCACTGAAGTGAAGAGCAAACTAGCGAAGCTCGACAAGGGCCTTCACATTGGCTCTTGGGGAGAGATCAAGGAATGGAAGTTACCTGATAGCTACGGGTACGACAAGGAAGGTGATGAGCATCGCCACCTCTCCCATTTGGTTGGCTGGTATCCCGGATGGACCATTTCATCATATCAGCATGGATACGCCAATACTACAATCCAGGCGGCTGTCAACACGTCTCTCACCAGTCGTGGACCTGGAATTTCAGACTCCAATGCTGGATGGGAAAAGGTCTGGCGATCTGCTTGCTGGGCCCTTCTCAACAACACAGATCAAGCATACTATGAGCTTCGCTTGACGATTGATCAGAATATTGGTCAAAGTGGTCTTTCGTTGTATAGCGGTGGAGATACACCCGGGGGACCGTTCCAGATTGATGCCAACTTTGGATACGTTGGCGCTGTGCTCAGCATGCTTGTTGTGGATATGCCTCTGGATAGCTCGAGTTCCGAGTCTACTCGTCGCACTGTGGTACTCGGTCCAGCTATTCCTAAGAGTTGGGCGGGTGGTAGTGTTCGTGGCCTTCGTATCAGAGGTGGTGGAAGTGTGAGCTTTTCTTGGGATGATAACGGTGTGGTTGACAAGGTGCAGGCCACGGGACTTGCGAAGAATGTTCATCTGGTGAATGTGAAGGGGAAGTCGTTAGCATGATACACTGATCCATAATTAGTTTGATAGTTCAATTGATATTAGCTTATCTCATTGCTCACGTGCCTCTCGGGATACCCCGGACTCCCATCGGGATGGTCCGAAATGACGGTCATCGCCGCAAATTCCCCGCGGCGCCGATAAACTGCGACTAACTTATCAGCCAACTTCAATTTTAAGACCCCGCGCAATTCTCCCTTCCTTTAAACTCAAGATTTCTCTGTCAAATACACTCAATTGACCCAGCATCATTCAATTGACCCCAGAGGGGACTCACCCAGATACCCGCACGCGACACATTTCCACGTTCGAGATCATGGGCAACGACAAGAAGATCGGCGCCTACTATGCGCCCACCGGTGGCCTGCCACCCCAAACACAGCTTCTTACCGACCGCGCCATGTTCACCGAGGCCTACGCGGTCATTCCCAAGGGCACATTCAGCGACATCGTGACAAGCTTCCTCCCCTTCTGGGACCAGACACGGCTATGGGTGATCGCACGTCCTCTCTCCGGCTTCGCCGAGACCTTCTCGCAATACATTATGGAAGTTCAACCAGGCGGTGGCAGTGACCGTGCCGAACTTGACGACGGTGCCGAAGGTGTTATCTTCGTGGTCGAGGGTGAAGTGACCATCACGCTGGCTGGTGAATCGCACACCCTCACTGAGGGCGGATACGCTTATCTCCCACCCAAGAGTAGCTGGACTCTGCGCAATGCCGGCGCGGCGACTGCCCGTTTCCACTGGGTTCGCAAGGCGTATGAATATGTCGAGGGTCTCGATGCGCCTAACCCACTTTTCCTGAACGAGAAGGATATCAAGCCTACCGAGATGCCTGGCACGAACGGTGCGTGGGCAACTACCCGTTTCGTGGACCCCTCCGATCTGCGTCACGATATGCACTGCACTATTGTCACCTTCGAGCCCGGCGGTGTTATCCCCTTCGCTGAGACCCATGTCATGGAGCATGGTCTCTATGTGCTGGAGGGTAAGGCTGTGTACCGTCTGAACCAGGACTGGGTCGAGGTTGAGGCTGGTGATTTCATGTGGCTGCGTGCTTTCTGCCCGCAGGCTTGCTACGCTGGTGGTCCTGGCAAGTTCCGTTACTTGCTCTACAAGGATGTCAACCGCCACATGAAGCTCGCTCACCACTCCCGGCTTTAAGCTTCCTGTCTGAGGACGGGTAAGGTGTTGAGATGAGATAACGCTGTTTAACGCTGTTTCAAATGACCAAAAACACATGTATATAAATGATATGAACAATAGAGACTTCTTCAGTATACAACCTTTGATTTCTTATGGTTCTGAGTTTTGGAATAGTAGGCAAGATTGATTTGCTTTCAAATGAAAATAGATGGAAACCCTCTACTTTCACGACACAACAGAGATCACTATCGCGAAGTATCGTATGTAAAGATTAGAAGTAGACAAGCAGAGCTTAGTTCAATATGTTCACATTCAACTTCCCCATGTTCTTGCTAAAGCAATCCTATCTCAAGTTCCACATGCATCGACTCCGTACTCCAGATAAAGACAAACATGATGATATCATCCCAATGCAGCAACCAGAAAACATGCTCGTGAGTAGGGCCAAACGTAGCCCGGGGTTCCACCTATTACTACGCAGTGGAAAACCGCGTGGTAAAGATAACGCCATAGATTAGATACGGTAGACGTTCTCGTCGTCCTCGAGGAACCTATACAGTATTAGTAAACAGAGCGCAGTAATAATTATCACGGGGAAAAGGGTGTACTCACATCAGTAGGTTCTCCTCGTTCATCTTACTGAGAGCCTGGATGGCCTCGGGCCGCGAGAAGACGTGCGCAGCACCGTGTCGCGGGGACTCGCGCACGGCAGTGTTGACGGCTTCGATCAGCTCGTCCACATGACACATGTCGCCATCCTTGAATACCTTATTACCCATGAGAGGACCCAGGATTTGCCGGAAGACAGCCATGCGGGCAGGAGTAAGCGGTTGCGCTGACGCAGATGTTGACTGCGAGTCGTCTGTCTGAGACTGCACCAGCTGTGATGCAGGATGCGACGAAGCCACCGACATCTGGGACTCGGTATGAGTCTGGGTGCGGGTGGTCTGGCTGGACCGCAAACGCTGGGCGCGGGGGCTGGAGGTGTAGAGGCTATCGGGGTCATCGTCGGGAGCTGCAGTGCTGCTGGCGGCCGCACGAGTTCTTGTTGTAGCTCCGCGTCCAGGGGTAGCGGCTGATGTGCCGCGGAAGGGAGTATCATCATCGTCGTCATCTTCAAGCTCCGGCTCGCTCTCGTCATCTGACTCCTCGAAGGAGGTGACCTTGCGGCGCTTGCGGCGCACGTCCTCCAGGATTTCCTTGAACATAGCAAAGCGCAGAATAGCCTCTGCATGCTTGGCATCCTTCTCGTCAACACGGCTGGACAGACGGGCCTTGGCGTGTGCGGTAGAAAGACGGATCAGCGTCTCAAGGGTACGAGGTGTGATGGGAGAGGTACGACGCTGAGTGCTGGCAAGGTCGTCGTTACGCAGCGCAGAGTATGCCGCAATAATGTGGTCGGCCGCACCCTTGGTCAAGACAGGCTTGACACGGGACTTGGCGTACTGGATGTACTTCTTGATGAAGGGGATGCTGATGATCTCCACGTTCTTTCCACGGTTGCGGCCGGTGTTAACCATGCCACCATGGAGCATGACGTTGAACTTCTCAAACACTTCTGTAGGCTGGTTGGCATCTACGCGGTCTTCAATGCCAACGCCCAAGGTTTGGTTGAGCTGTTCACGAACGGGAGCACCCTCCTCAGTGCCGGGCTGGCGATAACGGTGCATGCGGAGAACATGCTCAGAGACAGTTCGGTCCTTGGCGTCCTCGATATCGTCGGTAACGACGAAGAGCAAATCGAAACGGGACAGAAGGGAATCGGGAAGAGCGATGTTCTTGTGAGGGTCCTTGTGCGGGTCGTATTGGCCGTAGATGGGATTGGCAGCTGCCAGCACACTGCAGCGGGCGTTCAAACTAGTATGAATACCGGCTTTGGCAATGGTTACGGTCTGCTGTTCCATGACTTCGTGAATGGCAACACGATCAATATCACTCATCTTGTCAAACTCATCGATACAGACCACACCACGGTCACCGAGGACCATGGCACCAGCCTCCAAGCGACGCTCGCCAGTCTCCTTGTCAGAAGTAACGGCGGCGGTCAAACCGACACCAGAAGAACCACGACCAGTGGTAGCAATAGCCAAAGGCGCAGTGTTCAGCACGAAGCGAAGGAGTTGAGACTTGGCCGTAGAAGGATCACCGACCATGAGGATGTTGATATCACCACGAAGATGAGTACCGTTATCCAAGTTCTTCTCCATACCACCGAGCAGCATCAGCAGAATGGCCTTCTTGATGTAGTCGTGTCCGTGGATACTAGGAGCGAGCGACTGAGACAGCAACTCGAAGACATTCTTCTTCTTGGCAATCTTGTTAATATTACGGATATCGGTATCCGTGATAGTGGCCTGCGCAATGCCAGAACCGCCCTTGGAGGAAAGTTGAATGATGTTGTTGGCCATGACAATGGTACGGAAGGTGGAGGATCCGGAGCTTGCGTTTCGGTTTCCGAGTGTGCGATAGATACCGACGAGCTGAATTCTGTCTCCTGGCTTGGCTTTATCGACAAGATCGTCATCGAGAATAACGTCGACGCTGCGAGGTAGTTGACCGGCCGGGGCTCGCTCGGGCATTTCTTGGATCGAAATTGACTGGTGGTCCATATAGGTGGAGTACCCGTACTCGGTAATGAGCTAGATAAATGAGACGGTTGTTCTTGTCGCTGCTAGGTGCATGGATTGTACTCACGGGGTTCTTATCTTCATCTTCCTGGGGGTAAACATTCAAACTCGTAGCACCGCTCGCTGTCATAGTCTGGTCGCGGTACTTCCTTGACAAGAAACGATCCTTCTTCTCGCTGTAATGAACACTCTGAATCACCTTCGGCCGGACGAGGGAGCATTTTGTCACGATACCCTCAAGGGATACCATGCGGTTCAGGTGCGAAGAACCGAGAGTGCGGGGGTTGCAAGAAAAATCTCCGAAGGCTCCGATATAAGCGCAATAATAGTTCTGTAGAGGTATATAATTAGCCCTGTTTTATTAAAATGCTTCAGAGTATTCCCAAAAAGCGTACCACTTCATCCAGCTTCTCCTTCTCGGGGCGGTTGGGCAACCTCTTCACAACCTCCTTCAGGGCATGGTCGAAGGCTTGAGAGTAATCGAACGGGGACATGCAAAGCCTAATCAAACAAGAAAATCAGCAAGTTCATCTTTGCCATGTCGAAGATTTTCAAACCTACCCGTCGGAAAGCTCGCGGTTGTGTGCTCGGATCTCATCAAGGCTGACCTATTCAACGATCAGTCTTCTTCCGCCTTTTCAAGGGAGAGAGAAAAAAGAACAAACGCACTGTCAGACGTCGCAGTCCTCGATTCAGCATCACCACAATATCGACTCGATAACTATTGCATTCGGTTAGGCTTCGCGATGCGAAAATCGTCTAGTTTGAGGCCAACAAACCTGCGTGCCCGTTCATCACCTATTGCAGAAAAAAGCCACCATGTTAGGTCAATTCCAGTGAGAGCATCAGTTGGGACAAACTTACTAGGGTCGAGGAATTCGATAGCAGCGCGCACGCGATCCTGCGCGACCTCATCTCGCAATTGAATTCCGTCCATGGTTGCGGTGTTCAATGTGGTTGGTGGGTGATGGCGAGTCGAGGAGGGGAGGACAAGCTTGAAAGTTGGGATGTGCGCGGTCGCCCGATCAGGCAAAATTGGAACGCGTCCCCTGACGCGACACGCGTTGGATTATGTAATAACAGCAGCTGGAGCACTAGAGGCCTCAGGCAGAGAGGGCACCGCTCACACGTACCCAACCTCACACGTACCCAAGACCCTGATTAGGTTTAGCTCCCAGTTTTGTATCTTAATATAACGACTTTTTAGAGATTTTTGGGTATTTTGACCTAGTAGAACCCTTCTCAATTATCCAAGAAGTACATTTAACTAAAACTCATAACATACCAGACCTAAAATATTTTGGGTACGTGTGAGCTGGAACCCGAGGCAGAGATATTCTGGACTGACATCAAGAACTCGTGATGATTGTCTATGCTTCGTTAAGTGGATTAAAAGTCTATCGGGATTTAGTCAGGAAAATGGAGATATAATACATTGGAATCTATACATGATATACAGAGGCTAAAAAACAAACACAATCACTATACACACGGAAGACACTTCATCGTGTCTTCTCGTCTAATGGTTCAGGAGTCTCCTCTGCATCCTGAGCGCGCTCAACGGCCTCCCCAGTCAGAGCCTCGTCTTCAGACTCATCTTGCTTAGTCTCCGTGATCAACTCCTCTGGCCTCTGAGCAGCAGGTGCACGCTCTGGTTTGACCTTCTTGGAAGCTACCCTCCGCTTCTTGAGATATACATGTCTGGTGTGACGGCCCCGAATGGCATCTTCGAGATCAGCCCGGTCCTCCACCGAGAAAATGTCCTCCTGCGTATCAGACTCTGAAGGCCCGAAGACAGCTTGGCGGGTTCTCTCGGCTTCAGCGTCAGCAGACAATGTCAAAGTGGGAGATGCTGGTGCCTCCTCTTGTTGAGACCGTCCCAAATGTCGGTTGCGAGGGCGAATGCCCAGAATACCACTTGCCGCCACAGTCTGCCGACGGGGTCGCTTTTGCCCGTCTTTGTCGGCTTGGTGGGAGCGATGACGAAGGAGCACACCTTGGAACTTGTCACGAAGATAAGGCATCCTGCCAATTTCCGCAATCGTTTGGGGGGCGATGGAATGAAGTTGCACAAGTTCTTTGCCGCCTTTCAGAATGCTGAGATCTCGAATGCGATCCACCGCGGCAGCTAGGTATACCATCGAGACGTAGGTGGGTTGCATGAAGCCTGGATCAATATTGCTCCAGTACGATTTTGAGGCTTTGCCTAGGGTCTCTGAAGGAGGAGGGAAGTGTCGATTGTCTTCGAGCTGCTGGATGGTGAACGGCACACCCAACGGCTTGAGTCCTTGCCCAACTTGGAGCCGCTTCCAGTCGGGGAAGTTGGGCATGAAAGTGTGCTCGAACGCTCGGAAGGCCTCTTCAACATCGCTGAATTTGTCAGAAGCTGCCAGCATCTGGACATAGGTTGACCAATTGAAAGTGCTCAGCCGGAAACCGGCATCTTCCAATTTGGCCACCACTTCGATGATCTGATCGGTCTTATTCTGATAGGCCAAAGCTCGCATGTAAATGGAAAGAGGGCGGGAAAGGGCGAAGCGTTGTGACGGGATTATCTCAGGTCTCCGGTGTGGGTGGGACACGCCATCGTCGGGTGATTCGGCCAGTTCTTCTTGGCAGTCGAGACCCAAAGGCGATAGTGGCTGGTCGCCCTCAGACAACGGCTCCAATGCAGCAATGTCAGTCATAACAGACGACTCGGCACGCATAAGTTCATCGAGGTCAACTCGGCTCGCTATCTTGACAGTGTTGGTGAGTGCGAGTTGCCAGCACTCCTCCACCTCCAGATATTGTTCTGCTCTCAAATGGGCCAGCATCATAGCAGCAATGAGGCGGATCGGGGCGGATTCGGATCCCATTTCGCGAGAGCCGGTAGTCTTCTTCGTGTCGATGTACTCCTGGAACAGCTGCCGGGCCTCATCAATAGCACCATTCAGACCAAAATTCTTGATACGGTAGGCATAGTATGAGTCCTGGAAAGCGCCGCTGGGATGAGCCTTTGACGATGAAAGCCTGATGCTTTTCGTGAGACGGTCGATCGACGTGAGAGAGTTCAGGAGAGTTTGCTCGGCATTCTTCAAACGTAGATCGGCGCCAGGTTTAGAAGAATCTTCCTGGGTTTCCAGATCGTGCTCGATTTGGCCTCTGAGCTCCAAAAGGCTGGATCGGGCCCCAGGTTGACCAAATCGCTCCTCGATCTCGTTGAATATGACTTGTACCATGGTTCGGTTGCGGCTCTTCACATATCCGTACAGGATGATCGCGTAGTGAAGGTCTGTAGCTTGAATGACTCGCTTCTTGTGAAGGTCTCTGAGGGTCTTTCGTGCTCGATCCGTTTTGCCAACGAGAGCCTGAACAAGCATATGGCTTGCGTAGGAGATGGCGTCTGGGCGAATCCCGGCTGATTTAATGTGCTGCCAGATCCGATTCATAGCCACGAAGTCCACTCTAAATGCATATTGAAATAGAAGTGTGTTCCACATGCCTAGAGGTGAACCTTGGACTTTGAATTCCTGGCACGCGACAGCAAATTGCTCAGCCTGAGGCAACAATCCGTTGGCGCAATACGCTTGAACTACCATGTCCAGCATGGGCATTGTGATCTCCACGTCGTGACGCTCCGCCTCTTTCAGCAAGTGACGAGTATTATCAATATCCCCCCGTTTGGCAAAGAGAGCCATCAATGTACCGAACGTGTGTGGGCTGGGGGAAACTCCGGCTTGCTGCATCTTCGAGAATATCGAAAGTGCGCCAGCCAAGTTTTCTTCGTTGGCATAGGCCTTGAGAAGAATGTTCCAGCACACCGTATTGGGCTGGAGATGAAATTCCTCGGAAATTCTATCGAACTGTTTCTTGGTCTCCTCAACGTTTCCGGATCGTGCATGGACATCGAGAAGCGGAGTCACCAATTTCCGACTTCGGGGTGGCCCATGGTCCTCAACAAGCTTATTGAAGAAGAAATGGACCTTTTCCACATCGCCTGCATGTGCAAATGATTGCATGGCATCCTTGTATAGTTGAAGATGGGGCTTTCCGTAGAACTGCCTCATTTCATCCAGGAAGAATCGCACTCCGGAAGTTATTCCAAATGAGGCAAACGCTCTTAACTGAGCACTGAAGAACGACTGAGGAGGTCTCGTGTCGGGCATGTGTCGGCGCATGATGCGGTAAAACACAATTGTTCGGATGAAAATCGATCTTGCATCGCTCGCTTGAAACGTGGTGATCGTGTGAAGATAGTGCTCAGGCTTAAGAAAGCCCAAGTCGTGATAGATCCGAAACAACTCCACGAGTACACCCGTGGAGGCAGATCTGAGCATGTAAGAATAACGGAAGATGTGGCCAAGAAGGAAATCGGCGAGAGAGCAGGAGTCATGGCTCTGTTCACGCATGACGAATTTCCCATATGCCACAGCATCCCAAGCCAGTCGTCCATGTTCAAGTTCACTGAATAATATACGTTGTGGTGGCTCAGACACCTGCTCTGTGTGTTGTGACACCAAGCGCCAAATTTCCAGAGTGCGCTTCCAATTACGAGCTTTCCAAAAGCGCGTGAATGATAATGTGCAACATTTAGACCCATATCCCCGTTCAAGGGCTTGTTCACACAGGGATATAAGCTTTGAGGGGTCTCGTGAACCGAGTTGAGATTCAGCGGCACGCAAAAAGTCGTCTTCCGAAAGGATCTCTTCAGGTATTCCTTGAAATGCCTCCCAGGTCCGATCCCGGTCGAGAGTTTCTTTCGACCTGCTGAGATAGGCACATAGCGCAGAACGGCAATCGGATGGTCTTCCGGCGGCGATATAAAGCACCCAGGCTCGATCAAATTCGGCCTGCTGTTTTTCCAACAAATTTATTAAATAACCCTTGGAAGACCTGGTTGCTTCCATTCCCACCGTTTGCTGGCTCGGTTCGTTCGCATGAGCATCCTCGACGAGGATTTGCTTGGTAGGGGATGAAGCGTTCGACGTATACGGTCTCGAGAAGCCAACCACGGTTCTTTTCCTCCGTCGCAGTGCCAGTCGCTTGGATTGGCGTGATAAACGTGATGCTGCAAACTCCTGTGTTCGTTGCGGGTAGAGAAAATCGAGGAACGGCGAGCCTCCATCTTTGGCAGCTTTGCTCTCGGCGGGAGACAGAAAAGCTGAAGTCGAAGATTGTTGTCCTGGCGGCAGCACTAACGCGACAAAACAGCTCGCAATATCTCCTCCGGCGGCATTATGCTTCCAAAAATGGCGAGACAAACTCCTTCGGGATCGAATAGTGCCGTTGGGATCTCGAAGGAAACGCCGTCCCGCGCTCTCAAGGCAGCCGGCCGCCCGTTCGAGCATTACCCCCGATCGTCGCGGCGTCAAACACTGAAGTCACCTTAGAGAATCCACAGTCTGCAACATATCGTATTGAAAGGCCCTGTTGATTGAAAGTCCAAGTCAGAAATTAGGGTTCATGTGGTGTTTTGTGGTTGTTGCTGGCGGCCGGGATGAGCTGTTTAGGGTGGTGCCATTTTCGTACCGAGAAGGGAAAAAACGCGGTGGATTGCAGCCAACCTAGCAGAAGGAAGCTTCAGTTTCACAGCTTCACACAGATTGTAATTGCTAGATTGTCTCCCAGTCGTCTGGTGATCGATTATGAGCCAAGGAGAGGGAAGCCAGGAAAAGTAGGCCAGAGAAAGCCAACCACGCAAAAGATTCGGAGAGGTTGGAAATTGCCGGGCAGGTCGGGCCATTCGTTTGACCGAAACGGGGTACCGCCTTTGCATACCCACCAAGTCAACCTGCCAACTACAGCACTCGGCTCCCCTCAATTTAGCCAATTCAACCCCAGCCATGGAGATCACCGATTATATCTTCAAGGAGCGGGAGGAGGTGCTCCTCGCCGGAGACTACAATGCCTACCGGGCGCACGCCACTCGCAAGCTGCACAAACTCCGCAAGAAGCTGGGACAGGCCACTCCTAAAGGCCGCAAGTACGCTGCTAAACCAGCTGTGACAGCTGAGAACGTGGGAAGCAATATCTCGTATGTATTTCTACTGATGATTGCATGATAAATGCTTACCTATCTTCGCCTGTGATCAGATACGTGCACCTTCTTCTTCTTGGGTCTGAACGAGCCTGGGCGCAAGCCATGCACGAGAAATCGACACACTCCGCCGATCCATCGGCCAAGGGCATCTCCGGTGCTGCCAGACGCCATATCATCTCGCGACTGCACAAGGCGACCGGATATGCGCAACATCTTGTGGATTTGCTCCACGAGCAATCGGCCACCGGCGCCACAGACATTGACATCCTCGAAGCACGGGCTTATCTGGCTACAGTCTCGGGCGCGCTATGCCTGGAGAAGCGCAAGTGGGAGCAGTGTCTACATGACTATGCCATCGCACGAGTGATCTATACGGCTCTTGGACAACGGGAGAAGAAGGATTCCTTCCGCGACCTTCTCACCGGAACTGTCGATCCCAGTCTGCGTTATGCGGCTTACCAGATGAAGCTTCCTCGCTCCAAGCCAACCTCCTCTCTGGCCATTGAATTCTTCCCCGCCGATGCCAAGATTCGCGCCGAAGTCGAGAAGATCGACCCGTCCTGCCTCGCTGAAGAGGCTGCTGGAACACGGAGAACCGCCGAGGGCGAGGTGCAGCAACTCCCCGAGTCTGTGACATGGAGATCTCGAACTGTCCCGCTGGATGATGCTTCGATTTCTCAGGCATTGGCTGCTGCGACTGCTGCCGAGACCGGTCTCAGTGCCTGGTTGGCCGGTGAAGGCAAGTCTGCTAGCGCGAAGGATCGCGCTGCCGCATATGATAATGTCATCATTGCCAGCCAGGATGCAGTCGATGCTACGAAGAGTGCCATCGATGACCTGACTAGCGAGGGAGTGGATCCCGGAGATAAGAGACTGCAGGCACTTCAGATCACTCGCACCGCTGTTAACTACAGTCTTGTTGGATGGCGGGTTGGTCGTAACCGTGTGCTGTGTGGTGAACAGGACGGCCTGACGTTCGAGGACGAGTCAACTGCTCAGGGTGGAAAGGTCACCAAGCACAGTGCTGGTAATGGAAAGAAGCTGAACAAGCTCCGTGAGCGTGTCGTGCTCTACGACTCGACCCTGCAGAGCTTGGACTTTATCCTTGAGCTGCCAGGTGTTGCTGCCGATACGGCATTTGTGCAAGATCTTGAGGCGAAACGGCGCTACTTCCGTGCGCTACGGTATGTCCCGCTTTCTTACAAACGCTTCCTGATCTACATAACTAACGCATCCCATGCTTAGGTGCTTTGCTTTGGGTCGGTCCCACGGCGTTCTCGGCAAGCCCACCGAGGCCCTTGCCCTCTTCGCTCAAGCATTCGATCTCGCCAGCACCGCCACCCCGCAGACTTCCGACAGCTCCGAGGGCCCACCCCAGCTGGATGTCTCGCGCGCCCAGGCAAACAACTTGGCTTCTACTCTGCGTGGTCTTGTTGCGCAGTATCGCGGACTCGTGACGCTGGAGCGCTTGGATGCCCAGTCTGGCTCAAGCCAGCAGCGCCCACTAGTCGAGCGCCTCCACCAGTTTAGTGCCGGTACCGACCTCAGCAACCTGGTGCCATACCCACCTCAAATGCAACCGGTTCCTGTGAAGCCGCTCTTCCTCGACGTCGCGTGGAATTACATTGACTACCCTCGTACTGGACAAGCACCAGCACCGGTGCAAGCTCCGGAGCAGGCCCCATCCCCTGCGCCTGAAGAGAAGAAGCGGGGATGGTTCGGGTTTGGTGGTCGGTGAGAATAGTGCTTTGTACATACCGACGTACGTGATTATGATTAGCTAGGCGACAAATATGTTCATGTCGATTTTATGCACTGCGATTCCTCCTTGCCTTGTTCTTCCTGCGATACAGTAGATGGAGTGGTGCATACACTTCTGTCTCCACGGCGTACCCAGTATATCCAAGAATATGTACTATCTATAGTGTGTAACAAGATAAGAAGAAATAATCCGGCACACTTTTGTACCTATACATTTCCCTCGCTGTGAACCAGTTTTATGTGGTGATCTTTATGCCAGGTGGAATAATAACTGATCCAATGATCCGTTGGAAGGATGGATGGCCATCCAGGCTTAGTCAGGGCGGTTGATACCCGGTGCACGTGCCACTGGAAGCCCTCGTTGAAATTTAGGGCCAATAGTAAATAGTTGGAAATTAGCCGGAGTTGTGTCGCGCTATTTGCAATAATATTGAAACAAATTGGACAATTCAAACAGAAAATATGGAGATGCTCTGACTACGGAGTACTATATTGGGGATGTATTTAATCCAGAAGAAAGGGTATATAGGGTTGGGGTGGCTATGAACTATGGAGTGCCCATATGTACGGAGTAGATAGCATCATTCCTAGACTGGCGGAGGCGTGACTATCTAATCGTGTGATCAAGGACAAGTACCAGGTTGCTATGTATAGTGATTTCAAACAATCATTGTATACAGTCTTATAATTTCCTATCGAGCCTCGGATTAATTAGTATATCTTGCTGTAGCTAAGAATCCACTACAAAGCAAAACAACAACAACTACGGAGTATTATCATCATCATCATCCTCTTTTACTGTAGTTACCTACAGTAGTTTAGTCTCCGGCTCTCTCCCCCGAGTCCCCCCAAGTCATGCCACTGGTGACTGGCCGGCTTCCCCTGGCCCCGGTGCCCCCAATGAACCACTGCCAATTGCCTGCCAATCTTGCAACGGCCAATGCGAATACGACAGCAAATTATTGGCCTTCCCGCCCCTGACCAATTTCCTTTCTTCCCCTCTCCATCTCTCTCTCGATCTTTGTCCACCCTCATTCCTGGTCACTGGTAACCTGTTGGTTTTGGACTCAGAGGAGCAGATCAAAAAAAAATTGGAAAGAAAGGTCCTCCTCCTCGTGTGACTCGACAACATGACTGGGAGCTTCGTCTCGCCGTCCGCAGATGCGACAGCATCGCCGCAACTTTTCGCGCCGGCCGGCCTTGTCGCCTCGATTCTCGATGGCTTCACCGTCTGGAAGCTGATCCTAACGCTGTTTATTGCAGCCGTCATTTACGATCAGTGTAAGTCCGATCCTTGGTGAAAGTCTTCAGAGGGCTTCTTTCCCATTCTGAAATTTCAACGCGTCTGGGATCAATGGCTAACAATCTCCCCCTTTTTTCGTTCGACAACAGTCAAGTACCACTACCTCAAGGGCAACATCGTTGGTCCTGCCTACAAGATCCCGTTCATGGGCCCCTTCCTCCAGTCTGTCAATCCCAAGTTCACCGAGTACAAGGCGAAATGGGACAGTGGCGAGTTGAGCTGTGTCTCTGTCTTCCACAAGTGAGCCACCCTTCTCCCTTCTACAATTCTGCCGGGCAATGGGTTTTCTTTCACGATGTGAATTGCGATACAATACACGGTTTGGTTTTGAGAGCCTCGATTTTCTAACATATGCGCTCAAGGTTCGTTGTGATCGCTTCCACCCGTGACATGTCCCGCAAGATCTTCAACTCTCCCGGTTACGTCAAGCCCTGTGTCGTGGATGCTGCGCACAAGCTGCTCGGCAAGTCCAACTGGGTTTTCCTGGATGGTAAGGAGCACGTCGAATACCGCAAGGGTCTCAATGGCCTGTTCACCCGCCAGGCCCTGTCCTGCTACCTGCCCCGTGCCGAGGAGGTCTTCGACGAGTACTTCAAGCGTTTCCTGGCCAAGTCCGCCGCTACCAAGCACACCCCGACTCCCTGGATGCCCGACTTCCGTGAGCTGATGACTGCTCTCTCCTGCCGTACCTTTGTCGGTTACTACATGTCCGACGAGGCCGTCCAGAAGGTTGCCGATGACTACTACCTGATCACCGCTGCTCTCGAGCTGGTCAACTTCCCCATCATCCTGCCCTTCACCAAGACTTGGTACGGCAAGAAGGCCGCCGACATGGTTCTTGAGGAGTTCTCCAAGTGTACCGCCAAGTCTAAGGCTCGCATGGCTGCTGGTGGTGAGGTTACCTGTATCATGGATGCCTGGGTCAAGGCCCAGCAGGACTCTGCCAAGTACCGTGAGAAAATTGCCCAGGGAATCCAGGTCGACCCCTCCGAGAAGCCTCCCCAGGTTCTGCGTGACTTCTCCGACTTCGAGATTGCCCAGACTGTCTTCACCTTCTTGTTCGCCTCCCAGGATGCCACTAGCGCCGCCTCTACCTGGCTGTTCCAGCTGATGGCCGACCGTCCCGAAATTCTCGACAAGGTCCGTGAGGAGAACTTGGCTGTCCGCAACGGTGACCCCTCCGTCCCGATCTCCATGGAACTCCTCGAGCAGTTGACCTACACCCGCGCCGTCGTCAAGGAGACCCTTCGCTATCGCCCTCCCGTCATCATGGTTCCCTATCTGGTCAAGAAGGACTTCCCCATCACCGACAAGATCACCGTCTCCAAGGGTTCCATGATCATTCCCTCTGTCTGGCCCGCCACTCACGACGAGGAGGCCTACCCCAACGCCGACTCCTTCGAGCCCGAGCGCTGGATCACCGGAGATGCCGAGCAGCAGACCAAGAACTGGTTGGTCTTCGGCACTGGTCCCCACTACTGCCTGGGTCAAACCTATGCCCAGCTGTCCTTGATGGCGATGATCGGCAAGGCCAGTATGGAGATGGACTGGGAGCATACTACCACCCCGCTGTCTGAGGACATAAAGGTGTTTGCCACCATCTTCCCCCAGGTATGTCTTTCTCTCTGCAGTTGTAACCTCGAAACCTCTTAGCTAACAATCTGTAACCAGGATGACTGCCTGCTCACCTTCCGCCCCCGCGCATAAATGATTGACGAGCCTTTTTAAAAGCACCAAGCTGGAAATACCCGGCCCCAAACTCCAGATAGAACGGGCTCGGTGACGCATTCAGCACGGCCTTTCTGTCCTGGAGATGGACGGGCCATTCTTTCCCAACCTTTCATTTCTCGCCTCGACTTGGCGCGCATGGTCTCCAGTCCTCTTGGCGGACTGGAAAAAGTTACCATGATTGCCCAGGGCATTCGGTCGTCACATCTGGGGAGTGCTTTCCTAGAGATTACCCACCTAATACCCCTTTTGTGTATAAAGCGGCCCATGTGGGATCGCTGCCGTTGAGCATTTCTTTTCCGGGTTGTCTCTTGTTTCACGTTTCTTCCTCATTGTGGACGACCTTAGAGAGCCATTCTTAGAATAATTTTAATTCTTTTTTCTTCCTTTTCCATTTAATTGATTTAACGCGGGGCTTTCGTAGTCTACACACAGTACTTGGGGTAAAAGTAGAATATCCTGATTCAACGTCCACTAGACTAATAGATCTGAGGTTGTTCGTCAGAATATATATCCTTTCCGGAACGCCAGGGCACGGCACCCATTCACATCCACGTCAGTTCCCAAAACTACCTAACTAAACACACCATATATACACCAATAGGACCCTGTCATTTCCTCACTGAATCCCCATGCAACTCCTGAACCAACACACCCGGATGACTCGGCATTTCCCTCGCAACCTCGGTGCTCGCCAACTCCTTCGGCATTGTATCCGCTGCATAAAATGCCCTCAATGCCCCCTCTGGACCCGGTTTAGTCCTTCGTTTCTTAAGGAGAACCCATGCCAGACCGGCAAGTACCACGATAGCTCCAACACCCACGCCAATCCCGATGCCCGTCTTCGCTGCTGTCGACAATCCAGTGGATGGACTGGAAGAGACTTGATTTGACGAAGTGGATATTAAAGAGTTACTTGTAGTAGTAGAAGTAGTAGTAGTAGTAGTAGTAGTAGTAGTAGCAGTAGTAGCAGTAGTAGCAGCAGTAGCAGTAGCAGTAGCAGTGCTGCCAGAGGCAGTGGAAATAGTCGTCAAATTTGTACTGGAGATGTATCCTTGAAGAGTTGCGGCTATGTATTTTGCGTTGGAGCTATTACAGCAATCCGTGTTGTCGCCGCAGCACCATGTTGTAGAGGTATTCGGGTTACCGCAGGGTGTCATTCTGGTGGTTTTGTTGTTTGCCTATTATATCACACGGATGCGCACTTGGTTAGCAATGCCATTATACAATACATGACCCCAAACCGCGGAGATAAGCATCGATATGCTAATAAGCACCGAGGACACATACATTCCCAATGCAAGCTTTCAAACACCCCCCATCATCCCAATTCTGACTCGTACACAAATCCCGCCAATACTGCTGCACCATTACCGTGTCCCCATGTTGGTCAGTTGTCGTGAATCCGTCTAGACAGAGTCCATTTGGGAGACACTTGTTCGCCGTCCAGCCATTAGTGTCTGCGCCACCGAAGGGATTGGTGCGGTTCGTGGCACAGCACATTCTAGCTGTGCCGTCGAAGCCGGGACATGGTTGATAGGCTGGGTCTGTCATTAGCGTGCCATTGGGGAAATAGCATTCGGAGGAGGCGTGTGGTGTGAAGAGAATGATGAGGATGAGGGGGAGCCAGGGTTGTTCGGCGCGAGGACGTTTCATTATGAGGATTGGTTTGGCAGGGAGCTGGGCATTATGGGATGAAGTAAGAATGAATAGATTACACGGAAAAAAAAAATTGGAACAAGAGAGTAGAAGAGCGAGGAGAGAAAATGGCATTATAATCCTGGCTCGCTCAGCCGTGGGCTTCTGGCTTGTGTAACCTGCAGAAGATCGACAGTGCCTTAGTAGTACCCCTCTTGTTGTGAGGATATTGCATGGCCCCCAATATACAAAGTACAATGCATTATAGAATTAGGCCTCCTTGATCATGAGGTTGCATTGGAATGGCCAGGTACCATACGTGCTTGTCAAGTTGATCTCAGCTTTCTATACTCCGTACAAGGGATTTATCGAGATCTTGGAGACGAGTCCAGACCGTGACGACTTTGAAATATGAATCTCGTACGTTGTGCGAATGGATCCTTCAGATTCGGGACCAACCACCAGCAATTGACCTTTAGGCCCCCAATTATTGCTAGTGGTGGCCATTTGGGGGCCAATGCACCGTCACCGGTCATTTTCAATTAGGACATGAAGCAAAAGAGGAAGGCCATTGAATCACGCTCATGCCACAGTTCGAATTAGCCGTATCGGGGATTCAGGGCTCATAGATTGGTAACGAATGAACAATATCCATTCATCCGAACTCAGCAGGCGGTATCCCTCGGCACTGACATCACGGCATCACCCGCAACTCTTCGCCTTCATCTCCACGAAACCCCCCTCTACCAACTACCAGTCAACTGGATACATACCACAGCTACCATGGCTGCATTCTTACACTCCACCGCCCGGCGTTCAGTGGCTACAATCACCTCCACGGCCCTTAGAATCCCAGCCCGTCAAAGCATCGCGGCTACATCGGCTCTCCAGCGCGGAGCTCTCTCCGCAGCCAACCGGGGCCTTAGCTCGACCTCTCAAAGCCGCCATTCGCTCGCACTATGCCAGTCAAGATCGCACATTGCGCCTAGTCTCCGCCAGCAAGTCCGATGGAACAGCGACTATGAACCCGCCCCTATCTTCCGGCAATGGGCGTTTGAAGACGTAAGTCAAGGAGTCACCGTCACCGTCACCCATGTCCATACCCATACCACTATCTCCATCCATATTCCCAACCTACACTACAACAAAACATCTCAGCTAACACCTCCATTACAACCCAGATCAACGCCTCCCTCCCATCATCCACCCCCTCCCCCTCCCACACCCCCGTAATCCTAGTCGACGTCCGCGAACCCGCCGAACTCACCGGCACCGGCATCATCCCCACCGCAATCAACATCCCGCTCGCCTCCCAGCCCGACGCACTCCACCTAACTGCCGACGAATTCGAGACCCGCTTCGGGTTCCCGAAGCCGGCTGCTGATGGTGAGCAGCAGATTGTGTTTTATTGCAGGGCTGGTGTGCGGGCGCGTGCTGCGGCGCAGTTGGCTGTTCAGGCGGGGTTCAATGTGGAGCAGTTGGGTGTTTATGATGGGAGTTGGTTGGATTGGGAGAGGCAGGGAGGGAAGACTGAGCGGTGGGAGGGGAATGATATGTGATCAATTGATGTAAGAGTGAGCAAATGAATTGAATTGGATTGGATTGGAATGGAGGGCTTGTATATATTCACTTTGAAAGGTGTGGCCGAAATGAATTGAGCTGAGCTGTACGAGGGTCGTTGCAACCTTAGAAGATACGATGGTGCTGTAAATTGTAATGAAGAAAGGATAGCTATGGATATGTAATTCAAGTCTAACAATGTATCCATTAAAAAAGCAACTTTAAAAAGGAGAAACTCTGGTAAAAAGAACCAGCCAGAGGGGAGTGGGTTCGCTTTTATCTTCTTCCCATGTCATGTACAGAAAGCACTCGCATCAACTTTTGAGCCTGGTCCATTCAATTCGTGGTCGTTCGTTGGTATATCCATATTCACTCTCAAAACAACCACCTAACTTTTGTCCGCTCTCCCAATGACAACAAGCAGAAGTGAGAATCTTCAGTCATCCCCTCAAAGTCGTGAAAAAAATGCCGCGTCGATCATATCAGGAGAATACCCCCACGAGGCATTGCGATGTAGAATGGGCCAGAGTCGATTCACCCCCTTCAGACGAGAAGCAGGTTCTGTAGGTCATGGCGCAGTGCCTCCCGCTCATGGAATGTCGAAGACGGGCTTGAGCTTCTTGACCAAAGCCCACTCCTCCATGGTGACCTCGGACCGGTAGAACTCCTTCAGGGTATCGATACTGGCACGCGAGATGTGCGAGTACAGCTGGTCAGTCTCTTCGAGCTGACGGCCGTACATGGGCTGGTTGGGGCCCTCGACCTTGATGGCAACGGAGGGCTGGCCCTTCTTGCAGACTGCGATGGCCTTGTGGTCACGCTCGATAGACGTCCTGCAATTAATGTTAGAATCAAACATGATGAAATAAGCAATGGGATGATTGAACTTACACTCGACCAATATCAATAATCTCCTTCTGGCCAGCAGCGTTGGTGCGAACGGCCGCGAGAGGAGTGTGCATACGCAAGCTTCCCTCAATAACATCGATACCAATGACGATGGGGTCCTTCTTGTTGAAGACAGCAACGGGGTTGATGACACAAGGGAAGATGGCGAGCATCTTGCTCTCCTCCTTACGCTGCTCGGTCAGCTCAGCCATGTGCTTGGTGAAGTCATCGAACAGGTGGTAAATAATGTCGGCAGTGAAAATCTTGACGCCAACCTCGGCAGCATACGCGGCGGCTTCCTTGTCAACCTTGACATCGAAGCAAAGCATGACGGCATACTCCTTAGCCTTCTCAAGCATGGTTCCAGCCATCATGACATCACGCTTGTAGACAGGACCAATGGAGATGTTGGCAACGGGGATCTTGGACTGCTTGAGGAACTCCAGGAGAGCCTCCAGGGAACCCAGGGTAGAAGCCTGGACGGTAACACCGCGGTTATCGGTGGCGACACGGCTGAGCAGGTTCTCCAGGTCAGTCATGACCTCGTCCTCGAGATCCTCCTCGTCATCGTCAGGTCCGACGACAAGCAAGCGGGAACCGGCGATAGCGTGCTCCAGGTCGTTGGCGGCAATCTTGACACCAAGGGCGGCCTTGACCTCCTTGTTGTGGACGTACTGCGACTTCAGACGCAGTTCCTTCAGTGGCGCGGGAGTCAAGAGTGCACGAATATTCGTTACGATAGGACCGTTGAGACCGCACAGAACAATCCGATCACCTTCACGAAGAATACCGTTAGACAGGACAACATCGATAGTGGTACCGAGACCCTCGATGACCTTGACCTCGAGAACAGTACACTCGACCTCAGAGAGGTACATGAGGGAGTTGGTCATACGCTCCTGACTCAACTTGGTCAGAAGCTTCAGCATGTCGGGAATACCCTCGCCAGTGTGGGCAGAGGTAGGCACCAGGGAGACGTTGCGGGCCAAGGACTTGTTCTCGAAGAAGAGCTCGGAGTTGAAACCCTGCTCAGCAAAGGCAAGCTTGGTGGCCTCCAGACGAGTGCGGAACTCGTTCTGAACACCCTTGCTCTGCATGCTCAAACTCTCCTCGAAGCCGTTGTTGTCAATCTTCTTCCAGCCATACAGACGGTCGATCTTGTTCAGCGCCACAATGAAGGGAGTGCGGCGGTCACGCAGCAAGCGCATAGACTCCAGAGTCTGAGGCTCGAGACCGTGCATTATATCGACGACCAGAATTGCGATGTTGCAAAGAGAGGAACCTCTTGAACGCAGGTTGGAGAAAGACTCGTGACCAGGGGTATCAATGACCAACAGACCGGGAACCTTGAACTCGAAGGAGCCATCCTTGTTCACCACGGCAGTCTTTTGCTTCAGAGCGTCAACGGGGAAGTAGGTAGCACCAATTTGCTGAGTGATACCACCAGCTTCGCCTTCCTGCACATTGGTCTGACGAATCTTGTCCAGAAGCTTGGTCTTTCCGGTATCGACGTGACCGAGAATACAGCAAATAGGCGAGCGCAGGTTGTCCTTGGAACGAGCTGCCAAAGCCTCCTCGTGCTGCTTCTTCCTCCGCTCCGCAGCCTCGGCCTTGCGCAGGGCAATGGCCCTCTGGTTGGCGGACTGCTCCTCATCCTCGGAGTCCTCCTCGGAAGAAGAATCTTCGTCGGAGTCTTCTTCGGAGTCCTCTTCGTCCTTCTTCTCTGCAGCCTTCTCAGCGCCGTTGGTCGCAGCGGGCTTCTCCTCCTCCTCGTCAGAAGGAGCATCCCAGCTGTCCTTCACATCGTCTTCAGCCTCAGCGGCTGCCTCCCAGTCCTCGACAGCATCCTCATCCTCAGCAGGAGCAGCCTTGGCCTTGGCCTCAGCTTCGGCCTTAGCCTTCTCCTCGGCCTCCTTCCTTCGGCGTTCATCTTCAGCTTCACGTTGGAGACGAGCGCGTTCAGCAGCGGCCTCAAGATCCTCTTCTTGCTTCTTGCCACCCTTCTTCTTACGGTTCTCGTAGACCGGGCGCTTCTTCTCGCCACCGCTCTCCAAACCAGCAACTTGAACACCAGAGGCAAGCAGCTGCTTCATACGGAGTTCATTCTTTGCCTGAGCCTCCTTCTGGGCCTTGGTCAAGAGCTTGCCCTCCCTGCGAAGCTGTTCCTTCTTCTCGCGCTCCTTCTCCTTCTTTCGTTGACGGGCCTCTTCGCGCTTTGCCTCCTCCTCGGCATCGAGACGTGCTTGTTCTTCCAATGCGGCCTTCTCTTCAGCTGCACGACGTTCCTCCTCCTCGCGCTGCTTGCGTAGCTGTTCCTGCTGCTTCTGAAGAGCCGCAAGGTGAGGAGGAAGCTTTTTCGCCTTACCAGCGGGCTTAGCGGCAGCAGCGGGCTCTGGCTCATCCTTCTTGACTTCAGCAACAGGCTTGGCAGCCTCCGCCTTCTCGTCAGCTGGGGCGCTCTTCTTCTTTGCGGCAGCCTAAAAAGTAGATTAAAAGTTAGTTTACCTTGAGCTATCTCGAGTGCAACAAACACAAACAGGGAAATCATCGAAAGCCATACCTGTTCCTTCTTTCGCTGCTTCTCACGCTCCTTCTTCTCCTTCTCCTTCTCCTTCTTGGACTTCACGCGGAACTCGCCCTCATCAGCAGCGGGAGCTGGGGCAGACGCCACTTCCTTGATAGGCTTCTTAGGCTTTCCGGCGAAGACATCGTCCTCATCAAAGTTACCCTCCTCTGGCTGCTTGCTCGCGAGGTCGTCGGCGCCAGCATCCTCGCCCTCAACAAAGTCGTTAACGGGCTTGCCCTTCTTAGCCTTGCGGGCCTTGTTCTTTCGCAGAGCAGCCATCAAGCCACCACCGCCTGCCTCTTCTTCGGCATTTTCGCCGCCGTCCTGGGCCTGCTCCTCCGCGGGAGCATCGGTGGGAGCAGCAGCAGTCTCGCCGAGCTCAGCCTCCCAGTCCTCTTCCTGGCGCTTGTTTCCCTTCTTCTTAGGCGCCATTTCGTCGGTGTATGTGTTTTAGGGTGTTTGGGGATTCTTTCTTGGTCCGAATCGAGGGGCGATCGGAGGGACGCAGTGGGCGCACAAACGGAGCTAACCGTTCACTTGCGGGCTGCGGGTCGCCGGAGGGGAAATTCGGCGAAAAATAGGTGAGAGATGTAAAGTAGACGAGTTTGAAGCTCCAAACTCGAATCCCCGATAGCGAAAGGCTGGTTAGGTGGACCGAGGGGAAAAGGTGGGTGAGGAAAAGAATTTCGGGAAGAATAATCGAATGGTGGGGAATATGAACAATACAGTCTGACTTCACCCGTGGGCTTCCAAGGTTGCCACTGTCCACAACAGGTCGCCTCCGCCTCCCAGCTTGATATATGCTTTATACCAAGGTTGTTTATTTAACGAGGTGAGTCGAACAAGCATAAAAGAACTATAGGTAAATTTATTGAAATTTTCTTGAGTTTCTACGATTCAGGAAGCCAATGCTGATAACGCTCATTTTCATATTCTAAAAGACAGCAAGTAGACTCGTCTCTTTGCGCCGCACTGAGTGATGATAATGACTGACAAGTCAGATTAAGTTCATAGACAGAACATATCCAAACGTATGTAACATCAAACAGCCTGATCTGCGCGAATAAGTGTCAGATCTCAACATGAAGCAACTGTCGAAGCCATCCAACGACCTGCTGAGCATAGTTGTCCGAAGGCCCCAACGCTTTGAGTGCTGCATTTCTCATGAAAGGCTCGTAGATCGGAGAGCCTCGCTTTTGATCAAGTGCATGGATTCGATCCTCTAGGTAGTCTGCCCTATGCCGAGCCAGGCGTATGAGAATATCCCCGTCCACCTGGGAATTGTCCTTCTTGGGATCAGCCCAAGTAGGCTTCTTCCGTTTTTCGCGCGCAGCCAGGGATGTGCAAAGAGCTTCGTCTTTTCGGCATAAGTCTTGCAAGGCGAGAAGAAGGCGCGTCTCATCCTCCCGTAGGATTGAGAACCTGCAGACCGATCCATTGAGAGCGATACCGTAGATGGCACCACCTCTCTCCCGGGGCGATTTGGGGAATATGTCTCCCTTGGAGCTAGGAACAAACTGTAACACGGAGTCCCAGACTGAGGCCTCTTCCGGTGCAGGGGGTACAAACACTTGGGTGGTGCGGAGCTCTGTGCTGCTCGAAAGTCTCCCGGCACGGACGTTGCCACCGCGGGTGCTTAAGAACGCAAGAGAAGGCTCTCCAGCGGTCAGGTAGTGAGTCAGTCCATCCAGAGGCTTTGAATCATGAGCACGTAACTTCAAATGATGGAGTCCATTTCCGTCATCAAGAACCTCCAAGACGACAAATCCATGCCGGGCGGTAGTAACGTAGACGAACGGCTTTGAAACAGTGATAGCCACCGCTGGGGAGGGAAGTTCCTGCCAGCTATTTGAGGCCCATCTGATCGATGCACCGCTAGGAGCCACGGGACGAATGATCCTCCCCGTGCAAATGAGAAGGGTATTGCCATAGGCCGCGATCGATCGCACCGCGCCGTCAAGGCATTCCTGAACATGCTTGGTCACGAATCGCACTTGAGAGGCATCCTGTGGATCTCGAGGCGCGGACATCAAAATGAGTCGGCCACGCGGTCCGTAATCGACGGTCGCAGAGAGCCCCGTTCCAATCACGATGAGATGATACATATGACCATCTCGTTCAAACATCCAGTCCATCATGCAGGTGATTCTCTCTCCCGGGGAGGCGCGGGGCGCAGACGGCTGATCTAGCGGGTTGACAGGCTCCTGCGCATCTGGAAGTACAAACGCTAGAGATGATCGCATCGTAATATCACCGGGTCTGCTGGGTTCTTCGACTTCAGTCTTATCGTAAGCCAGTATAAGTCTATCAAGGTGCGGCGAATAGACTAGTTTCCTGGCGGTGCCGGGCACGCCAATTCGTCGAGGCACAATCTTGCGTTCGCGGTCTAGTGAGCATATTAAAAGCTGTCGGTCTGCAAAGCAGAACAGCGGTCCTATGGGAAGACCGGCTTCTAGACTTGTTTGGCTGATCAGCCCAAAGCCGTGAATCCCGGTAGGGAAATACGCAGGCTACGCCAAGAATTAGCAATTATGCAAAGCCACCCAGGGCCTCGAAACTTACATTACTCTGCTCGGTGATCCAAACCCGCGAAAGGAAGCAGTCATTTGGGACGCCATCGGCGCTAGTTGATACACGCCACAACTCGTGATCACAGATAAGCATGGCAAAAGCACCATGACTTTGCAGTCGAAGCGATGTCATTCCAACATGCTTCGGTGATACTTGATTCAAGCCTTGATAGAGCATCAGTCTTGCTGATTCGGGGCTTTAAGAATGTTCGGACTTACCAATAAGAGTGGGAGCGTTAAAGTCGATCTGGAATGGCACCAACACACCGCTCCGCAAGCCACATAGCAGATGAGCACGCAAAACACCATGATCAGTCTGACGAATCATTGCAAGACTGTCGATTGCTCGAGAAATATCGTCCTTTAGGTCAATGGAGACACTGGCATCCAGGAGGAATTTGATAGTTTCATTTTCGACATGGAAGACCTTGATCGTCCCATCGCTGGTGCCCATAAATATGAATGCAGTATCTCCTAAAGTCTGAAGGGAAAGGCATACGGGCTCTTTGTCGATTTTAATTGTCTGAATAGCGACCAGGTTAATATTGGCATCCTTCACAACAATCCGAGTGAGTGTAAGGTTAAGTTCATTGTTGTGTCGAACAGAGGTAATCACAGCCGAGCTTGGGCCATCAACGGCGACTGCGATGACGGTAGAGCTGGGCTGATGTGGGATAGAGGTGTTTGAGGAAATATTATCAGGAACGAAAAGGTGTGTGGCCTTTTGTGTGACTTGCACAAGGACGCCCGTGGAAGTGCAGCCGGCTGCAAGTGTCTGGGCGTTTTCAAGGCCAGTTTCGGTTTCATCCAGCGCACTAATACCATCTTCAAGACTCGGGTTCATGTAGAGAAGTAGAGTGGACATAGGGTCAGAAAGCATGACGTAGACACCTTGATTGGCATCGTCGCTAAAGGCCCACATATCTCGTATACTGGAGAAATCATCGAGAGGGACTGAGAAGCCAACTTGGGCTTCAAATCCATGGCGAAGCTCATGGAGTGCGCTGCCCCCGGAGGCGGATGATGCAGAACAGACAAATAGCCGATCTCGCGACACATCGCATTGCACATTTTCATGTGTTTTTGACGGTACCATAACAGCGTCAGCAACCGGAGCCCAGTTTAGGAATCTCTGAACACATTGAGGTTTGTTTCGTGCCTCTTGAATGAACAGGCCACCATCGCCCATACTTCCGGCAGCCAGAATGAAGTCGCCTCCCTCGTGGCCCATGTCTAGCACATCGAATGCAGAATCGACATCACAGTGAAGCTGACCCAAGCTAGTCTGGGTTTCTAGCCCGCCCTCGTTACCAAACTCTAGGTAATAGATCCAGCCATCTTCGCGGCAGAGGTAGATTCCGTCGAATTTTTGACTGTAAAGCCAGTTACGGGCAGGTCGTGCCCATTGGGTCCAGAGAGAGGTTTCCTTGAAGGTAGTATCAGGCGCTATGAGCGGATATCTAATCGGTCGAGGGTGTGAAGAGTCGGAAGGATAGACTGCCATGGAGATGCTCGTGACGACCAAAAATGAAGACTCTTTGGTTAGCGGAACGATCATCGTAGGTAACCTGTCTTCCCTGCGAAGTTTGAACTCGACAATCTCAGGACGGAGCATTGTAGCATCCCGATCATCCCATTGAAATATTCTGGCGAATGAGCCTTCGGGGCTCGAGGAGACAATGAGGAGAATGATCCTCTTGTCATCGGCAGCTTTAGGATACAGAAATTCCATAAACTGGATAGTTCCATTGCAGCTGTAGAAATGTTCCTATAGAAGCATGGATTAGTAGGAAGTAATCAAAGGAGACATGCAAAAGCGTACGCTCTTAATAGGATCGAGTTTTCCTTCAGCCATCTGCTGCTGGATTTCTCTAGAGGACTTGAGGAGGAGCAGTCCAAAATAGTGAGTCGATGCACCGACTGCCACTGCGCGTGATCTATGATTGGTTAGCTCGTCGCCTGTACAATGCTAAAAGAATGGTTAAGCTCACTTAGGATCCACGGCGATATGCTTCCCAAATCTTTCGGCAAGATCTACATCAACCGGCAAGGGCCGGCGAAATGTAACGAACTTGTCATCCCCGGAAATCGGGCAATATAGGAACTGAAGCTCTCTCATCTCGAGAGAAAGCACAAGAAGCTGAGAAGGGAGACGATCGAGAAAGTTCGAGTCATCTTGCATTCGATCATCGGCACCATCTGTCTGAAACTGCGTCTCCCAGGGAAGTTCAGTGTTCACATTGATGACCTTGGCCCCGATGATCGAGTGATCAAAGTCGTTCTTCTCAGTCACGTCTTCTAGAAACCCACCCGTAGAAGCTTCTTTAATCTGCACTCGGCGTTGGCCCACAAAGACAACGTCATTGTGGTTGTTGCTGCGAAGACGAGCAGGAAGAATCCACTGGACAACAGGGCTGGGAAGAATGGTCTGGGTGAAAAGGCCAGTAAGTTCGCGCGTTGAGCGCGTGAAAAACTGTTCCTCGTCCATTTTGAATTCAGGAACTATCACTGAAAGGTTGCTTGTTGGAGTTTGTTATCACGAATGTCGTTCATAAGGTGAAGTTCGATGTGACAGAGCATTTAGATTGGGTATGGAAGTGGTGGACCATAGTTCGAAGGCAGTGACGATCAATATTGCCCTCGGTCATTTGGGGAAGAGAGATAATTTATACAACCATAATAGCAGCTTTATTTCAATTCTTTTCGCTGCTGGGCTTGACCCGGACTGCTTGGTCGTAGAGTAATGACCGTTTGGGGTGTTGGTCTGGTGGTGAGCAACACGTACCGCCTGCGGGGTGATGCGGCAGAGCTTGTGGGAGAGGGGCTCAAGGCACAGGGTGAAAAAGTGACGAATATATCGATACCCTAGACCTGACTTATCACTCTCGCGCTGAGATGGCCTTCGAAAACAGTTGTTGATACATACACTTGAGCGTGGTAGCTGCAGCTGCCGCTGGGCGTTTTGCAAGATGAAGGGAATCACGTTTCTTGGTGCCTCAGGCTGCCAGGCTGCGCCGCCCAGCTATCGTTCCGACTGCCCTTCTGGCATCAACTACCACGGGTCTCTGCCTGGCAAACAACGATCACGCTGGTTTTTGAGCTCCCTGTTGACCTTTTATGTGCAGTTGGAACTCATCCTTCGAATCTCATCGAGGGTGGAAGCCCGCAGCAAAGCCGCAGTCAGTGGACTGTAGCCTCTTGAAGGATCCCTGAAAACCACACCTAATCAAATGATCTAACTCAATCTCCTCACCAACGACATCATCACTGGCCCATCCATTTATCAATTACCTTCGATTTTTTTTTGGAATTTGGGTTGTCTAAACACCGAGAATGGAACCATCAATCGTGGACCCACACGACAATAGTCCTGAAACGAGACCAGTCTCGTTGGACGCGGAAAAGCAGCCATCTATGTCCAGAAACTCATCTGAAGAATCATTGGGCACGAAGCAACGAGCCAAGGCCAGAGCAGAGAAAGCAGCCGCGATCACCCACGCTTGTGATGTGGGCGACGTAGAAGCATTGGTGTCTTATGCCACCAGTGAAGGCGGATTGCTGGAGGATAAACTCAGGCAAAGAGCATGTACGATAAGAGGATGCCCTGTTCTAGATGAGCGGAATTAACGAGTTGGTGCAGGGCCAATTTTCTTACATTGCAACGCAAATTCACAATCAGAGGAACTCAAACCTCTGAAAGACCTACCACGACACGCCGACGAGGACCAGGTACAGCTCGATGTCAATCGTGCTTTTGTCTATTATCCTAATCGTGAGACCGAACCCCTCAATAACGTTTATTGAAGACGACTGACCTGTTAGCTAGTTCCTGAGGAGGATCTCTTGAAAAAGAAGGATCAGCTATCGGATCTGATTGTTCAGATCCTCAGAAACTATCCTATGCTATGCTACTTCCAAGGATACCATGATATCGTGCAAGTCCTGCTTTTGGTGCTGGGCAGCCAGAAAGCTGCATTAGCTATGGCTCATGTTTCGCTCTTTCGAATCAGGGACTACATGCTCCCTTCCCTGACGCCAGCGTTGAAGCACTTGCAGCTGATTCCTGCAATCGTCGGAACTATCGATCCTGCGCTATGGCGGCATCTCGCAAACATCCAACCCTTCTTTGCACTTGCCGCGACACTCACGCTCTATGCCCACGACATTCAAGAGTACAGTGATATTGCTCGTTTGTTCGACTTTCTTCTTGCGCGAGAGCCGGTGGTAGCTATTTACCTCTTTGCGGCTATTATTCTCTCTCGAAAGAAGGAGCTGATGAACATCCCCGTGGACGAGCCGGAGATGCTTCACTTCACATTATCCAAGCTGCCATGTCCACTCAATCTGGATGGGTTGATTTTGAGTGCGACTCAGCTCTTCAAAGACCACCCTCCAGAGTCGTTGCCTCTTGGGGCATGGAAACGAATTCCTAGTTGCAGTGTCCTCAAGACCTCCCGGGACGCCTCTCAGCCCTACAATGTCGATGAAGCGATCAAAATGTTCCACCAACAGGCCCGGCAAATGCGAAACGAGGAACGTCGGAAGCAGGCTCTCGAGTTCGGGTGGAAGCATAGGAGGGCGGTCGGATCTGTGGCATTGACCATTCTCGTTGGCGCTGCATCCATCTACATCCGAAAGAAGGGGCTTGACTCTTCGATCTGGTACTATGTGGGCCGACTTCAGGCGATGCTCAAGGGCTAGAGAAGGGCTCTTCAAAGAAAAATATCATAGACACGACTAGCTTTTGTTACTGAACCTGTATACTAATGTTCAGAATGGGGCTACCTCGAGGAGGAAAAATTGATAATTAATTCAAAGCTTTGATTGAATGGAGGAAATCGTCATTATAGCAAATTAAGCGTGGGTATAATGCAAATATTATACAAAGAACAGGCAGATAGACAGTAGTATGCCAGTCATTTAGTACGGGCCATTGAGCATGATCGACCCGCAGTATGTGGCTCTGCCAAGGTGGCGTTCCGTCGGGGAAAGCTGATGTGTACACTTCCACCTTCCCGATAACACGCTAACCCTCCAACTCAAATCCACCACTATGTCGAACCGGGGCTACGACGTGGTTGTAGACGTGGACGCCGAGGTGAGTACACCATATTCAAGCTATATCATATCTTCTTTATTCTCACACAACAATAGGGCGACCTCGGGCATACCGACTTGCAAGAGGATCTTGAATTCCACCCATCCAGTGAGTCCCCTCGCCAGGCTACCGCATACCCTTCTCCAACATTATCTAACCATCGCTCTCTTAACAATCTCAAGACTTCGAAAATGACCAACGCAGCGCCAAGGTCCAAGGCGATTCCACCCCGTTCTTAGGGGGCAGCTCTTCGCGCGGCCGCGACCGGTCCCCTGGCGGCACCCCGACCAAGCACAGCTGGTGGTCAATCCACTACTACGAGCGATTCTTCGATGTCGATACAAACGAGGTCTTGCGCCGCTGCATGGCCGCGCTCTACCCGCGCTCAAACTTCCTGGACGTTCTCGAGGGCAACGCCGACCTTTACGGACCCGTCTGGATCGCAACTACCGTCGTGGTCATTCTGTTCCTGACCGGAACTATTTCACAGTGGCTGTCGAATAACGACGACAAGCACTTCGAATACGACTTCACTCTCCTGTCTGGTGCGGCGGGTCTGATCTACGGATACACGGGAATCCTGCCCATTGCACTGTGGGGTGCGCTGCGGTGGTTCGGAAGCTCGACGGCTGACCTGATTGAGTGCTGGGCATTGTATGGATACTCAAACTTGGTTTGGATTGGTGTTGCACTTGTCAGCTGGAGCCCTCTGACTGCGTTGAATTGGGCGCTTGTCGGTGTTGGCTTTGCGTGGACGGTCTTCTTCCTGCTGCGGAACCTGTACCCTGTCTTGAACGCTACGGATGCCAAGGCCAGCAAGATCTTGTTGATCTTGGTTGTCGTGCTACATGCAGGCCTGGCTATTGCGATCAAGATCCTCTTCTTTGCGTGAGTTTCCTTGATACGTCTTTCGGTTTACTTCTAACCAGCTAACCTGCTTTCCAGGCACGCGAGCCCAGTGTCGAAAAAGAACAAGGATAAGGAACAAGATAATGACAAGCAGCGGATGATGTTCTAGATATGAAACTTCAAATTCTTTTGGTGACGCGCTGGACCATTGGTTTTAGGGGTTTCGTCTGAATTTCTGGTCGGCATTGCTCAGGAAGCACGTTTTTTTTTGTTTTCTTCTTTCTTATATAGGCGCTTCAACATTGAGTCGAGCATGTATTCTATTTGTCTTTCGCCGTAGACGGCTAGCAGTGATCCATACGGAATCGTATCGGAATTTGAATGATGACAGTTCTGCTCAGGTCCCCCTCTCTGCTCAAGGTCCACATATAATTAGAAGATGCACGCATGCAGACAATGAGTCGTTTGAGCATTGACCACGAGCATCTTGCTTATCTAGGCGCCGCGCATCATTTTGGGAAAGCATGACCTACCTGATTGCATCTATGTTTTTCTTCAAATGCGTATTCTTGCGCACTTCCACTGTTACTAAACGGATAATCCACCCTTTTTAACACCAGCCCGACCTATACTTCCAATTTTGAGAAACCCCAGCTGGGTATATATTTCCACTGAGATTACATCAGTGATCTCTTGAGGGAGGAAGCTCACTAGAAGTCTAGACCGTTGATAGATATCAATTAAGACCAAGCCTCGAGAGCCATGTACAAAACTAAATATAGAACCACTACGTTTCTCGGCTTGGCCGGTTGAAAGAAATCATATGGAAGGAGCCAGAAAGCGGTAAGTCATTTGAAATGTTTTGAACTTTTACTTCAATTCATGGACTGCGACTTGTAGCCGGGAGGCGCCAACTAAAAACAGTATGACTGTGGCTGTGATTGTTTCATCATTTCTAACGCCATATGTAAACCTCTCCGTGTCGCGTTCCTGCCAAACCCCAGACCAGGATTCTGCACCACACACCGAGCAAGACACCGAAAAGCGAGTAGACTACTTCAGCTTCTTCTTGGGGCGGAGCTGGTTGGTGTGACCGCACTTCTTCTTACGGCAGTTGGTGGCACGAGGGGGAAGACGGGCCTGGTAAGTAGACATGTTAGCATTGCATGCGACGAGGTGGATGCGCGTCGTTTCCCGGTAGAGGGGTCATCGAAAAGAACCAATTGGTAGTTCTTGATGTCGGCGCGTTGAGGAAGGGTCATGGTGCACGTACGTAGCACTTGCGGCAGATGGCCTTATCGCAGTTGTACTTGGAGGCAAGGGCCTTCAGGGAGGGCTCGATGATACCACCACGCAAGCGCAGGACGAGGTGAAGGGTGGATTCCTGTAAGTTGTACTCAATGTTAGCCGCACAGTTCTAGATGTATGACGTATCCTCGAATCCGGCAAGAATGGACGCATTTCCTCCTCTTTCGGGTCACAGCGGGCATATCAAAACGTTGCTATGCGCATGGCGAATTTCAATTCCAGAATGAATGAACCCCCACGTCCTAATCCGATCCATGCCGTCATCAAAGACTTAGAGATATTCCAAACTCTCGTACCTTCTGGATGTTGTAGTCGCTCAGAGTGCGGCCATCCTCGAGCTGCTTGCCGGCGAAGATCAGGCGCTGCTGGTCTGGGGGAATGCCCTCCTTGTCCTGGATCTTGGTCTTGACGTTGTCGATGGTGTCGCTCGACTCGACGTCGAGGGTAATGGTCTTACCCGTCAGGGTCTTGACGAAACTATTTCGAGCCGTATTAGTCCACGCTCATTTCTTTCATTTCGGTTGCTTTTGGTGCAGGTTGTCGGGCCATCGGGGGCGATTCGCGGGTGGTAGACATTCGAAGGATTCAAGGGTGACCTACATCTGCACTAGAAACACGCGGAAAAAGGGACATGTTAGCTCTGAGGTTCACACAGGTCATAGGAACGCATTTAGACAGTGTTTGGCGAAACGTACTGGTTGCGAGTTTTCGTTGGTGTCGGCGGTCGGTCGCTGAGTTCGAGGCGGAGGAGGCGATGACAATTTGATGAATTCTCGCTTAGCAAAAGGTGGGCCGATTCGCGGGCACGGGATTGCCCTAAGCCCTAGTCGCGGCTGCCGTTTTGGTGGAGGATCACGTGAGTGGGTCACCCGAACTATTTCGGGAATCGATGTCATCGAAAGTATACAAGACAAGCATTTGACGATGGTCCAGATTTCAGAAACCTGTTGGCGAAAACGAGTATTTTAGAAATCAGAATTTAATGTTTGAAATCGTTCGATTCGTTTCCCATGGTCTCGGGGTCAGCACGTCAAAGATTTAGTGTCAAGAAGTTCAAGCTTGAATAAGACCAATATTGGAGAACGAAAGCGCTAATCAATTCAAATTGGCTCTCTAAAATACTATTTTCTGCAAGTCATGTATCATGGCACGCCCCCAACATCTAGTTCAGTCAGCTGCTCGTCTAACTCGTCCATCCCACCAGAACTGTCTTCACCTGCATCACCCTCCATGTCCATATCCATCGCTTGACTGAAATACTCCGCTCGCCGTTTGTCTTCAATAGTTTTCGCAATTCTATATTCAGTAACGGTAACAGCATGGATAAGAGTCTGCAAAGAGACAGCTGCAAGCTCAGCCGCCAGCTCATAAAATGACCTGGCTGTATCGGGGAGCTGCCATTCCCATCGATATCGCCAGTACCAAGAGCCTGGCCGGCGATCTTCTTCTTCTGGATCTGGGTCGACGTCGTTTGTCTTCAGTTCCTGCATGACTGTATGTACGAGAGAGTTCAGGGCCTCTCCTGGGTCAACAGCAGTTGCCAGGATTGAAGGCGGTACGGCTTGAGGTGGGGCGGGTGTTTCAGTCGTTCGACTGGCTGTGAACATTTCTGCGACAGAATTCACCAGCCGGAAATTATCGATCCAGTTGCTTTCGTACCAGTCCATGTACTCGTCGAGTTGACTGGGAGCCATGTTCAGTACGTCGTTATCAGTGAGCTGAATGACCTTCTCTTTGCCAATGCTCCCGTTGGCGTTCTCGCGGTTATTGAAGTGGTTTTGAGCTCGTACCCACAGGGACCAATTTATAGCTTGAGTGGCCGGCTCTTTGGCTGTGGCAGGATGCCTTTCCAGGTCGTCGAAAGGGAAGAGTAATTTGGTGGCAACGACAATAAGCGCCATCAGCTGGACTTCAGGTAAGTCGAGGATGCGTTTTTGCTTGGCCCCAGATGCCGTTGTACCAAATGCAAGATTGAAACCAAGAAGGCCTTTTAGGAAGGTGACAGTTTCGTAGACGTCAACTAGACACATGTTAGCTTTAGTCCTTGGGCAAATGAGGGGTGGAATGTGTTCATACTTGGAATCGCAAGTCTTTTTATATGCCGGTATAATATTAGTGTTGAGTTTAATGGTGGAAGGGTGATTTCAAATCGCTGCTGGTAGTGTACCATGAGGTCGACAAAAGCGCGATGAAACGTTTCCGATTTCGGAAGTTGCTTTGATACTAAAATCAGCTTCGAGTCTTAATAACACTGAAGAGATTACAGCCATCACTTACATGAACATCGAGTCTTGCGAGAAATTCAGGGGGAAGTTTATTCTTCATCTCGTGAGGAATGGCCTTTGCTACCCTGATATAAGGAATGTCTTGGCGTATGATCAAGCTGTATAAGAAAGAGACATGTTAGATATTACTCAGATGGATCAGATGCTCATTGATACTGCACATACCGATGAAAGTCGCTGACGCAGACAGGCAGCCGCATGAGTACGGCCGCCAAGTAACAAAGGCCAACAGAGTCTAGCAAACGCGGCCATTCGAGATACCGCCCTCCCCTTGACTTGAAGCCCAAGTCATCAGAGCTATCAGTCTCGGGCTGAGAACTAAATAGCTCTCTTTCATCATCTTCCTCTTCATCAGTCGTTGCATTGATCCTGAGAGTAAAATCTTGCAGCCTCAAGGCCCAGAGGTCACGTATGACGCCCTGGAAGAACTGTGAGAATGTTTTCGTCTTCTTCATAACTATCAGACTTACCTCAAATTGTTCTGGGAAGCCATGATCTTGAATCAAGGCGTGACATTGTTTCCAAAGAATCAGCTGATAAGCTTGCAAGAAAAGAGTATGCGCCTTGCGACCGCGATATGCTAATAGAGCGAGTTAACACTGGCCGAAACTGATGAGGAACGGTAATATCTACGTACTCTTTCGTGATCTCTCTTCCTTTTCCTTCTTCACCCGGTGCTTTTTACCCTGGGTGCCGAAATCATCCGGATCTTCTTCGATTTGTCGGCCCTGTACGAAAACTTAGTCTGACTATCCCTGGCCTTTCCCCGCTTTGTGGCTTTGGTTCATGCCGGGGGGTGGTCAAACAAGGCACGAGGGCAAGTTTGACTCTCTCATGCATACCTCTTGCAAGTGGCCGCGGCGGCAGAACCAGAGGCCGTTGTCGAGATAGTATCGTCGCTCACGACAACCCTCCTGGCCACAGACCCCTCGGGTGACATACTCCATCCCGAAGCAATATGGTCATGCTGGTTGGGCGGGAATGTCTGCCCGATGAGGCGCTGGTTGCGGTAAAAGTAGTTGAATGCTCGGAACATGATTTTTTTTTCTGCCTTGTTTTTCAGCGACCGCCAGAACTACATTTGCTAGTGAGGTCTACCTGCCAAGGGTCTTCCACCACGCCAAAGAGCCGTTTCTGTAGAAGTGAGAGGATGTTTGGCACCACCATAGGGTAAATAATTTCTTCTTCTTCATAGATTTCAGACGTAGTACTAAAACGATACAAGTCTATTTTGACGTTCATGTCTCCCCATCTACTCTACGATTTTCAAGTGGCACTGGTAAAATTGTGAGATCAAGCAAAGGTTTACGGGTTTATTCATTCATCACACTATCATGAGATGCTGGGACTCAGAACTGTTCTTCGGACAACACTCATGATGCCAACCAAAGCAATTCTTCTCGTCGGTCCAGCCTACATCCAAGGCTAGATGATGGACAGACCTGCAAGCAACAGACAATAGGTCACTTGTCCAATAGATCATGTCCTCCATTGAACCATTAAAGATGAATTTTTTGGGGGGCTGAGGCCCATTTTTGAAACATAACGGTTGGCATAACATGTGAGAGATCCAAGGACCTGGCGTTTATTTGGGAGCCTCCTTGGCCTCAATGGCGGCCTCCTCACCCATGGCGGTCTGGATGATGACGTCTAGAGACAAGTTAGAACTAAACTGTTACAGAAAACAAGAAACAGCTTATGGAAATACTTACTGACGTCCTTCTCCTCCTCACGGAACATCTTAAGGATACGGGCACCGACATCACCCTCGGGGAGCTTGACATCGTCCTTGGTGTCACCGTCATCCTTCATCAGAGACAGGAAGTCATCATCGGTGATGTCCAGCTAGAGAAAGGATTGTGAGTAATGGTTTTGGTGAAAGCCAATGTGAAAGAGGGATGGAGGGGTAAGCCGGCGCACGGCCAAGAGGGGCAAAGACTCACGAGCTGGTACTCCTTGCGGGAGACGTTGGGGACATCCATGTTGTGGGTGGAGGGAGACAGATCCTCGAGCTTCTTGCCGGTGAAGATATCAATGGCGACCAAGTGGACCTTGGCGTGGCCGTGCTTGCCAGTCTTGGAGGTAGACATGTCGACGATCTTGCAGGGGCGGCCCTTGATCACGACGTGACCGTTCTTGCGCAGAGCAGAGCACTGCATGGGGTAGGTGGTCGACGCACCGGCGTCGGTGGACTCGAAGGTCATCTCATGCTATTGCTGGTGTTAGTTGATCCATGGTTTGATGTGTGGTTTGTTTGCGCCTCAAGGGGCAGGGCAATGTTTGAGAGAGGGGGGGGGGTTTGCATGTTGCACTTGGGAAAAGAGGGGAGGGCTCGAGATGCGGGGCTAGTGAACAACCCAGCGGAGCGATTTGGGAAGAAGATTGAAGGGCAACGGAAAAGGCGATTTTCAGGGAATTAGGCGTACCTCGTCAGCCATGGTGAATGATGTTGGGGGTAAGAAGGAGATAGGGTGAGGGAGGAAAAGAATGTAGCAAGGTGGTGGGTTTGGAAAGAGGAGAAGTTTTCTTCGAACAGAAAAAGGCTTTGTGGTGGGGGGCTTAGTCGCTACGTCCTGATTGGGTTTAGTGCCTCCGGGGGGCGGTTTGGGTGAGTTCCCAAGGGCCAAGGGCCAGTGGACTCGCTCACTTGCAGGAAGAAGAGGTGATATAACTCGTGTTTTCTTGGGCTTCCTCGCCGATTCTCTTGTTCCAACACACAATTGACCTCTACTTTACTCTCATGCGCTTTCTCCCACCCATTGCACAATGTGGCGCGACCGCATTTCCGGCCAGTCGACTCCCTCCAGCGTGAATCGCGCGCCTTCACTACCCCGGAGATCCTCCTCCCAGCTATCTCGAGGTCCCTATAATAATCGACCCGGCGCAAACCCTAAGAACTCATCCACTTCTCTACTATTAACTCCGAGCGACTCGACAACCTCACTTTCGGTTGCTGGACGAGGACCGAATGGTACCGGGTTGAGACAAACAAGTGGACAACGGCCCCGTCCGGCCACCGTCCCCGACCCTCTCGAGGTATTGAATGGGATTATTGGCATAAATGAGTCGGAAAAAGCTGGCTTGCAACTGTCGACCGAGCTTGAATCAAGGCCAGCGGAGCTGATAGAGGTGATTGAGTTCGATGGGCTGAGCCTCGAGGAGTTCGTCGCCAAAGCCGACGTGGCACCAACGCGGAAGACGAAACGCAGTGAGGTCAACGCGCAAACAGTCAAGCAATTCGAACAAGAGCGAGACAAATTCCAGGACCTGCATACGTCAATTACCGGCTGCGACGATGTATCCAAGTCGGTCGAGCTGTACTTGAATGACTTCCAGACGGAACTGGGGGCAGTCTCTGCGGAAATTGAAACACTGCAAACACGTTCCACCCAATTGAATGCGATGCTGGATAATCGACGGAATGTGGAACGACTTTTGGGGCCAGCGGTGGAGGATATCAGTATTGCTCCCAAGACAGTCCGTACGATTGTCGAGGGCCCGATGGATGAGAACTGGGTGCGCGCATTGAACGAGATAGATGCTCGCACGACTAGCATTGAAGCCAAGGCATCCTCGTCAAGTGGGTTTAAAGCGATCGAAGATGTTCGGCCTCTTCTGGTTGATGTGAAGAATAAGGTACATAGCATCCTGTGGAGCTGAGTGGAGTCAAAGGAAGAACGTGGAATAACCGTGGTTCTAGGCGATTGAACGAATTCGAGATTACTTGGTCTCTCAGATCCGGGCAATGCGATCACCAAACATCAACTCTCAGCTCATTCAGCAACAGCGGCTGGTGAAATTCAAAGATCTTTACACTTATCTCTCCAAGGCCCACCCCGATCTTGCCGGTCAGATTGCCCAGGCCTACATCAACACCATGCGCTGGTACTATACCTCCAACTTCACCCGGTACTTACAGGCTCTTGAAAAGATCAAGGTGTACCCTAGCGACCGAAATGAGGTTTTGGGAGGCGATCCATCTGCCCACCGAACTGGCAATATACTCCCTGGCGGCCGAGCTGGCTCTGCTGCCCATGATCCTTTCTCTTTGGGTCGACGCATTGATATCCTCCGAAATACCAACCAGCAAGCTTTGTCTTCCTACCTCGCGGAACAAGACAACGCCTACCACGGCATTGAAGTACCGTTCCGAAATTTCAACGTTGCGTTGGTGGACAATGTGGCTGCCGAGTATTCCTTCCTCACCGAGTTCTTCTCTCCTTTCACATTCCATGAAATTTCACGCAAGGTTGTGGAAATCTTCCAGGCAGTCTTTGCCTTGGGACAAAGCCTCACCAAGAAGCTGATTGATAACACCACCGACTCTTTGGGTGTTTTAATCTGTGTTCGTCTCAACCAGCACTCCGCCTTTGAGCTCCAGCGACGTAAAGTACCCGTCGCCGATTCATATGTCAATGGTATCAACATGCATCTTTGGCCGCGCTTCCAGGTGATCATGGATCTTCATGGCGAATCTCTCAAGAGAGCTGGCTCCAACACCGGACGTAGTGCCGTTTCCGCACTCTCCCTCGCTGGCGGAGATGATTTGAAGCAGTCATCGGCACCACACTTCCTGACCCAACGGTTTGGACAGCTGCTTCACGGTATTCTCGTGCTGAGCAGTGACGCCGGAGACGACGAGCCCGTGGCAAACAGCTTGGCCCGTCTGAGAAGTGAATTTGATACTCTCTTGGCCAAGCTCAGTCGAAACGGGACCGATGCTAAGCGCAGAGAACGATTCCTGTTTAACAATTATTCGTTGATTTTGACCATCATTAGTGTACGTCTAGATCTCACCCAGAAGGTCAACCCTAGGCACATGCTGACCAGAATCCAGGATACCAAAGGCAAATTAGCCGTCGAGCAAAGAGAGGTAAGATTTCTCTCTCCCCGTGGACCAATATCCAGATGTGCTAATTTAATATCACTATAGCATTTGGATGAGATGCTGAAGAACTGCACCAAGCGTTAGTGATCGCATAGCGCCTGGGACATGTACATTCTACCGCAAGGACTTTATGAGCATTAGATAGCCTTTACTTGAACATAAGCATTTAATCAATGTCCAAGAGAATAAGAATCTCGGTTCTACGGCCACCTGCAGTAGTAAACAACACCTTGTCTAAGTGATCTTATTTGCACTCGGGAGTTGACCGATCCGAGGCGGAGCGGGCGATCGGCGCGATCCCCGTCCGCGGGGCCTCCGCCTTATCGCATCTCCAATTGCTGGTGAATCTAATTGTTGCAATCCTCCAATTGCCCCTGGTCGTGATGTCGGTGCGCAGGATTGCGACGAGATCTCCCACATTGCGTTGCTACTTTTCAAGCACGCGAGTTTATCGCGCGGATTTTACACATGCAGTGAGTACTCACCTTCTTGCGCTATACACGCGGGGATACGGCGCCAGCTGGGGAAGGCCTGACGAGAGCTCGAAACTGACCTCACAAAGGTCATCGGCGCCGGTGTTGTCGGCCTTTCAGTTGCCAGACAACTAGCAGCACGCGAGGGCACCTCTACTATCCTCCTTGAGCGACACGATGCGCCAGGAACCGAGACCAGTAGCCGCAACTCCGAGGTGAGTCCTGAAGCACTCAGATACCCCCAAATCATGCCTGATCAAACCTGACACCACTCAATTGCAATCCAGGTCATCCACGCAGGACTCTACTACCCAGCCGACTCCCTAAAAACAAAACTGTGCATCCGCGGCCGCAATCTCCTCTACGAACTGTGCTCCAAGCACGCAATACTCCACCGCAACACCAAAAAATGGATCGTCGCCCAAACTCCCGAACAATGGGAAGCTGCTCTACGGGTCCACACCCACGCCCAAGCTCTAGGCGACGCCCCGACTCGGCTTGTCGGCGCCGCTGAAGCGGCCGCCCGCGAACCCGATGTCAAAGCTGATGCAGGTATCGTCGAGAGCGAGACCACCGGTATAGTGGATAGTCATTCGTTGATGACGTATCTGCATGGTGATTTTGAAGATCGGGGTGGGGACTGCGCGTTTAAGACGCGCGTGACGGGCGTTGAGCCCGTTGTTGGTGGTGGGTATAAAATCACGGCTGTGTCGGGTGAGGATGGCTCGGAGACGAGTATCACCGCTGACACGGTGATTAATAGTGCTGGCCATGGGGCTTGCGCTATTAACAATCTGCTGCTTCCTCCGGAGCGCCATCGGGTCCCCCATTATGCGAAGGGAACGTACTTCTCGTATAGTGCGTCGCGACCTCGTACGTCGGTGCTGGTGTACCCGGTGACAATGCCCGGCCATGGGGGTCTGGGCACGCATCTGACGCTTGATATGGGTGGGCGGATTCGCTTTGGACCGGATGTTGAATGGGTGGATGACCCCAATGATCTACAACCTAGCAGTGGGCGTTTGGAGCAGGCCATTCCTGAGATTTTGTCTTATATGCCTGGTGTAGATCCATCGGCTATCGCGCTGGACTACTGCGGCATTCGGCCTAAATTGGGTCGTGGTGGTGCGGTGAATGTGGGTCAGGGATTCCAGGACTTTATTATTGAGGAGGAAGGGGGGTTCCCTGGGTTTGTGAACTTATTGGGAATTGAGAGTCCCGGGCTGACGAGTTGTCTGGCTGTTGGGGAGATGGTTGATGGGATTCTTTATCGGTAGTTGAAGAAGAACCGAATCGTTGCATGTTTTGTGTTTAGCGTCTTGGGCTTTTTGCCCCTTGTACAGTGAAAAGATTTGCATGAGATATAGACAAGGTCAATTAATGCTGTACTGTAGCAATATTTGAGCGATATTGAACCTATTCTTATTATTTCTATCCAATTGTCTGTCATTAAAGTCATATTCGTGTCAGATCCAGCCGCCCACCATTAGAGATTCCGTTAGTATACACAAAGCCAGAAGACCGAGGATTCGAGTCCGAGAAAATGCTCAAAATCTTCACTCAACATCCATCAGTACATCACTCATAATATGAAGCACGTATGAGAATTTCTTTACACTCCATTTACCCGAGTCCTTGAGCAGGTTCGCATAGTCAAGAAGGATCCGCCGCGCAGACTGATATCCGCCCTGAACGGGTACGCCGCGCAAGTATATCGTCGCACCATTGCGAATGAAATTCACAGCTGGATCGTTGGTTGGAGAGAAAGACTGGCTCCCCCGTGGCTCCAGGAAGCTCGTGAATCCTTCCGTACCTACTTGTTGCCAATCAATATCATCCATTAACTCGATGGACCCCACGCTGGATACCCCGCTAGTAGAGCTCGGAGCCATGAATGTGTAAAGACCCAGGATGAGGGCCGCAGAGAAGAGTGAGAAGACAGAGTGGAAGGTGGGATGATCGGAGGCTTTGCGGTTGGTCATCGCTTTGTAGATGTGGGCAGCGTGTAGGCACGCTCTCCTCGCCGCTGGCGTCTGTGACCATTCAGCGATATCATCGAGTGCTTTCCGTGCCGGGGCCGGCCCGGCTCGTCCAGCTGCGGAATCGAAGATTTGGATATCGGCCGTGAGCATCATGCACATGTGATGCCACATGACGAGGGCGTTGGGGTTCAAGCGGTCCATTGCTTCACCGTAGGTGCTTGATATTTGGGACTGTAAAGCAGGAAGGCATCTCGCGCGGCCATCCATAGCGTATGTATGACATGGGGCAAACGGATAGCTTGCACGGTTGGAGAGGAGGCGATGGTAGGCCTCGGACTGGCGGAGTTGAATCATTGCCAAGACTGTCTGGATACATAGCTCGTCCATAGGCCCTTCGAGGGCGGGGATGTTGATATTTTCCGACGGCGCCAGCGCCGTAGGCATCAGGATCCGCTTGCCGCTACGGATGAGTTGGGTCCATCGTATAGATGAGTGGGCTTGGAAAAGGGCTTCGTTGCAAGGCATGATGATTTGGATGGAGTCGGGGACGATGATTGGGCTTGTTGAGAGGAGGGCGGAATACCAGGAGTCTAGAAAGAGCAAGCCGATAATGATTCTGATAGACATTATTAGTAGACGATATAGATAGAGAAGGAGGTATGGCAAATTACTTCTTGGCACTCTCGACTTTTGACCATGCCTTCCAGCGCATATCAATGTCGGGTACCATCTCAAACAAACTCATATCGAGGATCTGGCCTTCAGTTGCAGCGAAGAGCCCATGGCGTTGAGTAATCTGCGAGTCGCATTAGTCTGTGTTCAGAAAAAACCTAGCTAATGGTATGCACTCACCGACATTAGATTGACGTAGAGCATCTGGCATTGTTCCAAATGATGTTTCTCCTACAGATTGATCAGTCTCAATAAGCAAAGAAACAAAAGAACGCGGATCATACCCCGGTCAGCACAGCAAGGTTCAGAAATAAGAAAGCTGTAGCAAAAATGGACATTGCGCTGGCTGGAGATTCAGCTCCCATGGTGCACTTTGCAAGATCGGCCGTTACTTTCTCTAGCATATGCTATAGTCCGCGTTAGCACCTCCTACTTGACTTCAAGATAAGATGACGGCGCGCTCACAGTAAAATTCCTTGACACAAAATTGGCTGTGCCTTTGGTACCCAACAGCATCATGCCAATGAGGCACATCACGTAGAGAAGTGGAAGGCGCGTTTTCTTCGCGGAAAAGGTCGGAAGGTGGACAAACGGTACAAGTGGATGAAACGTGCGGAAGTAAAGGTCTAGCGCCATGTCTAAGATCTCCGCAGGAGGGAAATTGGCGAAAGACATAGAGGCCGAGCCAGTTGTAGAAGGGGACGTAACCCCGTTGCGCGGTGACTGCATTTGCGGATAGGCGAAGGCCTGGCCAAATGCTGCCTGAAGTCGTCTCCTGCAATCATCGTCCACGCCACAGCGAGAACCTTGAAGCAGGCCAGATTCTTCCGCCACATATAGTGTGTTCACCGAGAAGAGATTATCCGCATCTATGTAGACAATGTCTCGCCACAGGCTGTTCATCAGTCGCCCAGTGTGGTTCGGTGGCGCAAGCCAGCATCGCTGAACTTTGTGAAAACGTTCAATGGGGATATTATCACAGCCCGATTTGCCGCTGTCGACAGAATTGCGGTTCTGTGGGTCCGGCGTGAGCACTGCATTTTCGCTTATGATAGGAAAATGCCCATCACGCATCAGGTCCAAAGAGCCATGATTGGACCCCGTGTCCGTCCGCGGCTCAAGCCACAGCTGCAGCATATCGTTTGGCACAGCATCGAAGGTCATGCCGTTTTGCTGAGTATTTTGATCACCTGGAGTCACTTCGTTCCATCCAAAGTAGGGCTGCTGCTCATCAAGCATCATGGAATTGATATCGGGGTCTGCGCGACCATGATGCGCTGAGATATCTGCCAAAAAGTCTAAAGACGACGATGGTATTCCAGTCGCCGAGAGAGTTATGTCGCGAGGGGTGGAGAGGTTGTGTATTTGGTGCACCTCTGGGCCAACGGCTGGTAGAAGCGGAGTCCCATTTTCTGGACCGGGCAACATTGGCGAGGCACCTGGGATCAACGAGGCTCGCCGATCTGGAGCTTGTTCTACTACAGAATCCTTTCGTGCCACGGCAGTTGTACTGCCATTGGGTTGATTATGGCCCTTGGCATGTCGGCTTAGAACATCGCTGTATATCACTACCAGTCAGATTTTTGGCCAAAAACATGAAGGGGAAGCTTCGTTTTGAGCTAATTCACAGCCGTTGGGATGTTTTGATTAGTCTTACCTGCGGGAGAAGCGCTTATGGCACACAGTGCACTCGTACGGACGCTCCTTGGTATCTGTTCGATGAGTTAGACTTGCGATCTCGGCCTTGTTGTGGCCCCGGGGAAATACTGACGTGACCGCTCGTGCCGCTTGAAATGCTCGGTCTTCTTGAACTTGCGGTCACATATGGTGCACTTTCGGAGGACCATGACGGAGTTGGCGGGTCAGCGACACATCACAACACCCGAGTCATGGTTTATTCCAGAGAGATGATGGGAAAAAACGGCTCCCAGACGCGCGACTCGAAGGCTTGGGCCGAGAGGGGGATCTGGTTAGTCAGCTCCGGGGTTAAGCCGATCGCCGCAACTGACGCTCGTTTGACTCTTCTTACTGGTCTTCAACTACGGAGCACTGCTCTCCAAAGGACCGTTCTACCGAGGATATGCCGCTTCTGACATCCAATAAGGCTGTCGTGGGACCAAGTCCCTGCGTTTCTACGAATTACAACCCTGGATTACGGTCAGGCTGTCAGCAAGTTGCACTGGCCCCTCTGGTGCAAGCCACTGGAAATTCCCCGTGGGGAGAACAGGGAAGCTGCTCCGGAGCCCTAAACGACGGGCCCGACCCATAGACGAGCCCAGTGTGCTGTACGAGTACGATCCTTGGCTACAAATATGAGAGATAAAGGTCAGGAAACGCCTCAATGCATTCGTCTTGTGCAGCAGAGATAAAACTACCCCTCCACATTCATCGCATCCGGTCTGAATACATCGAGGTACAGACATCTTCCCGCTGAATCAGCAGGCATCCCGAATCGCCCATTGGTCCACGTAACTATTCATGCCGGCAGTTCGGGATTTCGGCAAATACCGACATATGCCGACGCCAGGCCATTTCCAGAAGATCAGACTCGACGGGAAGATTGGATGTGAATAACACCAAAAATTCACAAAATGATCAACAACCATATCGGGACAAAGGAAAGAACCGAGATCCTCTTAGTGACGCATAAGTTGAGCCAGCTGATCATCGTCATAATACGCCTCCAATCGCTGCTTCCGAGCCTCATTGTCGGCCTTGACCTGCTTAAGAATCTCTTGAATATTGGGATACGAAGAGAATTTGTCCTGGAAAGATTGGTTAGATATGCATGAGACCTGATCTGCATCTATGACAACATACCGGCAAGGAGTCCCACACTTTCGGATCTGTGCCCTGATGCTTGAAACTCCCGCAGCCAGTGCGGGCGTACTCGGTGAACAGGAATGACCGACTGCTTTCAATCATAATCGTCATTTGGTCTGCAATGATTAGCCCTGTGTCCATTGTAACGATAGGGGTTCAAAGTTCACTCACCTTCGAGGATCCTGCGAGGCTCATTCACCTGGTTCCTCATTTCATACACATAGGCTTCACTGAAGTTGCCATGCGGCGTATGGCTGATTTCAACACTTCCACCACCCGGTAGGAAATCATCGGATCGTCCCAGACCGTTGCCGTATAGACTGGCCAGGAACTCGGTGGCCGCATTGCGGTGGAAGTATGGTAGACGGAAGGTATTCGAGGCCACATCCCAGCGCGGCCCGAACCACAAAAAGTCAGCTAGAGGAGTGACGGGGTCGCGGGATGGGGCTGTGAGCACGCAGTTCACTGAGGGATCCGTATGATCTATAGAAGTTGAGTTTTGGCTAGAAAACTTCGTCAAATCGTACTGCACGAAAAATGTCAGAATGCGTTCAGACCTGATATGCTGCTGATCGATTGACCCACCTTATACGGGACGACATTTCCATGCCACGCAACGACATCAAACGGACTGTGATCCTGTTCGATAGCATGATACAATCCATTCGCCTTATTCACAATCGACCAGTTCTCATGCAATTCCTCATCAATACATGCCACTGGATGCAGGAAATCGCGCGGATTTGCCAGACCATGTCCACCCAAAGGACCCAAGTCTGGCAATACCCAGCTGGATCCCCAAATCTCGGTGATATAGCCCCGAGCAACACTTTGACCCGGACCTAGACGAACCGCAAAACGGATTCCGCGGGGAATAACGCAGATTTCACCAGGCTGCAGGAAAAGCTTGCCCAACTCAGTCTGAATGTCCAAGTTGCCTAGCTGGGCGACGATGAGGAAATCACCGTCTGTATTGCAAAATGCGCGACGGTCCATATCCGCATTGATCATGAAGACGTACAAGGCAATGCCCTCACGCAGATTGGGATCACCACTTCCACCAAGTGTGTGTAAACCATCGACAAAGTCGATTCTCTCGTCGTCCTTTGGCAGCGGGAAGGGGGCCCATTCACCCTGCTCTGCTAGTGTCGCTACTTTCGGGTTGAGGGTCAGGAAGCAGTTCTCGATATCGGATTTGTGAGGAATGTTGGCTTTGTAGCCATCTATAGAGATCAGGTCAGCATGCTGAGAAAAACAACTGCCAGTTAGCGCGAAGGGAATTGGATAACGTACTATGAGCAGCAGCAGGCCGCACCCTGTACATGTAAGTGCTGAAGTTTGCATGACGAGGTGCTGCAAAAGCTGAGTATGTGATACCCTCGGTATACAAGCCAAAGCGAGGCTCTTGCGGATTGTTCTGTCCTGCCGGCAGAGTACCGGGTATAACCTCTGATACGTGTCGGTTACCAAACCCAGATTGATATTCGTATGGATCGTTCTCACGCGTGGGCTTGCGTGTCATAGTATCTGTATAGTGAAAGACCTTTTCCAGGTCCTTGACCGGCTTCCTCTCCAGGAAGGGTGGAGCTGACATATTTGTCGACCGTGTAGCTGAACTGACAAGAATCGATTGTTGTTGTTCACAGTTAGACTGTTCGAGAAAGAAGATACAACGGGTATGTTGATATCGTCAAGAAGAGGTTGCCACAATCTCCTCCTTGTTTCTATTATGTGGGATTTCATTTGACAGATACCCCATACTCACTGTGAGACCCATGTGGAATTAACCGCGGCGGCTGACCTCCCACATACAACAGGACCCACATTGACCCCAGAAGCCCCTATTGAGATCTAGGGTTTGGAGTTGGAGCCGATCGGGATTATCCATCCATGGGCCATGAGTCCTCGTTTGCGGGGCTATGTGGATGTGGAGCAGGTGGAATACTGTAGCAGCCTGCAAGTGACGTTGCGATGAACAAGCACAATGCATTGTTTCTTGCACCATAACACGAACAGCTTTCAGTCATGATCGATATACCCAGAAACAGAAGTCTCTATTGGATAAAAAAATTTTTAATCAGCCGCTGTACGTCGGCCACTATCTAAAGTAGGAGAATCAAGGACATATCTTAGTTGACAGCCAATACATCATCTACCATCCTTGCTGATGAGCCCAGATAATTCACAGGGTCACACAGCTCCGCCAAACGCTGTTCACTCATCTTGCTGGTGACCTCCTCCTTCTCCAGAAGAGACTCAAGAAGTGTCCGATCATTCTCAATACTCTCGCGGCACGCTTCGTAGACAATATCATGAGCTCGCTGACGGCCGACGTGGGGAGCTAGACCCATCATCACAGCCTCTCCCACAATCAATCCCTTAGTCGAGTGGAGATTGTCCAGCATCTGCGTGGTGTGGACTGAGAGCCCAGACAGCGCAAATTGAGTCTGGGAAAGTGCCCCAACAGCAATAACAAAGCTCTCGGGAATAGCTACCCATTCCAAGTGCCAGGGACCAGAAGCGCGCTCAAAGTCAGCGACCATACCGTCGAGAACCAGACCTGCATTTGACCGGAGGATCTTGGATGCAGCCAGAATCACCTCACTAGAAATGGGGTTGCGTTTCTGAGGCATTGTGGAAGATGCCCCGCGATGAGGGACGAACGGCTCTGCAACTTCGCTGAGCTCATTCGAAGACATAATCATGATATCTAGAGCCACTTTGCCCATGGTACCACCGATGAGAGCCAGGAGGTTGGCAGACTTTTTGAGAGTCAGTAGGGAATCGTCATGGATATAATGTTATAGAGAACAAACCTCAGCGATACCATCACGGGCGACATGCCACGTAATCGAGGGATCATTCAGCCCAAGCTCTTCTGCCAGGGCCTTACGGACACGGACTCCGTCATCACCAGATCCCAAAGACGAAAGTGTACCTGCGGCGCCGCCGAACTGTACAAGCAAAGCTCTCTTGCGGAGCTGCTCTAACCGTTCAGCATGACGCTGGAAGCCAGATAGCCAAACAGCACACTTGTAGCCAAAAGTCACGGGCAGCGCATGTTGCAAATGCGTGCGCCCAGCCATAGGAGTATCTTTGTATTTCTCTGAGAGCTCCCGCAGGGTCTTAATGACATCCTTCAGAAGCCGCTCAACAATGTCCAATCCCTGCTTCATTTGCAGCACGCTCGCTATGTCCATGATATCTTGTGTAGTCGCTCCCCAGTGCACGTACTTCCCAGCCTCATCGCCGCAGATAGCCGACAGCTGGCGGACCAGAGGCAGGATGGGGTATCCGACGATCTCAGTTTCGTGCCGTAGCCGCTCGAAGTCCAGAGTGGACTCTTCTAATTTTTGGGTAATGTGAGGTCCGATATCTTTGGGGATGACACCACACATGGATTGGGCCCGAGCAAGCGCGGCCTCGGCATCTATACAACGACGGATGTATGCTTCATCGTCGAAGACCTGCAGGCAATCAGCATGACCCAGCGGAAAATAGCCACCAATAATGGTCACCAAAGTCAACCTACCTTGCGGATTTCTTCAGTACCGAATAGTGTGCGGAAGATACTCGAGTCAATTGCGCTCACAGAGCCAATCGACCTCCGTCCATTGGTGGGGGCAAAGGCAATGATCGGTCGACCTGTGGTCGCTCGGGAGAGCCGTGCCAGGCGCAAAAACATCGACATCGTTTCAAGGTGCTCTGGTTCAGATAGCGTGAAAACAGGGCGATGAGTTACAGCAATCAATATTCATCCAATTTCATGTGTCATCGTGAACAGCTGCTCCAGAAAGTCCACCGCTAAAAGATGGGGCGATCATTCTCCCGCGTTGCGGTCAAGCTCCGACCCCACATAGACAAAACACCCGCAAGGTTGGAGGTGGGGCTCAGGTACTGTACTCAGGGACAATAACGACAGTGAGACCAGTGTTCAAATCAGAAACTCTGTAGTCTTAGGTAGTGCATATAGTTACAGATAGATGCTTAAGCTGGATAAGGTAGATGCGTCTTGGCGCCAATCTTGTTGCATGTCGTTACTTCCATTCCATGGCAAGAATGCATTGGCGGATATGGCTCGTTTATTGGCTGAAATTCAAGTTACATAGAGTCCATTGCCATTGTGTATTCCGAGAAGACCTCAAATTCTTGCATGCGTGGACACAGAAAGTTGTCTATGAATTCCCGTCGCCATTCATCCTCGTACCAGCATGTATAAAGTGCCTTACAGTATTCCCAATAATCTGGGTACCACCCCGCCTGCCCCAGTCCATGATAGCAAGAATGCGAACAGGATTGCAGGTAGAGATAATAATGTTCCCTCGATGGAGGTCGGCATGAGTAAATTTGATTTCCCCGTTGTCTGGTAACAAATCCCGGTAAGGATCTTTGTATTTCTTCGATAGGGGAAGCCATGACTGTGGCAAGTATGAAAACCAGTCATTGAAGTCCTTAATAGTAAAAAAGGGGCCGGCTTTTTCAAATGATTGAAAGACATAATCCTGAACATTGTTGCAACTTAGGGAGCCTGAAAAGGTTCAGTTAGTCTTGTGTCTAAACCATTCATATTTCAACGTGGGCGTGCTATACCGATGTACTGATCAGAAGGATCCTGTTCAAGGCTGCGTAGATTGTTGATGATCTGAGATAGCTGATCACAGAGGGAGGTCTTATCCAGGCTATTGAGGTCATTCCAGCAATCGTTGAATGTCGTTCCTTCAATCAACTCCATATAGATAAAAACATAGTCTTCTTCGTCGACCCGCCACCCAAAAATCTCGGGGACTGGAACCGCATCGCCAAAGGCCCGCTTGATCATCCAGAGACACTGCGCCTCTGCGACAGTGACATCGGGGCCAAATTTGACTATGAGTTTGGAACCTTTGAAAATAACAGGTTGTGGTTGTGGGCTTATGTGAACGTCGCTTGACAATGCTCTCACTTGTGCTGGCGTCGGGAGACATTTGCCTGGCTCTTTGAAAAAGGAAGATTCGCGGAAATCCATTTCCCGGGTTGAATCATCCGGTAGCTGATTTGATAATGCAGAGAATTTGAACATTGAACCGCGTGCAACTGCCATAATCTGGCAAAGCGATGTGTGGATGTGCTGATAGTGGTTCTGATGTGACCAGGATCTCAGAATGAAGCGGTCAAGTGACCGAACACTTAGTCTGCCAACGGCGCATAGAGAAGACCAATTATTGGCTGGATTTAGAGGGTATGATTAATCGAGTGCTACTTTCTGCTAACATAAAGGCAACAAATAGTATACTGCCGACGAAACAAGGAAGATCAAATACCCTTAGAGCGAGAGCTAGAAGATACGCCTCGGAATTGCAAACTATAAGCAAAGTAGGTAAACAGGAGGAGGCACTTTGAGGGGAATCCTCATTTCTAAATCTACCTACAGTAATTAATGATAACTCTGCAGTATCTACTCCCTAATGAAAAGTGATGCAACTCCCATGCCAGTACTGAAGATGGAAGATTAGCACCTGCAAAATAAAGCGTCCATACAACGGGACTGGGAAAACTTACCTGGCACACATGCTCACAATTCCCATTTCCTTATCCTGTCGCTGTAACTCCGCAATCAGAGTAGCGGTTTGTCTAGCGCCAGTCGCGCCTACAGGATGACCCAGCGCAATGGCTCCACCGTTGCAATTAGTTTTGCTCATGTCTATGCCCAACTCCCGGAGGCAGTAGATTGACTGGCTGGCAAATGCCTCATTCATCTCCACGAGATCGACATCCTTGTTCTCGATACCGAGGTATTTGTATAAGTTCCGAATAGCGAAGATAGGGCCAATGCCCATCTCGTCGGGAGCACAGCCTGCAATCTGGGTACCGGCAAAACGGGCAATGGGTGTCAGGCCATGTGCATCGGCCCACGACCGGCGAGCGAGGACAGTGCTAGATGCGCCGTCGGATATTTGAGATCTGCAAGAAGATATTCAATTAGTTGATGACCGTAATAATTTTGGCAATGAACGCTTACGAGTTTCCGGCTGTGCTGGAGCCGTTTTCCAGGACGGGCTTGAGAGTTGATAGCTTCTCGACGGTAGCTCCATGGCGAACACCCTCATCGCGGTCCACAATTTGATAAGTGATCTCATCAATGCCTTCGCTGACGTGTCTAGCACGAATTGGCACAATTTCAGCATGGAACCTGCCCGCCTTCTGCGCCTCACTCGCCCTCTTCTGGCTCTCCGCGGCAAACTCATCCTGCTCACGCCGACTAATGCCATACCGCGAGGCCACGTTCTCAGAAGTCTGTAGCATGGGCATAAGACAATCTCGAGCATCCTTTGCAGACGACTCTTTCAAGGTCGCAGACACATCCACGGGGATTCCCCGTGTTGTATAGTTTCGCGACATACTCTCCACCCCTCCAGCAAGACCAACGTCAATTTGCCCCGCGAGAATCGAGTGGGAGACATGCGTGATTGCCTGGAGACTGCTCGAACATTGACGGTTGACAGTATGGAAGGTGGTTGAGTTAGGAAATCCGGCGGCATTCAGTGCCATGCGACCGGTTTTGGCGAAGCCCAGCTCTGCGAGGACGTTGCCGATGAGGACGTCGTTGACTTGGCCTGGTTCGATCTTGGCGCGTTGCACGGCTGCTTGCATGACCTGGGAGACATTAGATAAAAAAAGATTATGGCGTAAGGGATAATTGAATTTGAAACACATACTGGCATCAGAATCTCTTCGGGATAGAGGTCCTTGAAGCCACCCTTGAACGCCCGTGTGATGGGACTCCGCACGGCGGAAAGTACGACCACATCGTTCGGGCTCTTCTTGAGCACCTCGCCAGCGGTTCTTCGCAGCATTTTTGTGAAGAAAGGACGTTTTTGTAAGGAGAATTCAGATCACGAGAAGTTGGTACATAATCAGATCTCAGAAGGGTGGAAACGGCCCTGATGCATGATGGAGAGCTCCGAGGCAGCTCCGCATGGACGTGGGGCATCCGCATTTTCCCACCACCTCTGGACGATTCCTTTCTTTTCTTACGAAATTACACGTGGGATCTCGCGTGGTTCGGTCAGAAATGCATTTCTATATAAATCTACTAGAAAAACCATATGCTTGAGGAGTTAAAGATCTCATATCTAGATTATCACTGTGTGATAAGGACCCTCCCCGCAACGTGGTTATCAGTTTATGGGGCAACCAGCAGGTCTACATAGAGTCGGTGAACTTGAAGATGTATATGTATTTCAAAAGAGCTTTCTGTTTAATACACAGGTAGCATGCATCATTGCCAAATTAGAGCCTAGTAGACCCCGCACTCGGGATCACCCCCTGTCCCTGAGAACTCTCATCCTTGCTGCTCATCTCCCAGCCACGCCCACGATACCGCGCCGGCCAGATCCCCGATTTACCCAGGGCCAAGATTCCATTTGGATCGAGGCAATCCTTAATCCTTTCATGAAACTTGAGCAGCGCCCCATCATTCCAGTTATACGTGCCCGCAATTTGGTCCATAAACGCCAGATGGGTGCGGTACTCGCCATAACCCCTCTCCGCGGCATCGTCGATCATCCCCCGCAGACAGGCCCGTGCCTTGTTCCGCATAGCGGGATCATCGCGGTTGAACACAATTTCCACAATCAAATGCATCTCGCGTAATCCAACGCAGAATGTTGGGAAGAGATCCAGATCGAACTCATCGCAGCGCTTGCGTGCGATATCCCACAGGGCTGTCGCGTCTTGTCCTCGTACGGGCGAGACAGGACTGAACGCAACATGGCCGCCGTTTGGATGCCAATTGACCCACCGAAGTTCTTCAATATCTGGCACGCCGGAGGCAACTCGATCGCGCACCCAAAAGTAGTCGTCGGTGGGGAGGCTGGTGGGGTCGACCCGCCGCGCGCCGGGGATTTTCATGAACTCCTTGTGGATGATGTCCAGCTTGTATTTGCGGATATCCTGCGGACCGTAGGCCATGCCGTAGTAGAGCCATGCGCAGTCACCGTGGGGGAGATTCTTTGCAGCGTCGTGAATGAGCTTGTCTGGGACTCGTCCCTTCCCAGTGTAGTAAGCACTTCGGGGCTTGCCTTCCAATGCGACTTGCATACTGATGTGGCGGAGCTGAGCAACATTCTCTAGAATCATGGCGATTCGGAGGGGGCGAATGATCTCGATCTATGGGAAAAGTGAGCATTTGATCATCCTACATGGTGGCATGCAACAAGTACTTACCAATTGGGAGAGATCTTCCTCTCTAGGGAAGGTATAGAGCTGGTCTACGATTAGTTTCAGCAAACGAGAGCAAAAGTATAGAAACCTACATAGCTTTCATAGCCACCAGGATTTGGCATCAACCCGAATCCCATTTTGGTCACGATCCCCATATTAGATTGCGAGAACAAACCACTATGTAATTGTCAGCCAAGATCCAGAAAAAAAGACAGATATACTCACTCGGCGGTCGGTCCAAAGCCATAAGGGAACAGTTGCTAGCTATTATTACCGGGAAGAGCTCCCATTCCCTTCCTGATCACTTCGCCAGTGGGGAGAACAATCTCCATCCCGGAGTGCATCATCCAGTGATCGCCGTAAGGAGTATAGCCAACACCCCGATCCATGGCATTTCCTAAGACCGAGCCACCTCCAATATCGGGCACATCAACCCATATTTTTTTTGAAATCGCGAGCTTGGATTTCTTCGTACAGGGCAAAGTAAGTCACACCTGGCTCTACCAAGCAGGTGCAATTGTCGGGGTTGATGTCGGGGTTGATGTCGAGGATACGATTCATTCGGCGGCCAAGGTCGATGACTACCGCGCCGCGGACTCGAGGAGCAGCGCCACCGTAGCCATCTATCGAAGGTTATTAGGAGTTTAATTCTGCATTTTGAGATTTGAAAAACGTTTTTGAATCTTACAGTTCCGCCCAATCGAAATTGGAGAAATGGGGATACGATGTTTATTGGCCCAGCGAACGATTGTCTGGACCTCTTCTGTGGTGCTTGGATAGACTGTCGCTGAGGCGACAAAGTCATCCTCTTGCAACACATGCATTCCATCATGGGTGTTGGGATCTGCAAGTCAGTTAGACAGGATAAGTTATAGTAAAAAAATCTTATTCATTCACTGACTCTCCATGTACCTGATAGGATCACCATTAGCTGCTGGAGCCTGGAACATGTACGGGGTTATCCAGCATACCATCCATCGATCAGCTTTGTCACGAGTTCCACATGCTCTTTGCCCAGTTCTGCGCGGAGCTCATCAATAGCGCTGTGGAACGCATTCTCGCTTATCCCCTGTGGTATAGCAACTTGAGTTCTGTTGCTCTGGGGCTTGGTGGCAATATTGAAAATAGCAGACTTGGCTTGTTCAGCTTTATCAAAGAGTCGTGCTGGAATGCCATTATGTTTCTCGGACAGCAGTGGCGTTGGAGGAATAGTATTCTTAGCAACCATTGTGATATAACAAAAGATTTAAAGATTTTGATAATCAGCAGTGTATTTCCTCCCAGTTTTGTCTTTCTATATAGTATAGAGAGGGGCAATTCCGTAGCCTATCGTTATTGTGTTAAGCCGATTGGACCATAATTGTAGGATTACGACGCAATGCAAGAATACTATCAGCATATATGATATCCTTGCATTGACAACTCATTGGCTCTATCTTAGCGAGACGGGATTACCCCATACAAGGAGTGTACTACATGCAGAAGATGGATCGTGGATGCATGTCGAGCGGAGATGGTGAGGGGAACGGCCCCGCCCGTTGATCTGCGGGCATCGACCCAAAAAGCCAAACTCAAGGCAAAAAGAGACTTAGGGCACTCGTGAATTTTCAATTGTCTAGACCCATCCATAGATTCCATACCAACTCACCAAGAGTTCACCGGGATCGGGTCGGTTATGGAGGAGGAACAATCCCGAACGGTTCTCGTCCGCTGCCGATGCCAGTCCCGGTGGGTAAATTACCTGTATTATTACAACTGATTTACCATTCCCCATACGAGCGGTAATTTATGGACAACGGCAAAACTCTTGATTCTCTCCCTTGACCATCTTCATCCTGGCCCACCACCAAATAAAACACCCAAGTTATCATGCCGCAATTGTATCCTCCACATTATTTGAGCCCTCAATTTCACCCCGCATCATGACCCCCTTCTCCATCACAAGAGCACATGCCCACATTCCCCAACCTGCCGCCCACCCTGACTGAGTTCGGGTAGACGTGTGGGGTCGGCTTCCGATGGCGGCAAAAGGCCTGGGGCTTCGCCGCTATGCCTCTCCAAGGTGTGGGGAACCAGGCGGTGGCCACTGCCTGGTGCTTGCCGGCTAAGTGTTTTTTTCGGCTTCTATGGCTCAGGTCCTAGCCGAAAGGTGCTGGAGGATTATTGCGGTCAACTTTCGCGATCATGATCTCTTTCTCTTCTCTTCTCTTTCTGCTGGCTCAGAAAGCACATCCCTCAGTGATCTCTCAAGGCTAGTCGACACCATCATGTCGCGGTCTTTCCCTGCGGTGTCGGTGTTCCGCCCCGTCTGGCGGCGGAACTTCTCTGCTTCAACTTCCAAGCGTGCCATTGACAAGCGCGCCAGCTCTGCTGCAGATGCGATCAAGAACATGAAGGGCCCGGCCACCGTCCTGGTCGGTGGATTCGGGTTCTCTGGTGTCCCTAACACTCTGATCAACGCTGTGCGCGACCGCCCCGATATCACGGATCTGACCGTGGTCTCGAACAATGCTGGCATGCCCGGCGCCGGTCTCGGTGGGTCATTCAATGCCTCCAATTAAACTGCAATTGGGGCAATATCGCTTCTTACGGGAGTATGCGCTAACGCATGTATCTCTCCGTAGGTCAATTGCTCGAGTCGAAGCAGATCAGCAAGATGATCGCTTCCTTCATTGGCGAGAACAAGGTGTTCGAGAAGATGTATTTGACCGGTGATCTTGCTCTGGAGCTCACTCCCCAGGGCACTATCGCTGAGAAGTGTGCTGCTGGAGCGGCTGGCGTTCCGGCTTTCTATACCCCCGCTGCTTTTGGTACTATCGGTGAGTTTGCTGTCTGGGTGGCTAATCAAGGAATTCAGCTAATGATTCTCCCTGTATAGTGCAAACTGGTGAACTCCCCGTTCGTTACAACAAGGACGGCTCTGTGGCTGAAAAGTCTAAGCCTAAGGAGACCCGCGTTTTCAACGGCAAGGAATATCTTTTGGAAGAATCGATTTTTGGTGACTACGCTCTGGTTAAGGCTCACAAGGCCGACAAGCTCGGTAACTGCCAGTTCCGCAAGTCTATGAACAACTTCAACGAGGCTATGGGCAAGAACGCCAAGTTCACCATTGTCGAGGCCGATGAGATTGTCGAAGTTGGCGAGATTGACCCCGAGAACATCCACCTGCAGGGCATCTACGTCGACGCTGTCATCAAGAGCACTGAAAAGAAGCAGATCGAGAAGGTTACCTACGCCAAGGACCCTTCTGAGATGCTCGCTGCTGGCTCTGGTGATGCTACCGCCCGCCGTGAACGTATTGTTAAGCGTGCCGCCAAGGAATTTAAGGACGGCATGTACGTCAACCTTGGTATTGGTATCCCTCTGATTGCCCCCGCCTACCTCCCCGAGGGTGTCGAGGTTGTCCTGCAGGCTGAAAACGGTATCCTGGGTCTGGGTGGTTACCCCCAGCCCGGTCAGGAGGACCCCGATTTGATCAACCCCGGCAAGGAGACCGTCACTCTTGGCCGTGGTGCTTCCCTGTTCGGCTCCCACGAGAGCTTCGGTATGATTCGCGCTGGCAAGATCGATCTCACCATGCTTGGTGCTCTCCAGGTTAGCCAGTACGGTGGTACGTATAAATCAACTTTCCCTTGATTCTGCGCTCCTGATGAACTAACACTCCTCAGATCTGGCCAACTTCATGCTTCCCGGTAAGGTTAAGGGTATTGGTGGTGCCATGGACTTGGTTGCCAACCCCGAGAAGACCAAGGTCGTTGTGACTATGGAGCACACCGACAAGAAGGGTAACCCCAAGATTCTTGCTGGTAAGATCTTACTTCCCTTCAACATTCTATATAACACAAGGCTGATCCTATTCTTTTCCAGACTGCACCTTCCCCCTGACCGGCCCCCGCTGTGTCTCTACCATCATCACCGATCTCGCCGTCTTCGACGTCAGCACCACCGAGGGTCTGACCCTGATCGAGCACGCCGAGGGCGTCACCGTCGAGGAGATCCGCAGCAAGACTGCCGCTCCCTTCAAGGTCTCCGAGGACCTCAAGCCCATGCAGCTGTAACTGCTTGGGAAAACATAAACCCATTAGACTTCATGCTTGGATACGGTGTTTTTTTTGCGCATGTCAATACTCCCTGTAGATTGTGAAAATTAAGCTTTTCTTTTTCTTCTAAAAAACTTCAACTTTTATTTCTTGCTATATCCTCTACTTTAGAGTCTGTGCTTTTCCGGGCATCCCTTAATCCCATAGAATCCAACACCTGCATGACTTGCGAGTTTACGCGTTGAGCTGCGCATGTGGGGTCGAACCCACCTACAGATCAAGCAGTGGGGCTCTCCACGACTCGAGTGCGGAATTCAAATTCACGAAATGAGGAGAATTGGAGTTTAATAATCTCTCTGGGAAACTGTACATGATCAACAGGGGAGTATACATTTCTCTATTCGTCATGCATTGTCTACCGTTATCAAGAGTGGCCTTAGTGGCCAGGGCCACTCCAACCCTTACAAAGCCTGGCAGTCTATGCTTTCTGCGAGGCTTAGCTACGGCTGCGAAGTCGCCAAATTCGAAAAAGCTCCCGCTGGCAGGAGTTCGAGTCTTGGATATGAGCCGAGTATTGGCTGGGGTATGTGACAAGGATTCAATGAAAGCTATAGCAATGCTACACAGACAGATGCTGATTTTGGAAACAGCCATACTGTACACAAATTCTTGGCGACTTGGGGTATGTCTCAATTTCTTCATGTACAAGAGTATTCGAGCAAGACACTGATCGGGAATATCTTCAGAGCTGAGGTCATCAAAATTGAACATCCCGTTCGAGGTGACGATACTCGCGCGTGGGGCCCGCCCTTTGCTGCATACACAGACGGCCGGACCGGTAATGGCGAAAGCGCCTACTACCTCTCGGTAAGCCTTACAACAATCGACTGGTCTCTACCTGAAACTAATATACGTGTAGGTCAACCGCAATAAGAAATCCCTCGGTCTTTCATTCGCACACCCAGAAGGCGTCGAAATCATCCAACAACTCGCCCGCGACTGTGACGTCCTCGTTGAAAACTACCTCCCCGGTTCACTAAAGAAATACAACCTCGACTACGCATCCATCAGCAAGATCAACCCACGTCTGATCTATACAAGTATTACAGGATACGGCCAAACAGGTCCGTATAGCAACCGACCAGGCTTCGACGTCATGGTCGAGGCTGAGTTTGGATTGATGCATTTGACGGGTACGCGCGACGGTCCACCCGTGAAAGTTGGTGTCGCGGTGACAGATTTGACGACGGGATTGTATGCCTGTAACTCGATCATGGCAGCGCTATTGGCACGTGCGACTACGGGAGAGGGACAGCATCTTGATGTTTGTCTGAGTGATTGCCAGGTTGCGACGCTGGCTAACATGGGAGAGTCGGTGTTGATCAGTGGGAAGAAGGACTCGGGGAGATGGGGGACTGCTCATCGTAAGCAGATTGATCTTCCTGTCCTTGGGCCGAGTACAAAGCCTAACATTTTCGGATCCTTTAGCATCTGTCGTGCCATATCAGGGATTCAAAACCGCGGATGGCGATATCTTCGTCGGTGGTGCAAATGACCGACTCTTCGGTATTCTCTGCGAGAAAATCGGCAAACCTGAGTGGAAAACTGATGTCCAATTCGTAACTAATAATGACCGCGTGACAAATCGTGCTGAACTGGAGCCTTTGATTGAAGCGGAACTCGTGAAGCGGACTACGCGACGATGGCAGGAAATCTTCGAGGGAAGTGGTCTGCCCTATGCAGCGGTCAACGACATTCAAGGAACCATGAGCCATGAGCATGGTAAGCCATTATCAACCCAAGTCTGAAGTGGATTCTTTGCTAACTGTTTTGTAGTGCAAGCTCGCGGGATGGTCCAGACGATTGACCATCCGGCTTGTGGGCCGATCAAGGTGATTAGCCCGCCAGTTAAGTATTCGAATGCAGAACCGAGTATTCGTAGCCCGCCTCCATTGTTGGGTGAGCACACAGATGAATTACTTCGGGATGTCGTGGGGTTGAGTGAGGAGCGCATTGAGGAGCTCAAGAAGAGAGGAGTGGTTGCATGATAGAAGTTGAATGTACGATTATATGAAGCATACACTGTGATAGATGTCTAGAATTGATGGTCCGAGAAGAATTGGAGTTTCTATTGCCTATATCTGTGGCCATGTATATCGCTGTCGAGTATGTCGTTATATCTGTCATCATCTCCCACATGAGAGTCGTCACCAAAACAATTGCAATCCGCTTATAGATCCATCAATGGCATTGAATCCCAGTCGCTCGTCTCTTCTGCGGGCTCCTCAGATATGCATCGATCACACTGACAAGTGAATTTGAACGATTTACGCAAATGCTCACGGCGCGATGCCAAGCCGGTGTACTTAGTAAGGTCGAAATAAGAAATGCAGCATTCCTGGCCTGGAAGAATGTCGCGAGAGGTTGTGAAAACCATGTGGCCATCTTCATCGGGCTTGTGCATCATCTAGTAGATGTCAGTCTTAGGACAACCATTTTGAGATAGAGGCAGCCCTGCTTACATTTGGTACACAAGAGTGATTTGCCATCGCAGCGGTTGGATATACCGCGGCTGCAAATTGCTCTCCTCTGTCGACAGGGGGTTGCGGAGGTGGGAAAATGCCCGTTTCCCTTGGGTAGAGACCGAAGGAATTGGCCTCTTCTTGGCAGATCAGATGCAACACGCTGTCTGCACTCAATCCATGAGGCAGAACGGGGCTATTCTGAAGATATTTCTTCACCAACGCGGTCCATGATCGGACCTGCTCATAAGGCCATGTATCGACAGATCCGCATAGCGACTCAATACCAGCCCAGCCACGTTTGCATCGCTGCGACGTCGTTGCAACATTATCATCTTGCGACTCCGGCTCCGTATGCCGAGAAGCAAGGAGTCGAACAATTATCCATAACATGCCGAAATCGTACTCGCCCCATTTATTCCGTATGGGATCAGCATAGCGTTTAAGCCATGTACATTCAAAATCATGACGGGCATTGTCGGCATCTCTGCAAGTGCTGCTGCACCATGTCACATCCGCAATGCAAGAATTTGAGCATGAGAATCTGCCCTGATGACGCGGAGACAGACGATTACAGGCAGGATTGCTGCAAATGAGATCGTCATTTGTCGCTGGGTTATCCACGACGGGGATTATTGCATATGGGTGGTCGATGAGGACGCAGGTGCCCTTCGGGATGTGTTCCGAGGCTCGTAACTGGCGGCCTTTGACCGGGTCGACGCTTTTAAATAAATTCGGGTGAATCCAATTAGACTGTGTTTTAGGGATACCGTCTATAAGGTTGGGTGTGGATTGTTCAAGTGTAATATATACAACCTGCGACATGGTGATGTTGGTGCCTGGATGGGGGCTTGTACCAAGCTTGGTTCTACGGTGGCTTCATTTTTTTTTTTCTTACGGGGGCAATTATTGCTGAGGCCATCCGGCAAAAATTTTGCTGGGAGGTAAGGCTTATCCGAGTCCACTTCGATCCCTAAGGCTTTTGTTTGGTTGTGCTCGTCGAGTGGAGCTTTTGTTCACCATGCTGAATTTGGATCAGCCAATCTGGATGCTCCCCGAGCCCTCGGGGTGAGGTTATTCCTAACAATCGTTTCTGATTGGCGGTGGAATCACTTGCATAACTCGACACAAAACCGGGGCTTTGATTGGGTCTTTAATATTCATGTGGGGCACATTGCATCGTCAATTCTCACCTGCGGCTTCGAACAGTTTGGGCTGCCAGGGGCATATGCAGAACAAGTGGGATGATTGATGTTTCTATTTAACTAAAACTAAGCTTTAAAAGAGGCGTCTATATGTTTTGAAATTGGATCAACCGAAAGTGTATTCATCATACGCACCGTGTAGGGTAAATTTTCATTCACTGAAAAGTGTGGATGTATATATTGAAGGGTCTAATCTGCATAATGATGACCCCAGGAGGCCCTGATGGCTGACCCATGTATAATTTTGAAAACCCCAAAATTGAATTAAAGCACCCCCGTCTCTACTCCTCACTTCAAGGTGGTATAGACCTAATTTGATCTACTAGAAAGTAACCAGCCTGCGCGTTTATCATATCTCCCGTGCCCATTAATTACCTACTACCTTATAATATCTCCTCCCGTTCAGCCAGACCTCGGGAGTTGAATGAACATAATCTATTCCTCTCTCCCCCGTTTTTATCACCTCAACACAGCGAGTCCCACGACCTCTAGAATCAATATCAAAACATGAAGTCACCATCGTCTGAAGAAGATGATGCTCATCTCCCTTGCCCTAGCTGGGTATACTCAACTTGCTCGAATGTCCAGTGAGTCTCCTCACCTTGCAAGCAAGTTGCAAGCAAGGGTCTGCCTGACGACTTCTTAGTGTTGCGAAAGATTGCTCCTGGTTTGCTGATGATTACACACCTTTCGAGAGCTTTTTCGAAAACGACTCGGTCATCAAGGCCCCAATCAAGGTCATCGGGGTCGGAACTTTCACTTTGCGCGTCAAGAAATATCCACTTGATGATGGCCCAGAAGCACATGGAGTTCTGCGCCTAGAAAACGTACTACATGCCCCTAGTGCGATCTGCAATATGCTTGGAAATGTCTTCTCTGAGAGATACACGTTTTCTGACCTATCCTTCAACTCGGACGACGGCCTTTGCGGCTGTATTCTCGACGACCCCCCCCCCCCCCCGCGGGCGCCGATTGCCTGGTGAGTAAGCAACGCTTCATAGAGGTTCTCCTGAGTGAGCCTCCATTTGGCCCTGTGGTTGGCCCTTCACCATTTAATCCCGAGGCTGCCTACCTACTCCGGGCCTCTCGGCCTGTACCCGAACAGGAGAGATTTGCAGCTCTGAAGAGTTCTCAGGAGACTTCCGAAAACTCGCCGGAAGACATGCCTCTGAATCCAACAGAGAAAGCATGGCTAAAGAAGCATTGGGTGAATGAGTTCAGGTTCCTCCAGAGGTACGGACTGAGCATATACTCCGAAGAGGACCGAGAAGAAGGCCGCAAGATTCTGCCAGAGTTCATGGATAATGATGCCGACGACAACTACGACTACGACGACTAAAATGATGAACTTGACTCCATTCCAGCAGAAGACATGTCTCTTGAACAGCCGGGTGGCGGAGAGCAGCTGATCATCGAATGCGAGCCTGACCATTGCAACAAGCCTGTCGATATCTGATGGCAAATTATGGTATAACTCCTAGAAGAATCATTATCTGGGCCATCCTTAGTACCAATATCCAAAGGTCGTGGAACCGCCGACCCTGTGTTCATAATTTTGCAGCTAGCCTTTCGACAGGCAATAACACAAACTTTCTCCTGTAACCATCAAAGGAAACCTCCAAATTTATGACGGAAGTTTCCTACATTGTAGTTTCCATGACCCGCCGCTTGAATGAATCCAGCAGCCTTTAAGGTCGCTTCCTTCACTCTTCCTCTTCCCTCTCTCGACCCGGATTCAATAATCTACAACACCTTCTTCTTCACCCATCAGAATTAGTCTTCACTATGGTACTGATACTTGCGAGGGCTGACGAGACCCTCCTTCCTTGTCCAGCTTGGGTTTGGTCAAACCTATCCAACGTTCAGTAAGTCTCAGAAATTCTGAGGACCAAGCAGTGTCTGACCACTCATTAGCGTTGCTAAAGATGAATCTTGGTTCGGCGATGATTACACCCCCTTCGAATCGTTTCTGGAAACCGGTCACCTTTTTCAATTTCAACAAGTGGTTAGAGTCATTGGAGTCGGAACTGTTGACCTCCCTGTCAAGCTCGGTCCGAACCAACATGGCATCCTCCGCTTGAAGAACGTGCTCCATGCTCCTGACATGGCATGCAACATCGTTGGAGATCTCCTCGGACAAGGCTACGCAGTTTCCAACACTAAATTCGTCGACATATCTACCGGACAGGCCGTCGCCCACTTGGCTAGAGAACACTCTTTCTGGGTGGTTGTGCTGAGTGAGTTTCCCGATGGGCCCGCGGTTGGACCTTCGCCTTTTGAGGCAAACCTGGCCTACTCGACTGATGCTACCTGGCCACAAACGGAGCGGTTGAGATTTGAGACTCTGAAGCTCTGAAGGAGTCACAGGCTGCCATGCAAAACCAAGAGGTAAATTCCGGCTCTCTCACGTCCGACTAGAAGGCACGGTTGGAGAACAACTGGGCTTTGAGACCACGGGCTAAACATCTTCAAAGGAGTGAATCGCAGAGAAGGTCACAAGACCCCGCCATTCTTGATGTCCGACAATAATGGCTAGGATCACGATCTTGACTTGATTTTAGTGGAAGGCATCTCGCATGAACCACTAGGGGAATCTCAAATGGAGAACAGTTCTGTGAACGATAATCAGGAGGAACAACGCCCGCATGCATTGGGACCAGACAAAGCAAGACTGGGATTTACGTATTCCTACCCCAGATAGACTGACAATGAAGCATTTTTCAATGCTTGCCATTGTCGCCCTGAATACTCATTCTTTCCCCAATTCTTTTTACATGCAATTTAGACATAACTCCCGACACTTAAGACGTCTGTACACTGCCCGTTATGCTTTTCCCCCAGGAAAATGACTGTCCACAGTCGGTGGATGGTTAGCAGGTAACAAAAGCGCTGGTGCCTTCCAGCTTACATTGGTGGCCTAGTCGTGATCATTCTTTTGAATAATGTAATTGAAGGTCATTACATACAGCAAAAAGTTGTGTGGGATGCTGCTCTCCAAACCAGAATGCAATCCCCGGCATCGCAAATCATTTTGGGCTTACGTAGCGCTCAGGATCCTTCAACCCGCTGAGTGATGACAGCCTTTTATTTGAGTGAGATTGGAATGTTTTTGTCAAGTCCCATGCTGAAATTAGGATACAGCGGGGGCTATGATCCACCTTGTTCAGCCTCAGAGATTGTGGACTGAGTCGTCCTCTCAGTAACAATATCGCGATCGTTATCAGCTTTCGGATCACTGTCGGCTGTTGCACCGCTGTCAGCCTTGGGTTCATTATTGGCCTTGGCAGCTTGATCATTTATTTTCGACTTCTTGGGGCGACCAGATCGACGTTTCGATACGCCTTCTCGACGCTCAGGTTCTTTTTTGATTGTGTATCGAATTGTTGAAATGGGTATTGTGGGATATCGTTGATGTATGCGTTTATAGCCCCAATCTATGGCATGTAGTTCGCATATCCGCTCACGGATCGCAGGGGTAAGCTCTTTTGAACGTGCCATAGCGACAGTATATTGATCGTATGTTTGGAAGAGTGGTTGTACGCGATAGAGCGAGGCATGCGAGGAATATCGGTGTGTTCCCTACGACGCGTTTCTGGGGGTGCAAAAATATCTTGGCCCCACACTGTGTGCCTAGGCATCAAGGCAGGATGAGTGGAGTGAGATTCTGATGGAGAGAAACTATTTCTTTCCCAAGCCCAAGGAGAAGAAAATTTTGCTCAGGCTCGAAGCAGGCGCGGCGGAGCACAAAAAGTGACGGTCACTCATGGCCGTGTCAATTATCATGTGACGATAAGTGATAAGGAATTTACAGTGAAAGTTTAAGAGATTTTCTTTAGGGACAAAAATGGGATTGAAATTTTCATGGAAGCTATGTAGAGGGAAAAAAGCTGTCGCAGTCGCATCTCCATTCTCTTCTCCTCTCACTGAGATCTGCCCCCAAACATCAAAGGGAAGAAAACAAGAGTCAAAGCACCTTTCAGACCTCCTCAACACCCACCAGGACCAGCCGACCGAAGTCAGACGCCGAGACCAGGTCAAGATCATCACCACTCCCTGGACCAACATGCAGACGCCGGGGCACGCTTGTCAGTCGAGGCGGGAGTCCAAATGGCTTCACTTTAGGGCATCGAGGACATAGCAGTCATCAGCAAGGGTGAAGATTCTGTGGCTCGTTTAAAGAGCTTAGAAGTGGGACGTCTACTCTAAAGTGATTCTTTGAACTGTAGGAGGAAGACAGGTTAGCAGACGCTTCAACAGTTGGAGTGGAATGTGTGAAATGTCCACTGTAGGGGGTGGGAAACACATACGTAGAGTCGCTTGAAGAAGAGAAAACTTTGGGGATGAACGGCGCCTTTTATATTTGCACGGGGACCCACCCGCGGGTCGTGTGGCTGAGTCAGCAGCTGCCGGGCGCCGGCGGAACTTGACTCCGGGCTGGCCGGGTATACATAGTGAATATTAATTCGGGCCGCCATTCTCAGCTTGTTCGGCAGAGTAAAGGTGTGATCAAATCAGGGAATGATACACAACTCTTGCACTACTCAAAGCTCTATCTATTGCCAAGAGACTCCACATAATCGTAGAGACTCAAAACATCGCTCATGAGTCATGAAGCATTTTTGGCCCAGCGGTTTTCTTGTAGCGTCATCACCTATGCAGATTTCTCAAAGGACAACCGTGAGATCTGAAGCTTCGAGTGGGAGACTGGCACTCGTACAGGACACAAGAGCAGCAGGGGGCAGCATGGAAGTAATGTGTTTGTATTGAGCAAATCTAGATCCGGAACATCTGAATAATGACTAGATTCTAGGAAAATCCTAACCACCACACCGGGCATCATTTCAGTCCAAGTATGTTCTCCTCGAGCCAAGAACAGTATTCACTCATGACGCACTTTGAGCTTGCGGAAGAGAGTAGCGAGCTCAAGAGGCAATGTTTTATCCAGGACCAGCACATGCGGGACCCGTGGGAACAGCTCAGTCACCAGGGGGAGTCGAAGAGGGGCACGGGGCCGCTTGTATGGTGATCGACTAGGGGCTTCGGATCGCAGGTCCGGATTCGCTGCAGGAGGTTTCGAAAACAGGCTCAGTACCTTGAAAGAACCATCGTAGGCCTGGATCTTTCTCTTCTTCTTTGGTGGCTCTGGGTCCGAGTCATCGGTTTCTTCGTCCCATTCGCTGACCGAGGGGATTGGGTGAGTGCACACATATATTGGACGCGTGAGCAGGGAGGATTCATACGTATTGATCACCAGATTGGCGAACCAGCGCTCAGTCTCGTCGAGATTCATGGTGGGGGTCTTCATTGGGAGGCGCGTGGCGAGGGTCGGCTCACTGGGGGAAGGGGTGAGAAGGTTTGGCGGCGATAGAGAGGAGACAGCAAAAAGGGAGTTTGGCGCCATCAGGTAAGAGAAGTGCACTCCAGAGTACCGAATCACACTTGCTTTGGGTGGGTGGTGGATGATGAATGATGGATGATAGAAAGGATGAGATGTAGAGGTGGAAGCCGTAAAAGATATCTTGGGGGAACATAGGCACGGAGACTTGTTGGGTGCCTAGATAAATGCTGCCTGGAGAGGTGCAAATATGAGGCAAGGCAGAAGTTGGCAGGCTAGATGCCAGTGAGTGTATGTCTGCCTTGGAAGAGTTTGTGGGATTTGATCAAACAAATGAGTGGATGATGTATTCAATCTAGCAACAAAACTCATATCCACAGTAAGGAGTGACTGGATCTTTGTCATCTCATCCTTCGAGCTTCGATTCCATCTCTTTGCCATTAGCTCCAATATCATCTGTGCCACTACGTATCTCTCGCTCTCGAACGCAAACCGATGCAAATTAAGGAAAGTTTATAACCAATATCTAAATGAACGTTATGGAGCGATAGTGACTTGCAATGCCTTCAACCCAGGACCGCTATTAGACAACCGAGCAGGTGCCCTGGATCTGAGTCTGAGGAGGGCCGACATCGACGGTGGCAGGTCCTGTGACTGTGGTGACGCTGTTGTCGACTCCCTTGAACACGCAAGTCGCCCCAGCAGAATCGATCTCGATGTGGGAGATGCTCAGGGGGTTAGCTATAACAGTCAGCTTTCTCTATCGAAGTGATACTTCTCCCATCACCATGGTCATGTTTAGACTTACTGATTTGTACAGCCGAGCCATCAACCGGGAAGCTCTGAGAGAATTGAGCATCCGCGGCACCAATGAAGATGACCGAAACTGAAGAGCTGCCACTCAATTTGTGGCAGGATCCATAGACCTGAGTCTGAGGGGGTCCAACATCAACAGTCTGGGCTCCGTTAACAGTGGTGTCACTATTGTCAATGCCATGGAATGTGCAAGAGACGCCATTGATACTGGATGAGATGTGGGAGATGCTCAGAGGGTTGGCTAATAAAGTCAGTCTTGCCACACAGAGTTTATAAATACTTGCATGAATTGAACGTACTGATGGACACCTGAGAACCATCCGTGGGGAAGCTCTGAGAGAATTGGGCATCGGCAGCACCGATGAAAGCGATATCAACCTGGTCAATACGCCGCACAGGGCTGGCGCTGGCAGCAGTAGCAAGACCCACGGTGAGAGTGAGGATGTCGGAGAACTTCATTTTAAACTTTGAAGTAATATGTGTGGTATTTAAAAATGGATAGTCTTGATAATTATGCTTTAATATTGTGCTGTTTGTGTGTCTGAAATGATTGAGCATTCGAGGGAGATTCAGGCCCTTTATATATTCGAATTCTATTCCCAGCATCGGGATATTTACAACTATCTTGGAAATTTTTAGAAACCATAATCCATATACTGCCTCGAAATGGTCCGCCTTATCCATAGACACTAATGGTGACGTATAACAACACACTTTTCAGCCTATAGAAAGCAAAGCTATGGGACAGCTCCAGCAGTCCAAGAGGCTGAATTTTCGGTCTCCCATCCACGAAACTATAGAAATCCCTCTGAGCTCCATGACTGATCAACTCGGCGGCCCAAAATGTTCGTATCTGATCCATGATCCATATTATAATGTATACTGCGTTCCATGGGAGAAGGCTGTCGATGTACTTACTGTTCCATGGTCGGGAATCCTAATTATAGTTGACAGGCCAATCTTTCGGTCACGCGAGGACTCTGATACTTTGCGGGTCTTAAATTCTAAGATATTGTCTGAAATATGATGGGTTCCTCCCCTGCCGGAGAATAAAACCATGAAAGAGTAGTGCTATACAATATCGAGATCTCTCGGGTATCGCCACCTCGGAGGAAATTTAGGCATGAGCGCGGCTGGCTGCAAGATGCCAAGGGCTCCGATTGGTGGTACACTAAGCGGCTTACTTGCCCGCAACTCGCTGATAACCTTCTTCCTCGCATAATTATTCTGAACAGTGGTCAACAGTTGACCTCATCAGGCCACCCCGCCTTGCCTGACATCGAGGCTGAGCATCACCGAATATCGATCGGATGTGCTGGCTGTGGTCCTAAGCGCGACCACATCGTCTCGTATCTGTAGGATGATCCGGAAATTAAAGAAAGTCGTGACGACGACTTCTGCGTGAGCTACAAAGCAAGTGAAAATCTTAGAAGGGCTTACAATCAGGCAGAAATCTGGATGTAGCCGAGAGCTGCCCGTGGGGCCATCCCTGGAGACAACCTGACATATGTACCAGAACCGACTTCTGGTTGAATGGAATGAATTATGTGTAAGTGGCGAGGCGTGCGAGGTGATAGCAAGTAAATTCGCTGTCTCAGGACGACTTTCTATATTTGGATGTCCTCGAGAGCATGACCTCTGCTACCGGGTTCTAATTTTCAGGTACTCTGGTTACAGTATTCATGAGACGATATAAACTTGTTTCTTTGGTTGCGAGCCTGCCAGTATATCATTTAACGGTGGTAACTAACTAACAAGACATTAAAGCCCCACCTGCTGCTTTCAACACAGATTTCAACTGTCTCATGAAATCATGACCTGAACAAGTACACTAACTCTTGATTTGCATTATGTCAGCTCGGACAAGACGAATAGTTATAGTTCAGCTAACTAAGTGTATCTCAACAGCGGTAATAGCCTCTCAGGTAACCCACGCCTCTAATCAAGACAGTGTACTCAGTGACGCTTGACCCTAGATGGGCCGGGTGTATAGTCATCTGAGAATTCTCGCGGCTCATCATACTCCTCTGGTGTCAAGCGACGCAGATATCCTCCCGCCAAGAGGTCCTTGACGCTGGAATAAGTCACGAATTGAGTACCCATACCCGGTTGCTCAAACCATGGCGCAATAGGCCCCATACCAACATCAAAGCTCTTCGTCACTTGGTAAACGTAATAATTGAACGGATGATCGCCATCATAGGTATCCAAGTTGCTCGGTGGCAGTGCGCGCTGGATATAGGGTGCGCCCAGCGGTGCCAGGAACTTGCCATACTCAGAACCGAAGCGATCGACCTTCTGGCCCACAGATAACGTTGCATTGCCGATGATCGGGGCTCCAGCAGTGTTGACAATGAAGCCGTTGGTGGGCGGGTATTTGTATGAAGCACTGGAATCGGTCGATCCAGCCCACTTCTCGAGGAATGCCGCGGGACACAAAGCACCAAAGCGCTCGTAGCTTTGGAGCTCATTGTCTAGAGGGAACTTCTTGGGTGCCCGAACCGGTCCCAAGCGTGGGTCACCACAAACGTAGGTGTCATTTTGGGAAGCGATTCCGGCACAGGGGTTGGGATAGCAATGGTCGGGGATTTTGTACTGCACGGTGTTAGAAATTTTGTTCCTTGGTATAGGGGTGGATACTGGACATACATCTCCTGCTCTCCGGGTGTTATGAGGAAGAGCAGTCGAGGGCAACACCAAGGAGGTGAGCCCGACGAGCAAAGTCAATGCGTGCATTTTCAGTGTTCGCGGATGGAAATGCGACAATCTTCGCACGAGGTGAGGGTTTGAAAATATTTGAGAGTCTTTCCCACTTCACGATGCCTTCTTAGCAGCTGGACCATCAATTAATGCCCCGACGTACGGAACGCAGCTTTCATTTGTTTTGTGTTGAACTTTTACTACTCCCCTTGCATTGTCGATGATTACTGGTGGGATAGGTTACACAACAATGCTTGGCGATGCACTCAAATTCAATAGCGCGGCTGATTCTGTCAATTTGCTGGTCCCTTGGCAGAGACGTGCAGTACCTTCAGCTCATGCATGATCTGCTTCTCAGCCCTCTTCCAAAAAGATCACATCGTCAACCCCCGAGATTGTTGGGAATAGTCCGTCGGGCTCGTGATAGGTCAAAAAGAACGACAATAACCCTCGAGGTACTCGAGGCTAACTAGACACAAGTCAAATCTACAAAACGCAAAGATTCGTTGCTTATGCCTCCTCTCTTACTTCGTAAAATCTCACTTTGAATGGATTGAGATTCGGGATAAGTACGCGGACACGGCTTCAGACGACAGGTATAGAGGACTACATAAAAGCGACGGTATTGCGGGTCTATGGCACAATAGGTGTTGCAGAGTGTTTCGAGTAGGATTATATCCCGTTTCGTCAGAGGCCCGCTTTCTGCTTTGTTTTTTAAGTTCCTCTTTAGGGGGACAGGGGTGGGGTTCGATTCACCTTAGATCAGCCACTTTTTTGGAGGTCATAAGTAATGTACCCCGAATTTGAATCTCGGGTAACGTGCCGACACTATTGCTTAAAGTACAAGTTTGATTATTTCAGAACACGATGGAAATTCTCTATCGATCAGTATCGATAAATAATATAAGTTTCAAAAAAGGGGTTCTAATCTATGCAGTCTCTGGTATTTCATAGATACGGACCATGGATCTGGTAGACGTTATGTCAGTAACGTAATTCACGGTCACCCTGGCCACCCCCAAACACCATAGTGAATGCGATAAATTACAACTTCATATCTCAACAACCATGCATATTTAAGTTTAATTATTAAGGGTTCATAAACTAGAGAGTACAAAAAGCCTATCTGTATACTTGGGAAAGGTAATTGCGAGTAATGAGAAAGATATAGATATGTGAATCTGAAACAAGAAAATTACGGTGTATTTTATGGTAAAGCATGGAAATACCAGTCTGAAAGACCTCAAATCCGGTTATATTCTTCCTTTGCCTCTATAAATGTATGTGCTAGAAGTTTGACCGAATTGAATTCCTGGTGGTTGAGATATAGATGAATGAATATTCGATAGTTAACTAACTAAGATAACTAAGATAACTAACATATCTCCGTCCTCCAGACTACTGCTGTTGCCGACATCATCGTAAGACTATAAAAAAGGGCAAAAAGAAGCGACTGTTTTAATCACGAGAAATGGCCATGGTTGGAATTGAAACCTTGTGTCAATAAACCGGACAGGACTGCTGTCAATGGTCCGAGAAGTAAATGAGTAATCAAGGGTGTAAGGTAGAAGCCATTTCAGGCCACCAAATTCCTGGTTTCCTTCAAACTGGATACATAACTATCTAAAGCAAGCTTGACGACACCTCAACAAACACCTGGTGAACAACTTGACACATCGCATAGCTCACATTGTAAGTAACAGCTCAATCCTATGTGCAATCATTGTTCCATCGTTCCAGCCAAAAGTTTCCAAACCATGCATCTGTGTTTTTGATCATCAGGGACTGGCTCCATGTCTGTTGCATCAAGCTGGAACCTCAGTCTTTGGCCACCCGCGGTCCCCCATGGCTTCCACTCAGGTGCCGAGCTGTCCCGGTATGTGTTTGGGTCCAGTGAAAGTACGAAGCTGATCCAATAGTCCATGACAATAGGGACCATTGGCTTGTTGTAAGTCAAGTAAGAACACTTATCACATGCCCCTGCATATCCAGGACCCCAAACCGCTGGCTTTTCACTCACGTGCGGTACTCCTAAGCCCACATTCTGGTAGTCTGCATCCCATACATTGTAACGGTAATTCCAAGTTTTGGAGGGGTGAAAGTACTTTGCGATAGACGAGGCTATCTCATTCCCAGGACAAGTAAACGTTGCTTCCCCGTAAGCCTGAGCAGCTGGGGCAAAATATGGCGCATGATCTGGCATCAATGTGCCTGGTGGATAAGTTGCGTTGATTAGTTGAAGGTCGGTGGATGTCAGTCGAGGATAGTTGGCCTGCATGAAATTGAGGAACTCTGCAGAGGTGCTAGCATTCGGGGTGAAATATGTTCCGTCGTCATTGTCATCACCAACCAATACTGGGACTCTTGTCACTCTGCCTTGTTCAAAAAGCGTATAAAGCTTATCTGGGGCAAACGTGCCATCGATTACAGGCAAGAAATACCAGAGTGGGGTTTGATTTGTACCAGGGAAGTGAGAAGCCACATCGGCAGACTGAAGAGTTGCTGTATCTTGGGATCGAAGGCAGGTAAGAGCATCCCCGTAGTCTCCGCAGCCAGTGCCTTCCACAAATCTTTGGTATTGAAATTCAGACTCCGCGACAGTTCTGTGGGTAGGAAGGAACGGTGACTCGGCTATCGCGCCGACAAACAATTTCTCCTTCTCTCCTCCGTATGCCGTGAGGTGGTAGGCTATCGAGCCACCGCCAGCAGACGTTCCATGAATGACGATATGATCGGGATCTCCTCCGAACTATGATCAAGTTAGTTTGAGCTCTTAATATGTACCCCATCACGAAAATTCTTCGATGTAAAGTCGGCTCTTACAAGATGGATGTTCTTCCGCGCCCATTTCAATGCTTTTTGCTGATCAAGAAGCCCGACGTTCAGATCACCGTTTTCTCGTAGCTTCTCACTGGCGAGAAATCCGAATGCACCGACACGGTAGTTCATCTGAACAAAAATCATGCTGAAATTGGATTTGGCGACGACTTCAGACCCATTGAAGTTCCTGTCTGAATTTGCGGCATAACCACCACCTTGAATGAAAAACCAAACTGGCAGCTTCTGATGCGGCTTCGTGTTGGCTGGTGCAAAGACATCGATAAATAGACAGTCCTCGTTAGTGGTATTGCTTAGCGTTGGTCCAGACCCAGCTGTACCGATGCAGGTTGCCCCAAACTAGAGAAAGGTGAGAATTTGAGAATTTTGAAGCCGCAAAAGCACGGCAAACCTCATACCTCTTTGGCATCTTGAACTCCGTGAGTAATAACAGGATCTTCCGGCGCCCTGAACCGCAAGTTTCCGAGAGGTGGCGCAGCATATCGAATTCCAAGAAATTGATTTACTCCAACATCGAGAGCGGTACCCTCATACTGGGCGTAGCCTAAATCAACAGTTGGGTTCCTGGAATGTCTACCCTTGTTAAGGGGGCTCGCTTCCGATAACAGAGGAAGGCCTAGGGCTAAGTTAGCAACAATGGTAGCCCAAAGCATGATTGGTATATTGATTGAGAAACAGATCAACGTATGCTCCAAGATAGAGCTATTGTTGAGATCCAGGGTCCTCATATCATCTTTTAAATGTTTCCCCCCTTGTTTAGAAAAGAGGGGCAAACTGTGACCCTCGACCTTATCGCATACGGACATACGGAAGATTTCCAGTTCAAAATGCGGGGAAGCTTGCTTGATTTACCACAAGTGGAGTTGAATAATGCTTGTTCTCGGATAAATTATGTCATAAAAGGCTATAGGAATTTTCGAGTCGCATGGATGGAGGAGAAAAGGACACAAATCTTAACTTCGAGAGCATGCACAGCCCTGCTGCCTGTTGTGCAAACAGTTCAGGTAGGAATCTGTATTAAGACACCTCGTGAGGGAGGCTTACTCAAATTATCGTACCTTGAAAGAAGACAAAAGATGCTATGTAATTGTTGATTTCCATTGTTCGCTGTGGATGAATCAATCTCTCTTGTCCATTTATGGTAAACAAGCCTCATAAATCTCCCAATAACCAGGGTACTTGATGTTCCTCTGAAATACCCCCTCGTCCACCATCCTGGCGCTCTGAAGGGAACTAGCAATAAAAAAGTCAGTATAGCTCGGTTGGGCGCCTAGTACAAAAGGTCCTTCGGCTTTTTTGTCTGCATCATTTCCCCCAAAGCACGCATTCCGTCTGCCAAGGAATTCCAACTGCTCTCCTCCTGGTCAAGAGGTTTCTCGAGAGGGTGTCCAAGGGCGACTTCGCGAGTTCGGCGGAAGTACTCCTGTGAGCGAGGAGAGAGGATATTCAGCTCGCGCGGCATTACGGAGTTGCGGAAGGTCGGGCCGACAACAGCGCGTGCTTTAACTTCGATCTCACGGCCCAGCTCTGAAGTCAACGGAACTGGCCGGTCTGGATAGGTAGACTCGATAAATTGAGCGATGGGTGTCGAGTCCATCATGTAAGTGTTACTCGGCACATGGTGGATGGCAGGAACTGTGTACTTAGATTGGGATTCTATGCCGCTGGAGAAGAAGTCAGAATCATAGAAAAGCAGGATTGTTGCGTCACCGGTAAATCCCTGGCCTAATCGTAGAAAAAGAAGCGAAGCGAATAAGGGCTCTGAAGATATCAAATACAACTTATAGCGCTTTCAATGTAGGTTCTATATCGGGAAATTCGAGGAATATGGTCTTGTAAGGGATCTGTTTATAGTTGAGCAGGAGGCGGATACGCCACACTGCTGGAGAGAAGCAGACGTTCTTGGTGCAGGCCAAGTCGTAAAGCATAATCTCTGGGCCGGTTTGGCTGGCCATCTTTAGTTACGATCTAGATGGTATGCGCAGAAGGAGTCTTTGGTGAGCTTCACTCTGACAAGTGTTCTTGATTTTGACACCATGTGTAGTCAGAGTTGGGGAATACTATGGTGAGCCCCGCATGAGCTGAATGGCTGGCCTGAAAATGGAGAAAAACGCATAAGATACAAGAGGAGCGTAAGCTACAACATATCCTCAGTTGGTGGCGAGTACGAGTACCGAATAATTCTGACCACTAAAACTAGCTCCGGAACGGTTTCCCATACGGGTTACCGCTGATTTATCTGAGGAACGGATGCCATCATAACTGAGGAATCCCTGATGATCAGAGGCACGGCACAAAGAGCTGCAACTCATTGATAACGTTGCAACAGCCCGGCCGGCTTTACCCCGAAGTTATAGCACTGGCCCTTCGCCCACGGACCGCTTATCGCTCGAGTACAGACTCCACACTACTGCAAGATGTAGCTTACCGTACTTATGTGCGCGGGATTGTGGAGTGAGATTGACCCTGGGACTAGCCTGACAGCGTCAGATTCACCGAGGGACTCGTTAAATTCCGCGGAAAGTTCTCTCGCGTATTTCGTATAAGCTAGTTTGTTCCTCGGGTTTGTAACGGCACCGGTGTGTCCTTGAGGCTAGCAGTCGGGATTCGGGTAATTTGATCTGCTAAAGCCGTTTGGGACAAGGGACCTCTCTCTTCTTCTACGGTCGGAGTGTGGCACAAACCACTTAGAGAAAACCGAAGTGACTCCTGACGTCGCTGTTGCTTCATATCGAGAGTGGCAGCATGAATGGAGATCCTGCTCTACAGCTCTGTTGACAATTATTCGGTATTTGCATTAATGGTACGCAGGCCGTAAGACAAATTAGTTCGATGTCCATTTCCCACGTAGGCCCCACAGGATTAGAGAAAGTAGAGGGTTGATATATGCTGTAGCAGGTTTGTGGAGGAGGTGGAAATTGGCTGCTCATTGATATGGTTGATATTGCGTGTGAAGAAATTGACCGTCGATGTATGAGCTGGCCGGGGTAGTGAACTGAGAGAAAATCTCATCTCCATTCAAATGGTCCCAATCGTTCGCGAATATTCCCATGATGGTATCCAAGGGAGGCTGCGTGCTTATGTGTTCGTACCGGAAAGTCGGAGGAGATCCCTTGATGGCGGCCACGAACATTTGCTCCAAACATGCTTTCGTCCTTTGGCCGACTGGGCTGAATTTTGATATTTCCTCACAAGTTGCGATCCCAATCTGTACTTGATTGCACCAATTTTGGTACTCGGGATGATCCGTAGACTCAAGAGCCAACGCCATCAATGGGACTAAACAAGCCTGGAACATGAATCACATCGCATTCCAGCAGCATATCTTGTTCGGGCGCCATCCTGCTTGGATACTAAGAATAGATTCTGCTGCAATGTCACGACATCGTGAGGCGATAGCTTGCTCATTTGTAGAGAGGCAATGAAGTGGCGTTTGTCGAATAACAGTATCAAGAACGAGGGGGCGGTGTAAGAGGAATCGAATATTCTGGTATCTCCATTTAAGAACGACACGGGCATCCTGAGGGTCCGGCACATTGGGATCGGGCAAGCGCAATCATGGCGGTAGGGTTTCGAACCACGAGAGTAACATATCCTCATAAAACTGTATTTCACAGTCATCGAGGAGGGAATTGACAAGTAGCCGGTCTTGGATGCGGTTGATAATCCGGCATAGCTGGATATTATGGATCAAAGGGGCATGTATCGTTGGCTCATTAGGTGAAAGTTCACCGCACTGGGAAATAATTAGCTGCCTTTCATACTAAACAAGAAAATCTCAAATCTGAGGGGAAGTAGCCTCACTTGATCATCAACGATGTTTCTTGGGATATCAACCAAACTACCAAGCGAAACCGAGGGCCGACCCAGCGTTGTAGAGCCCCATGTGTCAAGCACATAGATAGCCCACCAATTCCGTCGCTTCACCTCTTCTTGGAGGCTTACCTTGCCCTCGGTACCTTCGGGTAGTCTCAGATGTAAACCAAGACCACTTGCGACTCGATAGCACGCTCCAATTATGGCAGATGCAATATTTGGTCTATTTCGGAAGTGCAAATATTGCCCGCCCATAAGCACCAGCGCCTGTAATGTTTCCAGACGCCCGTTTCCAAAGCTTTGAAATATATTGCTGGGCTCATGGATGATGGGGACGAATATATGGAAGGTAGCGAAATATGCGTCGATCAATCTTTGCTCATCACGGTAGGAAATGACCCGATAAGGCGTACTCAACGATATGACAGGAAGCAGATTTTCTGTGCCGCCCGGGGAAGAACTTGGTAACGTATAGTTCCCCACCAAAAGTTTCCGTACACCCGCCCTTCTAAAATATATATCTCTGCGACCGTACATGTAGAAACTTACACTATTCCACTATTTTTAGTCGGTTTTATTTCAAAATTCCTAGTAATGTAGGTAATATACACAGCAATTCAATATGTCTAGTAATATTCGCTAATATTTAGTATACCATCCTTTAGCACTAATTACAGCGTTGATCCTAGAATCCATCGACCGAACTAAGTCATCAAAATAATCCTGCCCTATTACCTCCCACGAACGCTGAATCAGGACTAAAAAACGCTCAGCTACCTCATCGATAGTCCCTTTAAATGATTCAAAATCAGGATCTAGCTTATAGATAGTTTCTTTAAGCTTTGCCCAGGCGTGTTCAATCGGGTTTAGATCAGGCGAGTATAGCGGCTAATCTATCATAGAAATACTATGATCTTCGAACTACGCCTTGACTTTTCGAGCAGTATGAATCCGGGCATTATCCTACAAAAATAGCCAATCCGGTTCCATATATAAAAATAGTATTTCCGATTCGAGGGCTTTAATATAGGAGTTTTAGGTATATCCACCACGTTTCGAAGTCGAATCCCGATTTATTATAAAGATATTAGAATAGCCACCACCGAATATTACTGCCTAAATCATGATTAAGAGTCCTTTAGCCTTATTACAAGGCTATATAAACTCCTTTTTCCATTTCTCATGCGGTCGGCTTAGACGCTAGCACTAAAGGTCTCGCTTTCCTTTCCTAATTTCGACTAAGCATTCGTTAGACTAAATAACCTTTCGCTAGTTATCCCACGTCTAATCTCGATACTTTAAAGCAAAGTCCAGACGTACTTTAGCCCTTTTTTTTATCAAGACGAGGCCTTTTTCCAGCTTTCCAGTGACCATATCCTAATTTATCGAGCGTACGACGAATAGTCGCGTCGGAAAGAGCAATACCGATGCTTCGGCGAATTTCATTAAACGTAATAAAGGGGTTACGTTTAATTAGGGTCAAAATGTGCCGCTGACCAGTAGGCGATAGGATTAGAGGTCTTCCAGATCGATTCTGGCTAATGCCGTCGTGTCGTTCATCGTTTTTCTCGAGGGTAGTTTAGCCCTATATCGGTAACGATTAGCCCCCTAATCGACGGTGACAGAGATGTTATAATAACCACTATTAGGGTGAGGAGGGGGGTACTATAACGGGCTAGGGCCCGGCGATAAACCATATATTATAGCCTTACGTGCTCTTAGGAACGGACGGACAGAAGACCAGGACGATCAGGCAGAAGATCGGCGCGGGGTAGAGACACCGCCATTTCGCTCCCCTTTCCCCCAGGAAACGGAGCAAGTTCTCTTTCCTTCTTCAAGATTATTGTAAACATTTTATGGCCTAGTACAATTGAATCAATTCTGCTTCAGCCCTTCACAGTGCTAGGGTTTACCGCATCGCGGTAAGTAGGTTAAGTAGATATTTTAGGCTACCTTCTTAGCTTCGCGCCGTATAAGTTTAATACCTCTATTTAGTGATCCTTAATCTAAAGTAGGTAATATTAATCGCTTCCTTATCGAGGAATTATATCGCCGCGTACTATTTACCTTACTTTCTGCTAAGGATAGTATATTTATACATAATAACGCTTTAACCTACACTCTCTACGTTATATAGGACGCTTTAGCTAAGATAGAGATTAAAGTGATGATTTAGCCTCCTCACTCTCTAGATCTTAACCTAATTAAGAACCTCTAGGCGCTACTAAAGGCAGAGATATATAAGCTTCGACCTAATCTTATTTATATAAAGAACAATAATGAGACTAAGCGAATCTTAGTGGAAACAGCGCAAATTGCATAGCAAAATATTGATATGCGGCGCTTAGAGCACCTCTCAGAGACTATGCCTCATAGAGTTGAGGCTATTATTGAATCTGAAGGGTGGTATACACCCTACTAGGGCCTACTAGTGGTGTAATTAGTTACTAGATAACTATATTATATATATCATGGAGATTCGGACGGAGGTTTTGCGGCTGGCAGAATATTATGTAATTAGGAGATGTGGGGCCAGGTGTTCAAATATCTTTGTGACGTCACTGTATCCATATCCTAGGCTAAGAAACAAAATGAGGATGGCGCTCCAATAGGCCCCACTATTGTCCTTCATCTCGCTGGAGCTCCCTCTAGGATCTCAAGGAGTTGGGGCGACATACAAACGATAGTAGAGTAAAAACACACAGAGAGTAATTAGATCCAGGGCTCAAACTCTGCTATCCTACTCTGCATCCACCGAATCCAACTTGAAACACTGTATGTGGCCGTTCCGCATCCACTGGATTTGGCCCCTGCAAAATACCTAGTAGGCCCTCGGTGCAATGATGGATATGACCCATCCCGATATCCAGCTCCACCTTCATATCAGTAATACGTGCCAACCGACGCCACAGGAATATACAATGAGCCAGATGTTCCTCTTGAGGCGCGCGGGTATCCACATGCACCCGCTCTGACAAGGCTTGTTCGTCGGCGATGCGTTCATGTCCTTCGCGATCGGCAAAGAACGGCCAGTGTTCAAATTGACGCTCTGGGCTATTGAGCCAGATCCGGAATTCGTCCACAGTTTCATTCTCTATACAGGGCTCTGGCAGCCAGACATAATTCAAGAGATCGAACTGACATCCGCGGGACTTTGCAATATCGATGCTGTTGCCACAATGCAGGTATCCAAGGGAGGGCGAATTTGTGGTGTGTGCCGTTGCGATGCTTGCTAGCAGGAATGACAAAAGAAGCAGAAGAGACGAACCCAGAAGTGCGGCAAGGAATAGACTCCATGTTTTTCGATGTCGAGGTGCTAGTGCATCTGCCGAGAGCTCAGCGGCATTGTCCTCGTTTATGGGTAAGCGTTGGTATCGAGATCCATCAATCATCTCTTGGTTATCATGAGTGAGGATGGAGCTATGAGTATCGAGTATGTATATCAAATGAAATAGCTTTCACTGCTTCAAAATGTTTGCTCCGTGGTCAGCAAACATCTGACAATCTCTGACCTCTGACCTCTGACCTCTGAGTCCGACAATGAAGTGCGTTTCTTCCCAGAAATAACTTGGGCCTTCATCAAGCGAAGGAAATCATTGCTTCAAAGCTTTTGCAGATGGAGTGGCAATCCTCTAAGCATGAAAGTCAAGAAGATTCTCCTGCTGAACCTCTACTCCTTGAGAATGAATATAGAGAGCCCTTGTCTACTCCACCTGGTCCAAAAAGATTGATCTACATAGCTCTGCAGGTTGTGATAGGCATATTGCTCTTCAGCATAGGATACTGGGCTCATGCAGCCATACATTGGAAAGCTTTGGGCACGTGCCATCTTCGACGCCCTTCTGATACTGAATGGTGTATGTGTTTGTGATTTGCTAAATTATTGTCTTCACTTTTTTTAACATGAAACCAGTATCCGAACAGCCTGCAAACATCAATTGGTCACCAACACGACTGAATGGAACATTGTACACACTGAACAAGTTTCGAGGACCGCCCAGTGCTCAGATAGACGGCGAGTGGGATCGATTCACCACAAATCGTGAGTTCCTTCTCAAGCCAGATGAGAGCCCTGCTAAAGGTATTATAAATGCAGCTTGGCTGGTGGAGACCGCGGCTGTATTAAGCACCACGATCGACGAGGTTCACCAGTCATCAAACGATGACTCTGTGGATACACTGGTTCGTTTAGACCAAGAGAATGGAGGAGGCTATATGGGCTCGCTGGAGATGTTCCATCAGCTACATTGTCTAGTAAGTGAAATCATCTATCAATCTAACCTCTGATTAACAGCTCCAAGAACATTCTTCGAAAATGGACCTACTTGGACTATTACGAACATAATGATTCTTTCTTTATGCATTCTTCACACCACAGACGTGAACACACGGGTGAGACGAAGCTCAAATCTTGCTGTCTGCTTCTTGTCTAATTTTATGACAGACCACTGTATCGATTTCATTCGGCAGGTTCTAATGTGTAATGGTGACATGGGCTTGGTAATGTTCCACTGGATTCATGAAATGGCAGTTCCAACTCCGGACTTTAACACTATGGTAAGCCACTTTCCTTTTTTTATTACACAGATTCTGATTTTTCAGCATTCGTGCCGTGATCCCGAGGCCATCCTACAGTGGGCCATCAGCCGAAAAGCTCCTATAAGTCACTCAATTGAACGGGTTCCAGGGCAGAAAAATTTGAGTCATTCCGCATGAATATAACGTATCTATGTCCAATGCAAAGTTCTTTCTCCAATCAATGGGTTATACGTAGCCTTTAGAACTTGGCGAGAGGTGATATAAGGCTTAATTAATTTCCAAGTCCAGAGGCGCAGAGTCACAATCCAACCAAATATGAGGTAGAATGATTTACAAGATTATATCACCTACATAAATGTAGTTAAGAATAATAAAAGCATATATGATCAGGATATGGGGTGGTTTGTTAGATTGATGCAAGCATTTAGGAGAAAGACGAAGCAACTATCTACCAGAAGATCCATATGGCCTAAGTGTGCAGACATGACTTACTCAGACCTTTGGCTCTGACAACAATTTTAGTAACGATTAAGAAAAAAAATTAGAAAGCTTAGTGTCAGTCTGACAACCACAACTCAATTGGTCAAATAAGACCGTACCTAGCCTTTGTCACAACTCGCCGCTTTACACTTACTTACTAACATGATGACCATTGTGCTGACATTGTCATATTACCCACATTTTCTTTGAGTCAAAAGTACTGTTGGCTACAATCACGAACCGTATTTGGGGGGAAAGATAGATAAGTTATGGCCACATCCTGCACTCGGCTCACGACAAAACCACACCATCAATCGGCAGTCAATAAATTTGCACTCCAGCCAAAGGCCACAGATTCGAGAAGTTTAACAAAATGAAGGCTGGAACTATTGCTATGGCGATGGTGACAGTTACACTGCAAATTGCATCTGCCCTCCCCGCTCCTGCGCCCGAAAGCAAGGTACATATGATTCCTATCAACTGTTATCTCCCAAAGCTATCTCAGACAGAGAAATATCCTTAACGACAGTAGGATTCCAGCGAGGTCATCAAGGACGGCACCGATACTGTGTTGCAGTACTGGGACAAGCGCGATGATGCCGCCAAGGACGGCACCGCTACTGTGTTGCAGTACTGAGACAAGTGTGATGATGCAAAGTTCTAGGCTCCTGTATATAGGGCTTCAAATGATAGGGTAACAAAGCGGCTCAAGTTATTCTAAGGTTAGAGTTACTACAACCTAAGAACCTTGTTATACAGCTCCATATATTACTTGTCCTTGGTTCATCGAGCTATTACTTCCTCCGCACACTACGCAACAACATACGGTCGCAGTAGTCTTTCCTTGTTTATGAAAAAAGGTAATGGCCTCACTCAAATTCATCCTCTAGACTTAGTTTCTTGAACTCCTAACGGTCTTATCCCAGAGAAGTGCTACGGTATGCCACGTCATCCTCCTTAAGCCAGGTGCTTAATTAAAAACTATTCCATCAATCTCATTTAGAGACTCCTGCCAGCACGTATGTTTAAAATTAATAACAACCTCAACCTTTATGTGCTTAAATATCTATCTTGCCTAGCGCGCCCACATTTATGATAATTATGAACTCAATCTTTGTCATGCAACGCCCAGGAATTTATAATTCAATTTTTAGATACGCATAGGATACCTTTGACTGTAGGGGCACATTTATACATTAGAAGAAGCGATCAGGCGGGGGAAAATCTCATCCAAGTTGTCTTCAAGTGCGGAAAACCCCCGATATGGATTACGGCTAATTTCATGTCTGGTTTGTAACCTTCTAGCTTATTTTGACAAATCAGAAGATTGAGCTCTTTAGGCCAGAAATAAAAAGTCAACTAGACCATAGATGAAATTTGACTCGCTGACTCACTGACTCGCTCACATCCGTCCACAGTGTCAGATGTGGTCTAGGAGAGAAATGATAACAGCAGTAATGGAACTCATTATAGCACTACTGCGAACACTAAATTAAATATTTACTATGGCGCAAAGCCGTGGAGCTTACAGCCCGCTTCCGAATGAGTCGCTCAAATCGCCAGCAGATATCCACCCACGACTGTTGTCAACACGAGCATGGTTGATGCATGGAACACTCTTTATCTTCGCCCTTATCCTCTTGACATCCAGTCTCGTCATTATCTCCTCTCCAAAAGTATGCGACGAGATGGCTTGGTGTACGTTAGCCTGGAACCACGAAATTGCAAGTGGAATCAATACTCATGATAATGATATTCTATAGCGCCGGTAGTTGACGCAGTGGAGACTGCATCGACCCGATACAATGTCACATTTGGCGTTCCAAGCAGATACCCATCGCGCTTTATCGGGTCTCCAGGTGTGGGCGCAGTGGATGCGGAATGGGAGCAGTTTACGAAAAACCGTGAGCCATTGATCCAACGAAGAACCCAGACATTGATTTGGACCTAACGCGTGGCAAATCAAGCCCTTTTCGATGGCCGTCAGGGAAGGCTCGCCGTCGACCACGCAACAGTGAAAAAACTACCCCTAGCATCCGATCCCGAATGGCTCAATTCGATTGTTCAAATCCCACATCGAGGCGAGACTAAATATATGGCTACCTTGGAGATATTTCACCACATCCACTGTTTGGTAATACACCGATTAATATGCTCAGACTCATTACTTGCCGTACGTATTCTAGCTAACAAGAATTCATACGATAGAACATGTTACGGAAAGCGTCATATCCGGACTACTTTCGGGAAGACAACATGGAAGCTCAGATGATGCGAGGCCATCTAGGTGAGTGTTGCGATGACCTCGGAGTCTGACACTTTTCCCTTTCACAGTTTAGAGCGCCTCGTTCAGCGTACATAGCTAATCCATGTCGGGCCACAGATCACTGCGTGGAAACATTACGAGAAGTTCTAATGTGCAATTCAGGAGTGGGCTTGATCATGTTTCACTGGGTAAATGGCCTCGATGAGCCTTATCCGGACTATAATACATTTCGTCAGTGCCGGGACTACGATGCTGTCTTGAATTGGGCACTCGATAATTCCGTGCCACTAGACTTTCCTGTCAGGAGGAAATCGGAAGACTATGCCATGAAAGAACCACCCTTCTAGGGAATTTAGTCCATAATATTACCATAAAAATAGTATAATAGCTTTCTCTACGTATCAATGTCAGATTGTTTTCCACAGTGCCACCCAGCCTATAATCTGACAACGCTTGCGGGAAGAATCGGAATAAATCTGACCACAACGGAGATTTAATTATTTAAGATGGGAGGCTCCCAGCCAACTGGCCTTCTATTCTCTCGGCACTTGTTAACCATGACCACTGTATCCGATCATAAGCACTGGCTAGTTGCGACAGCCTCAACAGAGGGTAGCCTCGAGCACCTCCAGCATCAATATACCGGATATTGCCAGGCATTCCTACCATTTCTCACTGATACGAAGAAAAAGCCAGTCACACTCTATGAATTCCTCTCAACACAACCGGCCACATCGAAGTTCATTCAACTCATTGATCAATGTCCCCAGATCAAGGAACTGTTGAAGAACTCAAACTTCTCATCCACTGTGTGGGCCCCGAGTGATACTGCCTTCCGAAAATTGGGAAACAAGCTACCAGAGGAGGATGTTCTCACTTTTCTTCAGGCACATATTTCGCCTGGGTTCCTGCCTATATATTTCCTCCTGACAGCTCCAACTGTGGACCTTTTACTCCTCCCTGGGCAATTGAATGGTGCCCAGAGAGTAACAGTTCGCCCCTCACTTACCGGACTTCGAGTAAACTCCAATGCGACCGTGATAGAGCCCGACAATTTAACAACAAATGGTCTGGTCCATATAATTGATCAGGTCCTCCTTCCTCGGCCGGCAATATACTCTCTTATCGCTACTCTACCATCGCACGACTTTGATTTATTCCAGACAGCAGTGCAACAGTCTAAAGCAGCTCAGGCTATTATCAATGATCAGTCACGTCGCGGAGGAGTCGTTTTGATCCCCACAAACCAAGCCTTCCGCAAGCTACCAGAAGGCGTCCAGAAATTTCTCTTCAGTGATGAAGGAGCTACCTCGCTCGAGGCCCTCTTACTTTATCATATTGTCATCAATCGGACTGTATATTCGAATCGTTTCTACGACATAGATTCTCTACCAGAGCACTTTATACAGACACCAGAAGCCACGCCTGATCATACAATTCCTACTCCAGTGACCGAGGCAGATTCTATGTGGCGGGTGCTCAAGGGCGCTCGTCGCTTCTCTCTCCCTACTTGCTTAGCAAATCGGCCTTTAGTGGTTACTGTGACACGACATAGAGGACTGATCTCGATGCGGGTGAACGAGACTGCAAATATAACAGTGCAGGATGGTTTGTCCAGTGATGGAGTGTGCCATATCGTGGATTCGGTTTTGTTTCCACCCTCACAAAATGAGGAAGATACAAATAGCGAGAGAGTTCTGTCTGTTGAGGATGTTATCTCGAGGCTGCTCTTAGTCTTGTAAATAGCTGGTTCTCCAACAGAAGAGCCTACTGCTCGGCATATAGAGCCTGCGATAGATATTTCATCCAGTATTTGACCAAGATTGTATTACATATATCCACATTTATTCGACTATCCAGGATGGTCAAATAACGGTGTTTCGAATGATAAGCAAAAAGGGGAAAATGTGAAAGTAAGCTTATACCAAAGCGGAACAAGGCGGTGCTGGGGATAAGTCACTAGCGACTTGCATCATGTAGTTCTGCTTAGGGGCGGGAAGGATCGTGAGAAATGGGTTGATCTGTAAGCGCCCAGATATCAATGTTCAAGGCTCAACTTTAGTGCAAGAGATGTGTTTTACTGACAAGGTAATATACAGTATAGTGAAATTCGGAACAAAATGTTCTGGATCCAGTGCATCCTGATTTATGTGAGCTCAATCGGGAAACAGCTATGAGAGACAGAGCAGTGAGTATTGATTCTCTGAATTTTGAACTTCACTTACCAGAATATTAGCGTGCAGGAGAACTGAAGATGCAGACATTGTGTTGCAAGGCGAGGGATCAGGAAGGAATCTAGAAAACTGGTGAAGGTGCAATTCTGCCATCTCCTTCCGGTTGCGACGGACCCTTCAAAAGTAGAAGAACTGAGCCGAATGGCTAGCTGAGGTGCCTGGTGATGTTCTCGTTGAGAACCTCTGAATATTGATTTACTGAAGGTATCCAAGAATATCGACCTTTTGTCAGCACTTAATCACACTTCGTAGATGACCTAATTGGTTCTCGAAATGCCCAGTCATTACCTCAGTTCACGCAGGCCAAAACGGGGCATGACGGTCATGCTGTCATGCGGACCCACCCCGGTTTACACTAGCAAAAAAGAGCATAATATAGGTAGCAAATTCACATTACTTATTCCCTTTCCCTCATAATGTTCCTTCACACTCGGCTGGGCCATTATTAAAATCAACTTTGCTGACCAGACAGTTGAATCAAACGGATCAGAGAAGCGCAGTGTTCAATAGTGAGAGTAATTTGACGTTGAATATTTGGGAAACCAAAAATTTAAACTAATAATGAAGGTGTTTAAACTGATGTGATCATACATAATCTCGCAAGGTCAAACAGTATGCAACACTAGAGTTAGTTTGAAGCTGCTATTATGGGGACGGGTTGAATCTACTTCTGTGGTTCCGGGTTCCTTCGGGGTAGCCACTCATGCAAGATATCCTCCGTCAACGGCAAGGTGAGTGCCTGTGATGTAGGAGGCATCGTCGGAGTGAAGGAACGCAATTGCTGTGGCACATTCCCTAGGTTCACCTAGGCGTTTCGCCGCAATTTTCGAAGCCACCTGTGCACTTTCTTCTGGGTTCATCGCCGTCATGGGAGTTGCTATAACTCCAGGTTGGAGTTCATTGATCCGTATGTTTCGTGAAGCCCATTCGGCGGCAGTCGCTCTAGTAATACCTCGAATGGCGTGTTTCGTGGCAGTGTAAGGAGCGCGCCTAACAAGACCGCGATCAGCGAGGACGCTGGAAACATTCAAGATCGTACCCCGTCCTGCCTGGTCAATGGCGCAAATTTAGGCTTTCATGCAGTAGAAAATGCAAGACAAGTTGATGGCAATAGTCTCGTCCCACACCTCTTTGGGCAGATCGGGTAGGTCAAAGTTTTCGCCAGAAACTCCAGCATTGTTGACGCCATAGTGTAGAGCTCCGAACCTTTCCAGAGTATTTTCGACCACTTTCTCAACTTGGGCTATATCGGATACATTTGCCACAGAAACAAGAGCCTCTCCACCAGCTGCTACAATGCATTGCTCAACTTCATGGAGAGGGGCTTCTCTTCGGCCAACAATGACCACTTTTGCGCCTCTCTCGGCATGGAGCAAAGTAGTATCAGCACCGATACCGGTTCCAGCACCTGTCACCATGACCACCTTGCCCTCGAGTTGTCTGGGGGTTGTCATTGTCGGATATGTTTTTTTATGACTTTTTATAGGGAAGAGAGAAAGAGATTGCCAGGACCAAGGGAATTGAAAGGCTTGATCAAAATCTTTGAAAACTGATATCTTGTCGGATGCTCTTAGTGATAAACGGGCCATTATATACATCTTTTTCTGAAGGTTTCCAAACGTGATTGACGATTCGGTTCGCTACCGAGATACCTCTTAGCACGTTATCGAGCCCTGCCGCAGCCACGAGGTAGGTTTTACCTAGATCCGACTTTCTTTGTGGAATCGTCAAAGTACGCGCCGAGTAAATATACAAATTGTTTATGATGGAGGTTATCATGCGGGCCATTCCAATTCCATTCATACAAACATACATTATCTGATGAGGGAATGTTTAACCATGATCTATCTACATTAGATCAAGCGTCTGCATTTCAGGGCCCGCTAGGCCGCTGGACAGCGGCTTTGGTGAGGAGAGTAACCATATTCTGAAGCATATCCAGCACCTAAATACCAGAGTCCGCTAGGCCGCTAGAGTTTGACAGCGGTTTGATGAGGAAACGGCTGGCAAGTGAACTAGAATAGGTCAAGGGTCTGAATGCCATGCCCGCTAGGCCGCTGAACAGCGGACGTTGACCCACTTCATCTTGCGCTCTCGACTTTCGCTCATCAAAACTAAAGCATGATCGCTTTTGTAGAGCACAGCCCTGTCAGCTTTCCATTAGATTATGGTGGGACTACGGTATTTCCTGCGTACTCCAATGAATAATAATTTCCCTTTACTTAGTAGTGAAAGGGCATACAACCTAGCCATTTCATGACTACAGTACAGTGTAGGTTTTAGGTGTATAAACTGCGCTTGATTGGTTATTGACGGACAAGGATGTTAGCAGGGCATTCTGGGGGTCCGAGATAAGCCCCCAGCCCCCGGACACTCTAACGATGCCACCTTTTAATGATTATCACCCTGAATCTGGCGAACTAGAAAACCCTCAGAATATTCTATTCCTACACAAGTTGCAAAAGTTGGACTTTTATAATCGGTCAGGCCAGGACATCAATTGTTCTTGAATCAAGTTGGACAGGGGAGGTGTGTAGAGTTTGGAAGGTGATGGGTTCTAAATTAGAAAGCGAGGGATATCCTCAAGCGCACGTTCTGAAGAAGAGTCACAACTGCATATTCTCCCCTTTTAGTCCTGGATAAAGATTCGAAGAAATCAATGCCTATGATGATTTAAACATCAGCAAACACTGCTCATCCCCCCTGTATTTTCACAGGTCTGCCCAGGATTGAGATGCTTCGGTTGCTGAGACAAGGTAGTATCTGTGCTCAGGCCAACCCTCTTCAACACAAAGCAAGTATTGCGGGGGTTTGAGAAATCAGAGAGAAAAAAATCCTCTGACCAGGAGGGGAAACAAGACTGCGAGTATTCGGCCAAAAGTGACACCACTGAAAACTCTCTCTTAGCATAGTTACTCGTGTGTAAAGACAGTCCAGCTTCACTGATTTCTTCTACATCCATATTTTCCCATCACATTCCACCGACTCCAATGCTTACGCTATTTCTAATATCTGTCTTGGCGCAAGCTGCTGTCGCAGCACTCGAGTCAATACAAAAGCGCGGCGCCAGTAAGCCCGTGGTCAAAGGCACTCCACAAGTGGTAGGCATCCTTGCCGATTCATCCTTGAACCGCGACTCTTGCGGCTCATCTGTATTTGGAGGTCGCGCTCTTTGGGTATGCAGAGATACCCAGCATTACGATGCAAACGATATTCCAAACCTCCCCATCTTCACCAGCTCTGCCTCATGGACAGATTTGGTCTCGGGCGGTGGCACGAGTCTGAATATGTACGGCAACAACAATGACCAGTCTTTCTATCCGCTTGTCTCTGGCAATTGCAACGATAATCAAGCTGGAGTTTGCTCGGATGGAACTCGATACCCGATTTGGGCCAGTGCACCTCCGCTGGTGACAAGCTCTGACTTGAGTAAGACGATTGGGTATACGTGGATCAACAATATCCACATCTCCGGTCTTACCAATCTGGTCGCAGACCCTTCAACTACGCTCTATCGCGTCACTTATACACCCGGAGCGCAAGGTTTACCGCAAGTCGAGATTGTCAACTCTGCTTTCTGGGCGGAGAATGAGATCCCCTATGGAAACTACGGTGGTGTCGTGCAAGGAAGTACGGCTTACCTCTGGGGACAAGGCTCAAACAAGAACGTTGCCTAAGCGCGCGTCCCCATTGGCAGTATCGAAGATGCATCACAATATGAGTTTTACGTCAACGGAGCATGGACCAGGAACAAACCTGCCCTAGGAAACGCAGCCGCTACAATTGAAAATGCCAGCGCGGGTGGACAAGGCACATACTACTATTCCCAGGCCTGGCAATCGTACGTTTAGATTGGTCAAGCCGGCATTTCTGTTTCGGCAGACTTTTATATCACGACTGCACCGGCACCAGAAGGTCCTTGGATCCAGCCAATCCATTTCTATTCGGGGGTTAATGGAAACTTTTCTTTGGGGGCGTACAGCTTACAAGCCAATCCTGGTCTTTCTCCGGCGGATCAAAATGAGATCTACCTGACTTATACCAAGACGGACGCGGTCGGAGATAATGTCGCGTTGTATACCACGCCTCTCATTCTAGTCCAATGGGAGAGTTAGAGCAGAATACATCTTTGAAGGCTTACAGGAATAAGATGATCGATAATGTGGATCAATTAATGTGAAATTGATTTTTCTCCGATCAAAGATTGCCTCGGATCCGGGACAAAAGGACGGGGGACTATAGGATCACTCCGTCAATATGCTTCATCGGCTATTTCGGGACCTCTTAAAATAGCTGATTAAGCATTTTGATCGAGTAATCCTTGCAGTCCTCTTATGATTCGGATCCGATCTTTGAACAAAAATCAATACTCTATAGCACTTCGACTGATATTTAAAGATCAATACTCCCTGTGATTTTTCATTAACTATCATCCAAAAACAATTCACCATAGCTTTTTGAACCTTCAGATTCTATTCTCAAGCGCCCATCATCAATATTTCTTTGCGCGCCGTGGATACTTCACCATCAACGATACCATTCAGCATGCACGCTCTAATCATTGGCGGCAGCGGCCGCACTGGCAAGCTCGTGATCGAGCAATTATTGCAACGAGGTAAGTCCAAAGCGCTCAGACAGCCAATCTCTCTTCATTTATAAACTAAATCTCCATAGGACACGGTGTGACGGCTCTCGTCCGGGACCCAGCTGTAATGAAAGGGCTAGATGGCATCAGTATCGTCAAAGGTATGCCAATAGAACCACCCTATTCAATAACAACCCCAAACCCAGAGACTAAGTATGCTCTAGGATCTCCAACTCAAATCTCCGAGGTCCGACAAGCATTCCAAGACCGCATCCCTGACGTGGTCATCGTCACACTCAATGCACCCCGCGCTTCGAACAGCCCATTCGCAGCACCGATATCACCACCAAGACTGATGGCCGACAGCAATGCAAACGCGGTGACTGCCATGAAGGAATTCGGTGTTCAAAAGATAGTCATCATGCAAGCCTTTGGTGTGGGAGCATCATGGCCGAACATGTCCTGCTTACTGCGTGGGTTGATGAGCGCCTCCAACATGAGCTATCAGTATGAGGACCATAACATGGTCGACAAGGAGGTTCGGGCGAGTGGTGTGACCTATGTGATGGTTCGCCCGTCTCGATTGGTGGAGAGTGATATTACAACTGTTCGCGAGTGGCCGGATAATGGGAAGGGGGTGCCGTTGATGGCTAGTACGAGTCGCAAGAGCGTCGCTTGTTTTCTGGTGGATGCTGCAGAGGAGTTGCGGTGGGATAATACTGCGCCGGTTATCACGAACTGAGCTTCTTGTTCAAGATAATCATGTCATTAATTGAGTATCGGGAAGAGTCAACAAATTCCTAAGCCATGGAGATTCAAATACAGAAAAGTGTCATGACAGATCGGTGCTCGTCACCCTGTAATAGCCCATATACCTTGGTGCTTCTTCACCGCTGTATTCCATCGCCCAGCGGATTGTGCCTCCACGCCGCTTTAATTTGTTCCATATGAACATTATCAATGACACTTGTACATATGCTGCTGTGCTCGATCACCCTTGCATGGCCCAGGCACTCGGTGCTTCTTCACCGCTCGTGCTCCATCCCAGCGGATTGTGCCTCCACGCCGCTTTGCTAATCTAGGTTTCATTGAATTTCTCCAGGCTGGAATGGACTCGACATATCCCGTTCATATATTCCACATAAATGATCCGTCGTCAAATGAGAATAGATCGCTGACGAAATTATCAAACTCAGTCGTGGCTTCGTGCGGCAGTTGCATGAGGTCGGGTATCTGGGACTGAGGGGTGGATAGCCGTTGCCCGGTGTTTTGGGGTAGAGTCAGGGCATCGGCAGGCTGAATCTGTGAATTTTTCTTAGCAAGAAATCTCAATCGGACGAGAGATAAGTACCGTTTGGACCAACTCTGCCATATCAGATGGAAAGCTCTGAAGATGCTGGCGGCAGGCAGTTAGGGTGTTCTTCGCTCCTTGTAGCATCAACCGTTCTCTTTGCTGCGCTGATCCACGAGCGCGTACGGACTGAAGAACGGTAGTGAGCAGGATGAGGTCTTTGACGTTGCTTTCTCTGTGCTGGACTCGACGCGTAAAGCTGTCAAGTGTGTTCTCGATGAGCCGGGCCAGGCTAGCCTTGCTGGGTATTTGACGACGGGGAACGGCTGTATCCGTGGTATTGTCGGTAGGCGATGGAGCTGATGATATATTGGAAGATAGTCTCATATGCTCGCACACACTAAGAGCTGCCCATAAGATGTCATGTTGAAAGAATATGTGGAAGATATCCCAGTAAGCGTTTGAGTTGGTCACATCAGGATCGGCAAAGTGAGGGTCAAAGTAATCTTGGTAAGAAAGAAGAGCAAGGGAGGAATCAACACAGGCCCCATGTATTTCGTGGAATGATGGATGGTCATAAGGGGGTTGGGTGTGGGTGATGACAGGGCGGAGGAGGCAAAGTAAAGGACGACGAAGAAAGATGTCGAGGAGGACGTGGTTCAAAACAAACGCGGGACGTGTGCTTTCCGTGTTGTGATTTGGCTTCAGTTGAGATGGAACATCAGAAATGTATTTCTCAAGTTTTCGAGCTTGCTCGACGCGTTCGGAGAGGTTATCACGCAGGCTCGTATGTTGCACTATGTTCATCACTCTGATTCGATGGGCTAATGAAGTGGCGAGAGTGATGAGAGCCAGAGAGTCTGTCTCCTCACTTAGAGATGGGGGAGATGGCGGCTTTGAGGTTGATTCATCAAAGTCGACGTCGTTGAGGTTGGATGGTGTAAGAGGCTTCAAGTCCAGTTCCGGAGTCATGACTGGCATACCAGACGTGATAGAGGTTTGGAGATCCAGCTCAACAATGGTGATCCAAAGTCGGCGGCGGCACTCTGCTTGATAGAAAGATAGGTTGGTGGACTGAGAGAGGTTAACGTGCAACCCCATCACCATGCCCGAGCGGACAAGGGAGCCACTAGCTTTCCACAACTCTTCTGTGGGAACAAGACGTAGTTGAAGGGAGAGCAATAAGAGTGTTTCAGTCTGGAGTGTGGGTAGATCAACCCGCTGCTTTCGAGGCAGTTTAGCCAACCAAGCTTGTAGTGCCTTAGGGGCATCTTGTTTCAGATAGTCCCATGATGATGATTCCTCGGGAGTAGACAGTTGAGGATCAAAGGAGATAGCGACGGTCAGAACAGCAGTCAGAAGAGGTGCAAAAGTAGATGCAGACTGATGGTTAAGATCTTCCCAGAAAGTCTTGTACTGGCGAAGAAAAGAGGGAAGGTGAATGACTCTGAGGGTCTTCTCACAGTTGGTGGTGTAAATCTCCAACAACTTATCACAGGTTGCTTTGGGAGGAAGGGAAGTGAAGAGAGTCTGTATCTCAGGGAAGATCTCTAACTCAGACAGAGATTCAGGGGAGTTTATGGGCACCAGTGACTTGGACTGAAGAAACTGGACTTCTTTGGCCAGTCCCACGAGAGCAGAGTCTTCAGAGCAATGGTTGATAAAAGCTTTCGCATCGGGGAACTTTAGACGTGTCAGTTAAGGTGAAAATTTACAGATTTCAGTAAGAGAACTAACCTGATTGAGAAGTGTGATGCGATTGATCTGCCCGTGATAACGAGTTCGCGACCCTTTGACCACCAACGTCCCGAGAAAAGGCGAGGTGGAAAGTGTAGAGTCTGATTGGGGCCTGCATGGATGAGGAGAAAGTGAGAAAAGGAAGTTCAAGAGAACTTGGATAATATCAAAACATACCATGAATTCTGAATAGGCGCATCTCTTATCGGTCCAAAATTGCCAGCATGTAGGCGAACGGCAAGGAGTTCCTCTAATTTGACAACACGTTGCTGCAGATCCTCGACAATGCCTATCCCCCGTCGCGATTGCGTTCGCTGATCCATCTCATCTCCCTCGGTAGGTATAGGTACGCAAACTCGCTTTGCCTTGGGAAGAGAGCTGCTGGACTGAGAATGTTGATGATTATAGGTGCATTCAGCGCGGCAACCCGCTTTGCTGCAGTTCTGACAGGGCGCTGCCCGGTCGCATTTCAACTTCTTCTCTCTGCATCGGAGACAGGAGACAACCGGTCGTGGCCGCTTGCGTGAGGGAGAGATCTCCATATTAAATACTGTAGTCTGGATCAAAGCGGTGTCGGCATTTGATCGATCGTTTCTTTGCGTGGCCAGTAGGTGTTGAAGCCAGAAACGTGTTGTTGATTGGTGAAGTCTACACTCCACCAACACGCGGCTAACCCGCCAGTGCTGGCCGATAGCGGTCACCCTCGTGTAAGTGGCATCTTGTTAAATTTCAGCAGAAACCCTACTAAGCCACACAGCCACATGCATGTAGTAGTCTAAAAAGATCAGGCTATAAACGGGCGTGATACTAATATAGATACTGATGTCGAGAGAGATGTAGAGAGAGATGATGTAGAGAGAGATGTAGAGAGAGATGTAGAGAGAGATGTAGAGAGAGATGTAGAGAGAGATGTAGAGAGAGATGTAGAGAAGAACTTGCAGAAAGACTTGTAGAAGAATAATACAAGAGAGGAATCAGAAAATGGAAAAAGGAAGAGAAGGAAAGACGGAAAGAGGGATGGATCGAACAACCAAGTGGCCACTATCCTACTCGAGGTCATCTCACATCTGGTATCATATACTATGCCGTCCCTACGCTCTTTATCTGCTGCACTGAGTCCGTACGATTCCCTTGCTCTCTAAGCATGGCAGCCACGACAACCACATTATCGACAGGAGGCACAGGCGTAGGGACAGGCGTAGGGACAGGCGCAACCGCGGCAGCAGGGCCAACATCGGGGAGAGGGTGGCATTATTGAACTAATAATATGATTAGTATATCCAACAAGAAAATCAGACCTAGTGGTAACCTTACATTGTAGACTGGGGCTGCTGCAAAAGCCCGAAGAATTAACTACAGAGTATCCTATCTCCTCCTCATGCTTGTCTTTCTAGTTCTCTTCTAACTTCTCTCTCTACATCTCTTTAATATTATCAGGAATGGAGGCAATCCAAAGTTTACTCTAGGTCTTGATCTGAGAATCTGAGAATTTTGTGGTTGTAGAGTATCATTATACGTCCCTAACGCCGGGACCATGAAATATTGGATAAATACATCCGTAAGGACAAACATGTCTAAAGGCATCCCATCCCAACCCAATGTCCAAGAGCTCGCATCAACCAAAAGAGCATAAAACCCGATACCCATGATCTGACCAAGACCCCGTAACCAAAAACCATGGAGAAAGAGTAAAACACAAGAACGCCAATGCCGAGCCAGCCCATGAGTTAAATGCAATGAGTAAAGAGTGTAGGAGACAAAAAGAAAGTAGAGAGCACATATGGCATGTCTAGACGGTGGACATGAGATGGGTATGAAAAGAAAATGGGGCAGCTTCGGCGAAGAACGAAGGGTATTGTCACAAAAGATGAGTATCAACCGAGGAAGTGCTTTTTGCCAAGAAGCATTGATGGAATAAGGCATGTCAGGGTGTCAAGATAATGAGAGGTAAATGAAAGGTGAACGACAGGGAAATAACCAGGTAACAAAGACTGGCACAAACAGGTAAAAGAATATTAAATCGATGGCACACCAGTCACGACGGGATCAAGACCTGCTCGATTAAGCGTGAGGCCGACCGATACGGCTCCCCATATAGGAGCCAGTGGCAGAAGCCAAGAACCGCGCGACAAAGCCACCGCCGTGTCCATGGCCAGAGACTTTCATCTTCTTGCTCGGCTGGCGAGCGGGTTCGTAATGCTGGTTCGAGTCAACATTGACAAAGCTATATGTCAAGGACGAGACGGATGGGCTGGTGTTGGTATCAGCCAACATCATCACATCTTCGGTTCCATGAGAAGAGCAAGTGCTGATGCTGGCAGGGGTACCCCGGGAACTAGGGGCCGCACTAGATGAGCGAGAGCAAAGCGAGTTGAAAGTCTCGGCGTGGGAGAGACCGGGTACATCTCGGATGGAAGGCGGCGAGATAGATCGGCCAGGTCGGGTGGGAGGTGTGCGACGGTGATAGGGGGTGTAACGCTCAAGCTCGGCGAGGGATTGAGGGGAGCTGTGAGAGTTGTGGATGGTAGGGCAGGAGACGTGGCTAGGAAGCCGACGTGAGCCTGTAACTTCACCGTTTCGGCGACTGTCAACGCGGGCTTCCTGGACCAGCTTCTGACGCCGCAGGCGACTGGCCAGCAGGTCTGCGGGGGTACCGATGCGTCGTCTGTTATAGAAGTGTGAGAAAGAGGAGTCACGGGGAGGGTCTGGGTCATATGGGGTCCATACCGGTGTTGTTGCTTCCACTGGTTCTCCTCCTCGGCCTTGCGTTGCTCCTGCTCCATGCGACGACGGATGGGAGCCAAGAAAGGCTCTAGGTAGGTCAAGAGATCTTCCTCCGTGACACGAGTCTCCCAATCCAACAGGAAGAGCAGCTGACGTTCCATCAAGTTGACCTCGGGCAGCGAGAAGCCAAATCCTTCGAAACCCTTCACAGCAGTATACCGAGCCCAGTGCTTGTTTTTGGGGCTAGAGTCATTCAGGTTCTTGGCGGCGAGGATGAGCGAGGCGAGGAAGATCCGGTGGACGGTGCATCGCATGCCCTTGGCAACAGGTGGAAGACGGGCCCGGAGGCGGCCCAGGTACACCAATGAGCTCATCAGGGTGGGCACCTGAACCTGCGACCGTGCGACGAGGGAGGCAATGAAGGCTTCGATGGAAGGAAGGGGTGGCAGAGAGTCGGTGGCTTCCATGGGAGGTGTGGAGGGCGGCGTGGGTTGGCCGTGCTGGCTGACCGTGTTGGTCACATGGGCTTCACATCGGATGACCTGTGATGCTTGTTGGGCCAAGTACGTCACCATCTCGCGAGAGACTCGATGCGTGACAAACTCATCCAGAGCTGCACGGTTGAGGGTGAAGTGAGTGGACATGGTGTTTGTCGGACTCATTGGAAGTATGTAGATGTGAAGTGCTGTATTGTTTTTGTGAGGCTAGCTCGTTGCAGTCGATGCTGCTGAGGATGGTTGATGCAAGTAGGTCAGGTCACCGATGATATATTACAATCAATGTCTCGGGAACTTCAACAATGAAGTTGTGTTGATTCACGGCGAGACAAATGTATTATACTTGGTTGTAGTATAGTATACTTTGTCGTGGCGGGGACGGCAGAGTAGTGTCGACGATGAGAAAAAGAGAAAGATGAGAACAAAGGCGATGGTGAAAGTGTCGATCGAAATAATGCAAAGTAAGAATGAATAGCAAGAAACAAGAAATCCTGGCCTGCAGGATGAGGGAGTCAAGTAGGTTCTGAGCGAAGGAATGTGCAGTAAGGATAGTTGAGGTTGTCGTGTCAACCCTGTTATCGTAGCGATAGCCCTAACTGGGAGCGACTAAGAGAGACTGAGACCTGCCGAAGCGGAGAATTTAGTCCGAGAGACAGTCCACTAGACTATGGCAATAGATCGAGCAATGTCTGTGACGGGCGCACAAATTATTAAGATGATTTCAGATTTGATTTCGGACGTGGAGTTGGTCTGATTCATGCGAAGAGTTGGAGTTTAGAGAGAGCGAGGCGATCGAGAAGAATGGACCAGCTAAAAGGGAAATGGGCGAGGGAAATAATATTAAAGGAAAGGATCGGTGACGACTTTGAGCATGCGGATGAACCCCGTGAAGAATCCAAGAAGGACCAGCTGGGAATACTTGACTTGATATAACTCGACTAGCTCCGGTATGCGCCAACCGGGCGGCTGGAGAGGGCGAGAGAGGGGGTCTTCCAAGAAAAGCTGCAAGGTTGGGCTGGGGCCGGTCAAACAGGGTGGTGGACTAAAAGGGGGGGGGGATAGTCGCGGAGGAGCCATAACCAGGCTGCATAGTTGGATCTGAGATACTCGAACTCTTTTGTTTTTCGCGCGCGAACCTGAGACGACGACAGGAGCTGGGCCGACAGGGTTTGTGGGGATCATGATTCGTCCAATTCAATGGCCAGCGCGTTGGAATGTGGTGGAGTGGGCGATTACAGGCCCAAAATGCATGCCTGGCTAGCGTGTAAGCAGTAGAGTGTACACTACGAAGGACTCCTAGACAGACTAGACATTTATAACATGCTGGAATAATAGAAGTAAATTATCTTCATCATATTCTATACGGAGTATCCTGCCTTTCTGCTAGTATACTAGCCTCATAGCCATGCCTATAGCAATGCCAGAATACCTCTTTCCAGCCATGTAAATCTAACTATTTGCTCTCAATCCAACCTTGTACTTTAGCTCCGTACTTTCTCTTCTCCATACATAAAATCTCGCCACTCTCTTTTCCACATTATCTCCGAGTCTGGTTCATGGTTCACCACTATCCCTAGATTCATGCGTCTCTCCAATATTGCACGGCCGCGGCCCGGATTTCTCGATCGCATGTCAAACCCACCTACAGATCCTGCCTCCAATACAACATCTTGAATTATGTTCTCTTAATAGTAATGATGTTTCCTAGAATAGTTTCCTCAGCGCTTGGAGCCGTTCAGCAAGAATACTCAAAACCCCAGCCAGACAGACTGGGGGCGATCACAAACTCAGCTAGCACCCACTCGTCCCCTGCGAGGAGATCAACAGCCAAGGGGGCCCACTTGTGTCCGCAGTGGAGTTCCGCCGGGTGGCCAGGGCCCAGGGCCTCATCCCACGAATCAATGCCGATGGCTGCCCCTGTCCGATCCTGAGTCTTGGGTTTTGTGGGTAAGAGAGAGGGGACAGGACCATTTGAACCAGCCTCTCCGTGATATACTTTAGATCGACCATGAAACTGGCGACCGTCTCATATCTCCTGTGCTGAGACGCGGGGGGAGAGAAAGATAATCAGGGAGTAGGATTCCATACTTGTGGTACATTATTGCCAGGTCGGAATTTCAGTCCTGTTCTCTCCCCGTGCCGAGGAATGAATGGCAGGATAGGAGGGGCAAAAATAAAGTGTCATTGATCATTTTCATGTTCCTTGAACGCGCCCCCAGTCTTCAATAGTTCTAGGCGCGAACCGAGACGCCCCTCGTATAGGAGAGTCATGCACTGCTACTATACTCAATGAACTCACTCCCTACCACTAATCCCAAATTCCCTAGACCATGGAGAAGGAATCCAGGCACCGAGCCGGTAGCTACCAACCAGTTACTCTACAGCAAGGCAAATGAACAGAGAAGGGGCCATTTCCTAGAAATCGGGCAGGGCCATGTCCAGCTGAAAGAAATATCACCATCCACTGAGCATGGTCAAGTCGTACGGGGACGCAAAAGAAAAAAATGACCTATTATGACCACTTCAAACAATGTGGCAAGTTGCGTTTCAATTTGACGCCCGCAAAATATAGGCCCCAATCATGTAGTCCAGCCTCAGCCTGACAGTTTGCGACAGTCACTAAGTCCATTAAAAAGAGAGTCTGTGCACAAATGACCCTACGCTGCAGTTAGTCAGGCGACCCTGACTGGTCGGACTACTTCGGTAGCCTAACTACATTAGCCGAACTGGGATGAAGCTATTGGTGCTCTCGGATCTCTGCCTTCATGCCAAATGACCCCTGTCACACGCCGAGCCAGGAGGTGTACACTGTACAGATGGAATTAGTGGGTCGCGAAGCGTGTTCGAGGGGAAAGAGAAGGCGAACATGCCAGATGACAGGGCCAATAGGTGCAATAGTGTTATCAGACACATCAGAAGGGATGACGAGGGGAAGGGCAGAAGAGGGGTTGTATGATCCTTTCCACGGGATATTCTATTCCTCGATGGTTACGGAGACTTTGTACAGACCCGTGGATGGGCAATGGAATAGTTCTACCACCTCGCATAAGGGGAGTCACTTTTCTACCTTGAATCCCGATTATGTCTCCGTGATGACCCTTCCCTTCTTCTGACTCGGCATGGCTGGGAATCGATCTATCGAGTCGCCCATGACCCATGCCCACGCCCACGCCCTCATTCTACGACTCATGCATCCAAGCTGTACTCTGCGCTCCATCCGCGTACATGGAACACTCAAGCTAGCAATGCATGCAATGTTCCGACTGGCTTGCGACCTGCATCACTGACAGTATCTAAAAAAGTAACCGGGGAAGCTATTCTGAGTGATCGCTGCAATTCGAATGCAGGTCCATCCCATCCATCTATATTATAAGCGCCCGTCTCCTCCCCACGCCAGCGCTTACAACCATGCTGCCGTCTTCTTAGAATTCTCTACTCGTTCGACTCGGCGCTTGCTGGCCGTTTTATTAGGAATCTTCACGATGTTGCTAATTATACAACGAGCGCTTTTGTCAAGCTGATTCTATTGATAGAACAGCTCTGTTATTCTTAGTATCATCTAAGCGCTCGGTTTTGGTCCCGCCGATCGGATCCTCGAAAAAGCAGGTGTTGCCGTTGAGGTTTGGCCCTGTGAGAACAGGCGACGACGGAAACCCAACGAAATGGTACCAAATAATTGGGAAGCATGACTCAACTCAATTGCTCTGTGAGGCGACGAGCTTCTCGCATCGCGACACGATGTCTTCGACTGGGTGTGAAGTTCCGGGCTGACCTCGGGACAACGAAGTCTTGAAATGATGTGTGCACCAGTGGATAATGCCCAAGTGGGTCGACTGGTGATGAATGACCGAGACGAACGACAGGACTCTGGAAACGCCGTCGAGTTTCAGGGTGCAACGGTGTACTGTCTCAGCATTGGCTACGTCAAGTATCCTTGGGGCCCGAATGGCGTCGCGGGCTGAAACGCTGAAACAGCGAACAGGCTAAATTGTGCATGTTGAGGGAAGCCAGCCCCACAACTTCCACAATTGGTGCAATTTCTTCGAAGTATACCGAGGCTTATAATTATTTGTGTATATTTACAACTTTGATTGGAAGACATCTTCAATGGAACAAGATTCCGGATCCATTCCTTTACAAAAAGACTATGTACGAGAATCAAATCCCCTTCTTGTTCAAGCTTCCATTCCACCACACCAACTGTCAACTTCCTCAACCTCACATTTACGCAACAACGGCAGAGTAAGAAGAGGTAGTCAGCTTGGCAGTGCCAGTGAAGGGCTCAGTACCAGCCTGGACATCAATAAGGTACAAGCTAGAGCTCAGACCATGGTTGTTGATGAGATAAGTGAAGAAGGCAAGCATGTCACCAGAGAAGCTAGTAACGGTAGACTCAGCAACGAAACTGTAGACAGTCGTGGAGCCGTTGGGGCCCTTGTAGAGCTTCCAGGTAACACCGTTGATAGTGGTAGTAGCAATGGCCGAGCCGGTAGAGGAGATAGGGCCAGCACCGCCCAGGGCAGCAAGCCAGACCATGATCTCGTACTCGTTGGAGCCGGATGCACTGGAGCTCAGGAACATGTCGTAGGCGACATCGGCGACGATGCTAGTGGTCGAGTAGCTGTTGATATTACACGAGTGATCAGTCATTCCGTATCTATAAAAATCTTTTGGTTGGACAATCTTTGCAGAGAAACATACCTCCACTTCCAGGAAGACTTGATGCTGCTGATGCTGCTCAGAGTCTTCGCGGTGAACTTCAGTGCAACGTTGGCGAAGCTCTTGACCTGGCTGGAAGCACCAGACCAGGAGTAGGAGGTGTGCCAGGCGATGGTGGTGCCGCTCAACGAGTCAACACCAGTGCACTGGGTGCCGGAAGTGTCGGAGCTCTGGCCCCAGAGGTCATTGTAGACAATATAGCTGCCAGTAGTGGTGGATCCCCACTGGTCACAGAAGTCGGCACGACGAGTCAGCGACTTGGTTGGGATAGTAGCGGCATTGCTCAGACCAGCGAGCGCCAGGGAGAAAAGAGAGAGAGGAGTGAAGGATTTCATGGTGATGGATTCGAAGGTGAAGGAAAGGAGCTGACTAGCAGGAAGAATTGAAGGCGAATAGGGTTAAGCAGAGTAGATTGATGACGAAAAATAAGCATCGACGACTGTTTGTCAGGGTCTTAGTGATCTTCTTATGTACTGCCTCTTTTTGTTATATCTGGAAATTCGTCCGGCGGGTTAATGTCTACATTTGTGGATGTGCTGTTCCGTGTAGAGCACGGAGTGGTCCTGTCTCATAATGCTATAACCGGGACTCCACAGCGGATATTTGCAAGTAATGCTTCGAGATGAAGAATTACTTCGGGATTTCTCGTATCCTATGTGTATTCCAGTAAAAGTAGTTCATCAGTGTCACTGGTCAGTCCGGTTTCAAGGAAGTGATCGCCTTCTGTCTACGCGTCACAAGACGCCTTGAATGAATTTTTCCACGACTGGAATTAAACGTTAGAGCGTGAAATGGAGTTGGGATCATCCTTGCAGATTCAGGAAGATCTCCGGGCGTGGAGAGCGAATCCAAAACGACGGCGTCGGGTCGGGAGGCGGAGACGACTACTTGATGGAGCAATACATACGGTGGAACAATCTTGTTGCTTGTCTATCCGAGGATCTGCCGAAGATTTGCATTTGGCTGGATTGTTGAAGAAGGTGGGCATTAGTTATTGCAGAATTTAACGGCGTGGCAGTGTTCTAGAACTCAACCTCACTCAGGTTTAATATCTTTCCAAGTACAATTTTAGTTTCTTCGACGGGCGTAGATTAAATCTACAAGACTGCGGAGTCCGTCGACGTCGGAGGAGAAATCTGACAGCAATAGAAATCTTCCGGAGGGTAATCGATGGAGTACATAGGTACCCAAGACAGGTTTCCCAAATCCTAAACTCATCCTACTAGTGTATACTTTTGACGTTCTGTGTAGGGATTGGTGGGAAAGGCCTTTCGTGGATTATGCAGGCGATGCTGCAGCCCCCAGACATGCACCCCGCAATTTAACCCTGAAGAAATGGAGTTGACTCCAGATCTGGATTATGTTGTGAACGAATTGATTTGAAGATCTTCATTTGGTCCTCGTGGCCCATCCAGTAATCCAGTAATGAGGACCAGCCATGCAGATAAGATCCATTTCGGAGGGTGAGCCGCTTTATACTCGGCGATGATCAGCAGGAAGGGAATGGTAATATCCGACGGACAAACAGCGATCGGGCGATAGTTGAATTCAACATGTGTTAACAGCGGATGTTTTTATTCTGGAATCGGATATTTGATGATCTTTCATTAAGGTTCAAGGTTGCTGATCAACATTCTAAGGAACCTATTGTCAGTATGTGATCGGCTCGATTCCATTTATTGGAATGTTTCCTCCAGATTAAGGCCAGAGATATATATCTCGACCATCGGCTAATTTCAACATCACCTAAGACATCCATAGATTTGGCAGCGGACCACAACGTGATATATGGAAAAGACTCCCATTCCCATTCTATTGCTTTGAACGGACCTCAACTGATTGGCGAGTCCTTGACAGCTAATAAGCTGATACTTGCCTTACGCATCTTGAAGTGGAATCGGGACATTGCTACCTGCGCAGAACAACGGGCTTACTAGACCAGAGCAAATCTAGGTATGATCCTTAGGTATTCTTAAACAACCACCTAGTAACGTTTAGGAGGAGGTCAGGTATATGCTGCTCTGATATCTTCTCCATCTATCATGAATAGATCTGATTAAAATATCATTAGCCTCAGGCCAACAGCTCTGCCGCCCAATATACCGATTGTCCTCGGCATTCCCAAAACTCGGAGCCCGCGGAAAGCGAGACGGTACCTCGAGATAGCCAGCAGCATTTATTTCCATAATGAATCCCGCCAACCAGTCCCGAACCCCGTGAATCTCTCGGCAGCTCGGCAGCCTAAGATCCAAGAGATAATCAAGGGCCAATCAGGGTAATGCTGATTCGGATTGGGTCGATCCGATATGGCGTGGACCGGCCCCCGATGTTATTGCGGGGAGCGCGTTCGCTAGGGCCCAGGGGCGACCGTCAATAAATTCAATTTTAATCTCATCCAAGGGTCCAACGATTTCCTCACCTCCACCTCACCTCACCCTCTCCTCTCCCTCCTCAATTACGAACCTCACGATGCCGTCCAAATCCTCCGCCAACAAAAAGTCCGCCTCTGGGTGTGGCTGCCGCTGCTTTTCGCTCCGGAACTTGAGTCTGCTCGCGGTTTTCCTGGCCCTGTTCTCGGCTCTGTACAGCTTCCTCGACGCGCGGCTCAACCAGTTCTACATTTTTGACCCTGAGCATCTGCATGATCTGTCGCAGCGTGCTATTAAGGCTCATGGCGAGGATACCCGCTCCATTGTCGACTTTATTGTGGCTGAGCTGCAGGAGAAGGTTGGTGAGAAGTATCTGAGCACTGAGGAGGAGTGGGTGTTTAACAATGCTGGCGGCGCCATGGGCGCGATGTACGTCATTCACGCCAGTAAGTGATACTCCTTTTTGCAAGATGTTTGTTTCTCGTGGGAAGCTATTGTATGGCCAGTTCGCCCGAGATCGAGCTCGGCGCATTGAATTCTTCGAGGACCCCCCGACCTTCCAATTCCCGACCAATTGACTAACGAGTCTCCCTATCTAGGTATCACTGAGTACCTGATCATCTTCGGTAAGCCATTAAACTGCCCTATATCCCGTTCGAACGCTAATCACCATCGTCTTCTAGGTACCACCATCGGCACCGAGGGCCACACCGGCCGTCATACCGCTGACGACTACTTCAACATCCTGCACGGCGAGCAACTCGCCTACGTCCCCGGATCCTTCGAGCCCGAGAAGTACCCCGCCGGTACCGTGCACCACCTGGTCCGCGGCGAGGTCAAGCAGTACAAGATGGACAGCGCGTGCTTCGCGCTCGAGTACGCTCGTGGCTGGATCCCTCCCATGCTGTTCTTCGGCTACGCCGATACCTTTACCAGCACCCTCGATTTTCCTACTCTGTGGGCGACTACGCGCATCACTGCGCGCGAGATGGTGGGTAACTTGTTGCAGTTCAAGCTGTAAGACAAGGGACGTCATTGCTTCGTTGTATGATTCAATTGTGGGAAGATGGGAGGATTACAAGGGATTGTATATTGTAATAGGATTGGAGATTGGCAATAGTGTTGTATACACTACTTGGATGACCATATCGACAGTGGAACTGGCATTGGCATTGAGAATCTGCATCACGCAGAATGGTAGATGGATTCGGCATAGAGCTAAAAGTACTTGGATAACCACCCTAATGAATGTTTACCATGGCCCTCCTCCACCTCTCCCTCCTAATCCCCTCAAATCTTCGCCTTATTCGTGAAGAAAGCACCAAGCATCCTCGCCGACTCCGTCACCTCCCCTTTTCTCACCTCAAACGACTCCCCAAACGCCGTCACACCAGCTTGTATCGCCTGATCCAAAGAAACATTCTCCCACGTCCGCATAAGAGCCTTCTGCCTCCGCACAGCCAAAGGCCCATTCTTCTCTAACTGACACACCCACTCCTCAACAGCATCATCCAAGTCCTCCGGCTCAACGACCTTCTCAACAAGACCCCATCTAAAAGCCTCGTCGGCGGTGATATTCTCTCCCAGCATGAGCATCTGCCGTGTTCGACCCCATCCAATCAACCCAGGGAGAAGAGCTGCTTCAACGACACTCGGGATTCCAACTCGAACCTGTGGAAATTGGTATCAGCGATGATCTGGTCCCTCGCAACAAAGCAAATACAATAGTATAGGAAAGGAAGGTCAAGATCGTTACACACCTCCGGCATCCCAAAAACCGCCCCCGAACTCGCAACCCTCACATCACACGAAATAGCCACCTCCAACCCCGCCCCAAGCGCATACCCATTCACCCTCCCAATAACAGGCACATCACACTCACGGATACTCCTACAAGCGTTCGAGACCTTGGATATAAAGCTCCGCGCTGAGGCGGGCGAGTCTAGACGGGCCATTTCGGGGATATCAGCGCCGCCGATGAAGGCTTTTGGGCCGGCGCCGGTGAGGATTATGCAAAGCAGGTCATTGTTCTGGGAGGTTAGGGAGTTGATGGCTTGGGGGAGTTGCGTGAGGAGGGGCGTGTTGAGGGCATTTAGTTTGGTGGGTCGGGAGATTGTTAGGTGGGCGATTGTGCCTGTTTTGCGGTGGGTGAGGCGTGTGAGGATTGACATTGTTGTGGTTGGTTTGATTTGATTTGATTGAAATTGTATTGGGGGTATTGGGGCTATAAGAGTTAGGTTAATTTTATGTATATCTGTTGCTGGACCGAAAATCACCGATCTCAAATGCGGGGAAAGGATTGTAAGATGCCTCGGAGGTTTGGGGGTGGAAATGAATATGGGAGGTGAATGGAGTTTGAACGTGGAGAATTAACTATTCTTGCTCTGATGGTGTCTGAAAGAACAGGCTCGAGACCTTGACTCGCAAGCTATTACCACCACTTCCCTACTCTCTACCAGTCAGATGTAATGTTATCAGTTGGATTGTCTCAACCCCAACCTCTCTCATATCATGCTGATTGATCTCGAATCAAATGTCTCAAGCAAGATGCATATTATTCGTCACTCATGGTTTAATTATAAGATTGCCAGGGGCGATACACGAGGGTTATACCTTCCTCACAGAGTCGGAGCCTCCCAAAACTCCCTCTTAATCTTCATCACAGCGGACCGCTTATGCGGGAAGTTCACCTCTCCCTCTTTATAGAAGCCAGCTTCCTGAAGGTATTGAATAAATCTGTAATCATCATCAGAAACATCGTCCATATATAAGAAAAAACCACACCGCATCGGACAACTTACTTGATATTATCCACCCGTGGCTCCAGATAGACCGCTTCAGTCCGCATATCCGACAAAAAGCAGTGGTGCACCAATGCACTCAACCAAATAGCCACCCGATGAGGTCCTCGGAACTCCTGCTCACCAACAAGAACATGGATACCCCGGTCATAGTTCTCAACTCGATTCACCAATCGGCCCAGCGGGTCTTCCTTCACCCAGTAGATCTCAAAGTACCCGAATGGCTTTCCGTCCCAGCAGCCGATGACGGGGAAACTGTGTCGGCTGGCGAGGTTCTTCATCAAAAACCTTTCCTGGACTTCTCGCTCGCCGCCTTCTTTCCACATGGCTTCAACCCGCGGATCATTCATCCATCGATGCAACATGTCCAGGTCGGACGGTGCGCTCGTGCACAGATGCTGCTCGACGCTGGTGACTGAGGAGCTCACAGTTGCGGTTGGGGTCGATGGCCGACTGCTCGTGCTAGGTCCCTTTGGAGCTCCTGGCTTGGTCATCGGCAAGAAGGGTACCCGGAATGAAAGGAACTGGCCCACACTGGGAATATGGCGCACGTAGAAGACCTCGCCTTGATGCGGGGGTTTAGAACGGACGGGATGACGTACGCCATTGGTAAAGGTATATTGTGTAGGCGCCGGTGGATAGTATGTTGGAAGGTGACTCGCCGATGTAAAAGGCCCGGTAGACGTGTACGTGCCGATGTTACTTGTATGGAATAAAGCCTCCGCAGGCGTCAACACGCCCGGACTCGCCAGACCATCTCGCGCCGGGGACGCATGGCGAGATTGGAATGGAGTCAGCGAGGGCGAAGGAGGAGTTCCTCGTGGAGTGAGCGTGAAAAGGAATAGGCGCGGGTCGATTTGCCAGAAACTGCGTCTACTGACAAACATATTGGACCAACTGCCAGAATCGCGTGTCTCCATAGGCTGAAGCCCGACGGAAGAATCCTCGCTCGCAATCAGACCCATCCGTTCCAGCTTTTGCAGCAGATTCCGACCCTTGAAGATCCCCTCTCGCCTGATATTCACACGCCACTCGCCCTGTGGTCGTCCATCGTGCGGCGTCGAGCTTGATGCAGCAGTTTCCAGATGCAAGTCAGGCTCGGGCTCGTGGAAGTACCACCACAGGGTAGCCCAAAGCATCATCGCAATCTGACGTGTAGGCGACATCACCGGTTTGTAATCGCTGGACGGAGGATTGACAATATAGGAGATATAAAGGCAGTCGCGGTTCAAGGTGGGGGCCGTGAAGCGGGTGATATTGTGGCTGTCGCTGTCACTGGAGGTAGGACGTCCATTTTCAGACCCGGTCCGTCCTCGTTCTTCGGCGGGAGGCTTGCTAGGGGAATTTTCACTATGTATGATGATTGTCCAGCCTGGTGGGAAGGTCGAGTTGGAGCTGTGCGACAGCGAGTCGTTCGATTTGAAGGTGACCCCGCCAAAGACGGGCGTCACAGTGAACGAGAGGCCATTGGGCAGGTGGCAGATATTGTTTCGCATGGTGATTGAGCAACTGTAGAAGCTTCACTTCGGGAGGTGAATAACTTGCCCTGGGTTGCGCAAGGGAGAAGAAAAAGCGGACGCACGAGGACCGACTCGCGTTGCTTTTTTACTTTGCCCCTCACTTGCGCGGGGAATCAGGGCAACAGTGCACCAATCGTCTTTCCAAGCTTAAGAATATGGCCGCGAAAGCCAGTGGGGGATCGAGTAGCGAAGAGGAACTTGACTCAATGGAGAGAGGGGCAGAGGTAAAAAGAATGGACGAGGATGGGGTGACATGGTCAGACTTGGAGGTGTTGACTCAACGAGGGCGATGGCGCACTTTGTCCCGCGATGGGTCAACATCATACCACGAGCCATCCACACCGCGTCTTTTGCTCAGCGAGATCACTTTATATCCATTTACTTGGTGGGTGATTGGAATAAGTAAAATTTCTCTTACACCGGACTGTGGGACGAAGAATTTGTGAAGATTCACAAACCAGCCAATAAGATTTCAGAAATGGTAGCCAAAATCGGGTAAAGCGTATCAAACAGACAAGATCCAGACCAATAGGGTATACTGTTACAAGAGCCATGCAAGATGCAAATCAAAAGTCTTCCACCGTTGTACCCAATCCTCGCTGCCGCGCCAGATGCACGAGATCTCCGCCCGTCACCAAATCCATCAGGCCCAGCCCGACGCTCTTGTAGATGACATTCCCCCGCTCCACCCATTCACGCAGGCTCTTCTCTTCATCCGCGGATTCCTCAGACTTGGCCTCACTGGCTTTGCGGGCGGCATGGCGTACCATCATCAGTTCGCCGAGTTCGACAACCTGGTGAGGTTTTATCCCGGCCTGGATGATCTCGCCAGCCTCCTTCATAGCTGCATCCAGACTGTCCACGACGATGACTCCGCTGCGTCGTGTATGCTTGTGGAAGTGACGGTGGGGCGGCGTGACATTGACCTCGTCGCGAAGGATATCGGGGTGAATTTCGCTCATATGTTTCTTGTAGGAGCCCACCGCACAGATGAAACGACCTTTCTGGCGTCCCTCGCGAGAGGTCAAGAACTCTGCTGGGAAGAGAGATGTAGAGGACGGGGTACAGCTGAAGATAGCATCGGCTTTGCGAACATGCTCTTTCAAAATGCGGTTGTATTCGCCAAAGTCATTGCTCATGGCCGAGAACTTTACATCGCGGCGCCACTCCGTGTTTTCAGGCAAGTAGATGTCACGCAGAAGCTCCGCAGCGCGCTCGAAGGAGCGGTTGACAATGTAAACACGCCGGATCTCATTGCTACGCAGAATAAGAGCCAGCCGGATGTGCCAGTATGCCTGGGTACCAGCCCCAAATACCAGTAGAGTACGCACCTTCTTGCGCTTGTTGAAAAGCATCAATGATGCCAGCGCGGTGCGGAAGGCCGTCAGCTCGCGGGCATTGATCAACCCGAATGGAAGTGAATCTGCATCCAGGAGAGTCACACTTCCTCTAGGCGAGGTGTCACGCGTGCCTGCCCCTGGCCAGGCCCCCAGGGTTGATGACAAATTCCCCGTCACTGGTAGCTGATTGACGCAGCCAGTCAGGAGCGTGGAACTATCGGCGCTGTCGGCTCCGCCACTGCTTGCCGTGGTGACGGAGGGGCTGATCGAATTATCATCTTCATGGGACGACCCGACAGACAAATCGCTCATCTCCGACGAGAGAGAGGCCACCGAGTTACGCACAGAAACGCCTCGTGATCGAGAAGATGTCGGCTCGCCCTCGGGGATGTCAAATACTCCACGCTCTACGGTACACCCCGCGGTGCCGCCGTCTTGCAGGGAGATCATCTTGATCCCAAGTGTCTTGCCCGTGGTAGCGGGCATGAAGAGTGTGGTGCAACCATTTGAGCGGGTAATTGCAGTTCGCTGCGGTTGATAGGTAGCTGAGCAACCCTGATCCTGGGAGCCGGTGGAGTATTCTCGGAGCGCTTCAGAGAGGCTCCGTTGGAGGTCGAGAATCTCTTCCCGGGTGAGAGAGAGCAGCAGCTTCCGAAGCTGCGATTGGGAGAGGATGGTGAGCGGCATATGGACGGTTCGGAAATCGAGGCACTCGATTGATGAGGGAGGGAGAGTGCGATAGAGTGAATGGAAAAGGAAAGATAAGGCTGGGCACGTTTAGCCTAGTTATCTGTGATTCGACCTTGCGAGTCAACACAATAATCCCGGGCCGCGCATTCGCCAAGATCCAAGGGAGACCGATTTGCTGGTGTATGCACAAGAACCACTCAGCACACCAAGGTAATGTAGCCGGGCAAAAAGTGTGGGAAATGTCTCCAATTTAAAGCAGCCTGGGCCCAATCTCGACGCCTACGAAATCTCCGAAGATGACGACAGGCGGGACTTTCAAGGTGGGGGAGCGGGGGTGATCAACAGCGATCAGACTCGTGTGCGCCCGCAGTGCCCAGAAGACAGGATGATACCTCCGAGAGGTGGTGTACAATGAAGAGAAAATTGTATCAGTATGGGAGGCAAATCCAAATGCGAAAAAGAAAAACAAGCAGATAATCGGCTCTCATTTGACAGCGACCGATGGAGTTGGATGGACTTGATGGACCAATCCTGGCCGAAAGCGGCATGGCTTAATGCGGGCGGTGCTGGTGGGCGTCGGCCGATCTACAGCCTGGCTGCCTCAGGCCATATAGCCCAAATAGTCTAATAACTGAACTTTGTTAGGGAAGTTTCACTTGCTTTTATCTCTTCTGGGGGGTCTAGAACTAATATTTGGGTGCATTTAATCTCGACAGGAGGGAGACATGCCCGAATAGACATCCGAATTAAGCATACGGCATACCTAGATGATTTTGAAGCTCTGTTGGAGGTTTCCATCCCTGGACTACTATGAAGACAGGAATGGTGGGTTTTAAGTATCTCAGGTAACAAACTGACTCTTACTACTTTATCATTAGCATCCTCAATCGCATCGTAGAAAGTGGGACATAGCGATATCCCTCAGCAACCAGAAGTGCTCAGGCCCAAGGGGGAATTTGTGATCACTTAGGCAGCATATGGACATATGGAAATAGTAGACTGAAAGTATGCGAGTTCGACAGCTAGTGTCCTCGTAAAAGGGACGCTCAAAATGGCGTCAAAATTAGTTGTGGTAAGGTATTACCTACGATATGATGATCTTCTGCGAGCGTCTCTATAGATTGATGGGTGTCGCATTTATCCGAGACTTCACCTCCAAGAACCGCCCATCTGATATTTAAATGAGATTTAGGTAAATAATATCAAAATATTATTGATTCTATGAGATATTTGAAACCTTATTCCGTCGATCGTCGCGCTCGATTCAAGTCAAAAATGAAGGCAGAATCGAAAGTAGACGCTCACTAAGACCTAGTGACGTGATAGCCTCTATTATGTTCTAAATAATTATAGTGTTTCAAGAACAAATCATTATGACTTTGTATCAACCACAAAGAGACACTAGAGTTTCGTTAGTTTATATTCAAGGTAAAGTTTCAAATAGGCATGATGAACCGTGATATGCATGCCGACCATATGGTAGATCCATCTTGATCAAGAGCCTCCTGTCCCATCCGATGCTTGATCATCTATACCAGAGAAGGTTGTCAGTTTCATACTTTTTTTATCTTTGGTGACAGGAGAAAAAGAGCTTATTTTCCGAAATTCTCTAGCAATCCCTTCAACTTCCCAGGGCGATCCCTCGACTTTCAGGTGACAGACAAGACTCTCATATCACTCTCAAACAATCTTCTTTTTCATATCAAGTAAGACCCAGCTCTTGCCATCTACACAAATATATCCCTCCTTTCCAGTTCTTTGGCCAACCACTAGTCAGCTCCGCAAGCGCAATCCCGACCCCAGAACTTCATACGATGAATTGTTCGGTCATTGCGACGAGCCCAAAAATGATGGAAACATCCCTCCTCTGCCGGATCTTATTGAAGAGACTATCAAAGGAAGCACCCTTCCAGAAAGGCCAAGTAAAAGTAAGGTAGCCAAAACCAAGAAGAGATAAACAAGGAGAAGGAAGCCCAGGCAAGAGAACTCTGGATGAAGATATTCTGGGCGATCTGCGATATCCACTGGGGCCGAATAATTTGTGACACAGGGAGTTATATGAAGTCACCGAGTGCCCAGCGACATCAAGCGATTGCCGGGCTTGCACGAGAAACCACGTGGTTGCTTGAAGCTGCACCAATCCGTAACCACATTTCTGACATCTCGGGCTACTTCAACATCCTCTCCAATTTCATCCCTGCATGCAAGAAAGACGAACATGGTCGCTTCATTCTTCCTTTGCCCCCAGGCTATGAAGAGGGGAAGGGGTTCGAAAGTGATCTTGATTGCTATCAGAAATGGTCTAAGTCTGCGACATGCCACCACAAGGCCGCCCTTGGGGTCTCCTTTCACGGAGAGTGATAGAAAGCATCATTGGCAAGGGTACTATCCCCGCTGACATTGGATATGACACACTTCCAATTATCAACCGTCTGTCTGAACTCCGACGCATCATGGGAGATGTGATCTACGACGATGATGGCCAGATCTATCGAGTGGGAGAAAAGACTCCACCCCTGCGAGCGATGACGATCGAGCTACGATACAGCAACGAGGCTCAGACTTATCACAACAAGATTTACGAATGCATGACACAAGGACCCAACATGGCAGATATTTCAGAAACAGACGATGTTCTGGATGCTGAGGAAGCTGGTCTGCGGGACATAAAAAGGCATCGCAGCCGTCGCCGTCTCAGTATACTTGGCTTCAGCCCCTTGATTGATATGTTTATCCGAAAGCTTGGCGGTCAAGAAGAATTGGGATATTATACCAAGGGACTTTTGTCTGGAGCAGATCGGGGGTTCAGCGTTTTTTGGGCCGCGACCAGTGGTAAAGACAGCACAAAGACAATCCCCGCGACCCGGGCCGCCCAAGCGACGTACCTGGCAAAAGATTGCCCTCGGCTCTGCTACCTCGTGCGAATTCTGGACAGCATGGGAGTATTCGACAAACCATCTCCAGGATCGACTCAAAAAGTCTGCCCCGCTTCCTCGTCCTCTGTCAGTGGCCATTATCGGTATGGCTTGTTGAAATGTTCCCTTGTCGCCATGGGGATCAAATACCGAAGGATTCACCCGGGATTGTTTCCACAGACCCGTGTGGATATTGTTGCTTCGTTCAACTCTCCGGAATCTGAGGCTATGGTGTTGCTGACTACCTATCGTTGTGGCTCTCTTGGTCTTAATGACCATCGCGCCTTCAGTAACCTGGTGCTCATGGAGCCAGATAAACATATTAATGGTCAGTTCCAAGCTATTGACCGGATTCACAGAATTGGACAGAAGCACCCTCAACGTGTATGGATCCTGTTTATGGAACATACTATTAATCGATATATCGATTACAAGAATATCGAAAAGATCCTCCCTCAGATCGCAGGCGAACAACATGACAATTTTGCCCCAAGGCTAGAGGAGCTACGACAAAGTGGCGCCTCGGACCTAGGGCTTGGTGGTGCCGCTACTGCTACAGAATTGGCAGAGGCTCTGAAAGCCCAACGTTTGGAATATATCAAGTCTCTGGCTTATGACTTCCTTTGCCAATCTGATAAACTTGGCATGGAGCCAGGCTACGCTATACGAGACTCTCGATTTGGGGATATAAGTGATCTGGACACAGAGGATGTGGAGGATTCCTTGCACCACAGCACCTACGTAAGGTCTCGTCGCACCCCGGTCAATGCAGTCACCTGGGCGAAGAAGAGAGAAGAAGAGCGCAAGACCAAACAAAGGCGCAAGTTGGAGGAGGCCTTCGGCGATGAGAGCCCGGTTTTGAAACATTCAAAGCTCAAAATGACTCTACGAGAGTGAATTGGGCTGGGGGTTATGGACTTCGGCCGTATGCGGCAGAAACAGATTGTCTAGGAGCTTGAGCTACGGAGAGCTAAATTGACACTATGATCATATCTCTCCTATATAATATGTTATGCGTAAACTCATGAAAATCAGGAGAAAGTTGACATCCATGCATCCATGAGAAAAACACATGGCGTTCTTAGGAGTAATAAAATGTGAAGACATCTGTCAAATTAATGGCCAAATGAGATTCTATGAAGAATATCAAACTATCATCTTGGGAAACGGTGTGTAAAGCCCTTCGATAGAGACACACAAAGCATTTTTACCATGTAGAGATGCTCAGGGTTTGACTACTCAGTCTATCGAGGAGTTGAGTTTCACACTTCGTCACGACTATGGTTTTCCGTAGGCAGTCTATATTTCAAGGGCAAAAAGCTTAATGGTCAGGGAGCATGACTGAACCGCATTGCCCGGTAGTTCTACCTTGGTATCAACTGCAACATTATTCTAGTCCAATACCTCAGCACATTCATCATCCCGTTCGTCATTGGAAGTAGTCTGGAGGATGAATAAAAGTTTCAAGTACTGAGATAACTTAGGGAGCTAGAGTTAACGAGGAGCGACCACGGTTGTTTTTGAATAATGTGATATATTTCTACCGGGAAACCCTAGGTTAGGCTCTTAGGGGGACAGGTCTGGGACCTAGTCTCTAGCCAGGCTTTTGTGTACGAGATCTTTCCATCAAAAAATCTTTTCATCTAGGCAAACAACCACCTACGCGACTTTTCTACCTTCTTCTCTTTCCGTCTCGCCCCTTTTCTTTCCCTTTCCCTCCTTCCCTTCCCCTCTTCCTCTCTCTTTCCTCTACATAAACCTCATCCTTCCTGAACAGGTCCCCATCGCAGTTTCCTTCCCAGACTCGTCTTTGCTTACAGACCTTCGCTCTTTTTGCATTACCACGCACGAGATGTCGTTTCAAAAACTACCCACCGAAATTCTTTTCATCATTTTTCGCCATGTTGGGACCAAGGAGCTCAAACAGAATCACAGTGCTACGGCTTGTCAAAAATGGTATCCGATCATCAAGAAAATCTTCTTCGAACACATTTATCTTTCTGGCACTCAACTCTCCAAGATTTCTGAAGAAGATGCCATCCCATAAAGTCGTTCACCAATTCTCTGCATCTCAAACTAGACATCGCGCTGTTAAGGTCAAGCCTCACCAATCGGCCACTCCCACCCCCCTCCCCCCCCCTGGCGAACATCAAACATCAGCTAAATGAGCTCACGCAACTGATAACAAGCTCCCCATCCCTACATACCTTGGCCTTTCGCGCCTACCAAGTGGTGGATCCACTCTCATTGACTGATCCCGATATATGGTTTCGATACTGGAAACAGATCTCGCTTACCATAGTGACCTTTTCAACTAGACTTTCCCATTTATCTATTGATACTGGTTATTGTTGGCTCCCAAGACCAAAAGAATTTTGCCTCAGTATTACCCGCATCATCCCATCGCTGAAATCCGTACGACTTCAACTAGGGTGGACATGTGCCGATATTCTGGATTTTGATCATAAGGGTATGACTGGCATACCAAGAATCGAAAAGATTGTGATCTGCCTGAGTTCTGTTCCTAAAGAGGAAATTTATGCCAGATTTACTTGGGATGAGTCGAATCCTGGGCGCCATAATTGCGACATGCTCGAGGAGCTGGAGGGCAAGGCTAGGGAGGGAGTGCACCGACTTTCTACCCTCAAGAGCTTGTGGATTCTCTGCCATGACTACTGCGCATATCCACTGCTAGTTAGTGGCACAAGAATTTGTCACCATGACTACAAAGTATTACCCACAGCACATTTATGAGATAGATGGCTTTGACTGTACAGTGGCGACACTAAGAGCCGAAGATCAAATTGTGGTCAAAGATTTCCAATTCGGTCTCTACTAAAGGCTACGAGGTTGCTGTCAATCCTCGTCAAGGGATCCAATCATTTCAGGGTTATTTACTCCTATTTACTTACAAAGTAATACTCTACGTCAATCTACGAAAGAATGTAAACGGTAAACCTTACAATCACGATTCTTCGCTATCCCCCTCAATCATAATGCCCCACTTATTGAAGCATTCTTATCAGCGGGGATCTTGAACTCGGTTGGAAGTCCGAACCTTCCTTTTTCTAGCAGTTACTAGTCTGCTTTCAATTACGTGGATCATACAAAATCAGAAAATAGATATTCAATATCAGTATATTCAGATCTTGATCTACTCATTGCAAGAGTATGTGATAAACAAAATTCGCTTCGTCCTGCTCTACATCGGCATCTCCACCCGGGCCTCGGACGCCCACTCCGATCCCTTGCTCTGCCTCATTGATTCAGACGGATCGCCGGTTTCCCAACTCGCGCGCTTTCACACAACCAAATCCCACGAACATTACCTCGAACCAGCATACTCCATCTAGCACAATGTCATATTCAGAGCCCACCGTAGCATTCATCGGATGTGGTTAGTCACTACGTCCCCAATCAAGCCCATAATTGAAGATTGACTCATCACTCCTCGCAGGGAACATGGGAGGCGCCATTCTCCACGGTGTACTCGATGCTGCATTCTCAAGCAAAGCTTCAGACTTCAATAATAGAAGACTAGTATCCAAGTTCATTGCTTGCACAAAAACTGCCGCTTCGGCGGATCGTCTGAGAGCTTCCATCCCGACTGAGCAACAGCCTCATGTGCAAGTGATATCTTCCCAAGCCGTGCCTGTTGAGGTCATGAATTATGCAGACATTATCGTGCTTGGCTTTAAGCCATTCATGGCCGAGGATATTCTTAGTACCAAAGGTGTGAGAGAAGCGCTCGCTGGCAAGCTAGTCATTAGCTTGTTAGCCGGACAGACACCCCAGAACCTGGCCAGGATTATCCGTTTGGGTTCGATAGATTTGAACAAAGCCATTTACATAGGCTCTGCTCGCTCGGCCACGGACCCAGTCATTGTCAAGGCTATTCCGAACATGGGCGCACAGTTCTGTCAGTCGGTTACTATTATCGAGACGCCTGAACAGCCAATTCCCGAGTATATGACGGAGGTCGTGGAGTGTATGTTCAAGCAAGTTGGCCAGATCAAATACCTTCCCCAGAGCCAAATGGATCTTGGCTCTGTGCTTGTTGGTGCGGCACTCGCAGCGATGACTGTACCTATTGAAGGTATCCTGGATGGATGTGTAGCTGAAGGCTTGAAGCGGTCTGACGCCATGGAGATGATGCTGGGGGGCTTACGGGGACTCTCTGCTGCTTTGGAATCTGGTATCCATCCCGCAGTTCTTCGTGAGAGTATCTCGTCTCCGCGCGGATGCACAATTCAAGCTCTGTTGACACTGGAGATGGCTGGAAGTCGGGCAGATTACGCGGAAGCCATCATCAATGGCACACAGCACTTGAAAAAGGCAGATAAATAGACCTGAAGGCGTGGAGCTTACGCACATTATGCGTCAAGTACGAGGGCAAGGCCTTATATATGGAGAATTGAATGTATTTCAGAGTAGACATATCGTGCACCCAGGGGTATGGGGTAGAATAAACCAAAGATTGCCGTCAACGCCAACTAAATCACACAAGTGGATGTTGTCAAATGTTGATCATCCCCACACGTCATTATCATCCTTGACCAAATCATCTTCATTCAAGACTCGGAGACCGTTCTCGCGTTCCTCGCGCCTGCGCTCGCGCTTGGTGACCATTCGTCCGGGTGTGAACGGCGTTACAGGTGTGAAAGGCATATAAGCACTGTAAGGAGTGGGCATGCCAGTGACAGGTCCGTTACGATTCTTCGTTGGACGTTCCAAAATGGTAGTCTTCGTTGCCGGTGCGCTCTGCAGTGGATACGCATCACGGAATGGTAGATTGGAAGGAGGCTGACCAGCAGTAGACAGATTTAGTGGTGTTGGTGGTGCTCGGATGCGGGTAGTAGGAGGAGGTACGAGCTGTGCAACAGCGGGCCCTGCGCGGGGAGCTGTTGGAGGTGGTCCTGGGTTGTAAAACCGGGGAGACAGGGGGGCTTGATCCTGGGCATAGGACCGAGATGCTTGCAGATCCGGCGAGGCAAGTGGGGATGAGATGCCCAATTTGCGAACGGGGAATCGCGGGGAGCGCAGCTTGCCCCCGTCAGGGTTGGAGTTTGATTTCGAGCTGAAGAGCTTGGAAAGACGAGAGCCGTTCAACTTTGGAGACTTCAATGGCTCTCTGGACGAGGGTTCCATAGACTGCGATGCATGTCGATCGGTAAAAGGATTTGTGTATTGGCTGTCAGGGGAATTTGCTTGAGAATCCGCATCCCTCGAGATATTCACTCCCGAGGCCTTCTGGGCATCATGTTCCATGACTGCTGCATACAGCATTTCCATTTGGTCCTGAGCTCTTTGGCGGTCTGAGGCTACGACCGATTCGTCGATAGTGACCATACTGCCGTTGACAGAGGTCTGCGAAGGTCGACCCCTTCGAGGGATACTGCCCCACGAAGAGGTAAAACCACCGGCTGTTGGGCTGGGAATATGCTGCGACATTGGAGAAACAGGGCTAGGATCTATGCTCTTCGCTGGCTGCAGCATTTCCATTTGAAGGGAGTAGTTGGATGCCTGAACCGTCCGACGAATTCTGCGTCCGACAAACAGTAGCAGGGCGAGAAGGGTTGCGACAAAGACCAAGTAGGCACCCGCAATGCTGCCAATCTGAATCCCGAGTAGTGACTTATCCACAGGAGGGCGATTTGTAGAACGTTCAACGTGCTCTGTACTTGACCCAGAAACTAGAATTGTTTGAAGAACCAGAAGATAAAACACAGTAAGAAAAGGAGAAGAAAAAGCAACCGGGGAGAGAGGCATTTCCGGCACCTGTTTTGGTGACCAGAAGATCAATCACGGCGGGGGAGAAAAACGGAGAGAGTTCAATCCAATCTTAAGTGCAGCGTGCAGTCACCTTGGGCTGATCGACATGTCGAAGCGGTGTTATCGTCGAATCTGGTGCGAGCGAGTGGCACATTGTGTTTCCAGAAGTGACGGGGCGGCAGAGCGGGGATAGGATCGGTATAAAACATGGTGAGCCACCAGGTGTGATGATGTGAAGAGAGTGTCGGGGCTGCAGGTGAAGCATTCGCCTGTCGAGGCCCGTCGAGGCCTGTCGTTGGTCGCCAGTAAGCGCCCGCATGCACCATCATCACCAACGGGCGGCCAGTCAGAAGTCGAGATGAGAGTCTCCACAGTGATATCTTGGCATCCAGGGGACCAAGCACCAGCCAATCAAATTGGAGATAAGTAGAGAATATGAGATCCAATGATAGTGATTGATATCGTGAATACAATATACCAGATCAGTTTCGGAGTTGGTGGAGATGGATGTCGGAATAGAGTCAATCACGTGCCCGGTATATTTCGAGGATCGCACCTTCCTTCTACAACGCACCTTCCTGCTCTGTCCATTGAGAAAGTACCCATATCATTCATCCTCTTTTTCTTCACTCTTCTTCTTTCCTTCTACCATGATCATCTTCATCCCTCAATCTCCCCATCAATCATGGGCCACAAAGTCTCCGTCGTCAAGGGTGTCAAGTCAGGGAATTTCTACGAGCAAGGAAACGCCATCAACGAGATTTGGGTAGGAGATTTCGAGCTCATCTCCAGACTTCCCTTTGGTGATTCCGACATTGGCCAGGCTGGCTGGCCACCGGGAAATTGGCCCAAGATTCCGTGGCATCAATTCATCATCCCTCTGAAACGAGATCTCAACACGGTCAAGTGCAGCAGCCTCGATTGCCGTTCCAACTCAACTGCGAAGCCTTTGGTAACCTACGAAGACCCGCTTCTCTTGACATGCCTCGGACTCCTGCTGTTGCTCCTGCTAGGTAGTGTTCTTGGTATCGCCGCGCTGGTATCGAAACACGGAAGATCTCGTTTGTCGCGTCTTCAGTACTTGGAAACGGCAAAGGAACACGCCTCTTCGCTTGTATGATCATCGGAATCCTTTCGCCTGTCCAGTAACGGAGTTGATTTGAGACCCGTAAGAGAACCTCTGAAAACATTTTCAAAATCTTTACTCGACAAAGAGGAGTCGTACACAGAACTTGCCTTTCATTTCTGCTGGCAATTCCACCTACACACTCGTTTCTGCGCATCAGCCATCACAACACTCAACTCTAGCAAAAGCGAACTCTTTCACACCGGATCAGAAATTCGTGTACTGCTTCACTCAAGCCCAAGTTCGCCAAAGTCAACACCGGAGCCATGACAACCGCTCGTCTCGCTGAATCATCTCCGAGCGCATGTTGTGCGGGTGCATTTGCTTTTTCTACTTTATACGGGAGTGTCGATTATCCCGACAGGTCTCTCATTGATTTCTGTATAACCCTGACTAGGTTCAATATTATGAACCTCGCCCGGGATCTGGAGCGGCATCGAAATCTCGGCGAAAAGGATACTCGAGTCAGGGCCACCCGTCCTTGGCTTGGGTTTGGATCCATAGTGATATTCACAGCATGCGAAATTACCGGCTTCCTCATTCTTTGGCTAGGGATCCCCATTCCGTCATCTTGCATCCGCAAGTTCCTCGCCGAAGTCTTGGTGGGGTTCATTCGCGGGATGATTCCGGTTTGTTTGGGCGTGTCGAGCGTCGTCCATTGTGTTCTGTTGATTGAGATATACAAGAGACTTCGCGCCCTAACTTCAACTCACAATCGTCAAGACATGGAGGATATTGGTAGTGAGAAGCAGGATTAACACAAACAAAAATTCGGGTTGTGATGGGAGGGATCGTGTTGTTGCTCAGAACTGTCATGGAAAGCTCGGCTTGAGAGAGAAGTGTTATGAGTGAAGTTCGTGTCATTGCGTTATTGTTATATTTTCATCTTGGCCTCCAGGAGGAAATAGGCCTATCAACCATATCATACACGCAGCACCTGTTCCGATGCCCCTCCTGTTTCACTTTTGTTCTATATTCTTATCCCTTTTTAGAGAACAAGTCTCTCCAGAGTTCCTTCATTCCATACCCATTCTCTTTATCCTCCTCGTAGACATGCACCGCCTGTGCCGTACCGAGTGACCCGAGCATGCTCGACTTTGGCGGGGGCACAACAACTGACTGACGTGCACGCTCTGATGCACGTCGTCGTATCTCCTCCGCAAGTTGTGGAGCAACATCAGCAAAGCAAGACTTGAGCTCGCGGTCGAGATTGACATATGGCTTTTGAGCCGAGCGCGGTGCTTGTAGATTGTATGAGCGGGCGATAGTGTTGAGTTGTTTCACAGCAAGTTCATGATATGAGCGTTCAATAGCCATGTAACTTTCATCGCGCAGCGGTGGAAGATGGAGCGTATCCTCCGTCCGTTCGGGAAGAGGTTCAACCGCGGTCTCTGGCGATGCAGACCTCGACACAATCCGTCCATCAGAAGAGATCTCCGAAATAACATCCTCACTCTTCTTATCCCGAAGTGCAGCTTCCATCTTCGCTTTCTCAACTAAGCGCGCTTCCGCCGCAGCATACCCCCTCGCTCGCTGCATCTGCACCTCCAAAGATCCGCCCTGACTGGCAATCAACCGTGCAGCATGTCTCCTCCACTCCGTACGTATCCGCTGTCGAAACCGATTCAGCTCAGAAGCAAGTTCCTGCTGTTTCTCAATCCACGGCGGGACAATATCCTGCTTCTGGATAATCTTATTCATAAAGTACTCCGTCGTATCGATGAAAGCACTATTCGCATTATGATCTGTCTCTGTATTAACGCCCTTACCGCGCTTGATTTTCTCAAATTGGCCTCGCGCAATGGCATCTTCAATGCGCTCGTTGGCGAGGGATGCTAGACCCTGAATGGAGATCGGCATGGCGTGTGCGCCGGGCATCAATTTCTCTCTCATTTCTCGTCGCATTGTCGCGCGCTGGTCTTCCGAGAGACCCGGGTCTTGGCTGAGTGCGTATTTGGAGGTGCGTTCCTTTGCGACGGCAAGACGGGCTCCAGTGGAATGTTTCGGTTTGGCGGTTGGTTGGAGGTTCACGGGTTGCGGGATCTTGTATGGGGTTCGGATTGGTTTGCTGGCGTCGTCGAGCATGCGGAGGGCTGAGTCGTGGAGGGTTTCGGTGCCAGTCCATGCTTGTGCTGCGGCTGTATCGCGGGTTCCTTGACCGGCGCTGGACTAAAGATTCAAGAGATGTGAATTAGTTTTATAGATCAGGACATGGGTTCGGGCGCAAGAGCTTACCGGCATATCTAGAATCGAGTGTGCAGCTGCATATTCACTTTTGAATGAAGCTGCCTTGACTCGTTCCTCCAGTTGTCTCTTCAAATCTTCTGAGAACCCCGCGTGCTCGATGTTGCGGCGCGCTGATCGGCCACCTTCCAGGATCGCATCCTCGGTCATCTGTGACAACCGCCGGGCCATGGCGCCCTGTCCCTTTTCTTCTTTTGGTGCAGCGTCATCCTTGTGCTTTTCTTCCGTTTGCACAGAGGAAGACGCCGTATTTTGTTGTCTTCGTTGACATGACGCCGAAAAGTGTCTGGCTGCGGGAGCTGCACCTCTCGACGCACGTCCAAGCACTCGACAGGATGGAGAGCTCCAAATCGGTGGCCCCGGCATATCAACAACCTTTCACTTGACACCCAGTAAGCTCCTTGACGACGAAAAATCGACTCCCTTGAGTATAGATAAGAAACAAGTTCTCCAGTGGCAAGTTGCTCAACACCTTCGGCCCCGGAATCCACGCGGCTTATGTCATCCACCTCCGCGGAGCCCAAAACTTCGTGGATTTTGATGCGCATCTCTCCATTGCAGGCGCGCCAATCTCGATTTCTGTCCACGGAGCTCCTCGCAGCATTTTGATCCATTCCCTTTCCTATATTCGCGACGCAGTTCCTTCGGACTGTCCACTTCTTTCAACATGGTTTCCAAGGGCAACGTTACGACCCGGTTGAACCCGCTCCGTTTGAACACCATCAACCACCTCCGTGTCCGCCGGCCGAATCAACATGAGCAGAACGCTTGCGTTACTGTTATGTCTTCAATGCTGAGTATGTGCTCCATGGATTTTGAGAACACAGCTAGTGTGGCTTCCGCTATCGGTCGTGGTCAGGCTTGCACACGGATACGACGGGCAACCAAAACAGCTCCCGAATTCTTCGCAACGAATCCCTTACTAACCCTCTCTCACTGTGAATAGATTGCTGGGCCTCCCAGGGCTATGGCCACGAGGGCTGTGCCGCCCTCGAGGCACAATTGCGCAAGTGCATGGACGCACCGGTACGTCTCGTCTCAGTCATTCCTATTCCTTTACCAGAACACCTACTGACATCACGGTGCAACGTACAGAAATCGCAAGAAAAGAAGAAGAACACCGTCAACTACCACCTGATGAGAATGTACCCCAAGGTCGTGGGTCCGCGTAAGAAGGACGGTGTTCTGGGTTAAATTATTTCGGTTCCCAGCATGGGGCCATTTATCGAATGGGAGTTTTTGGGATCACACACACATTTTGCAAGAGTCAAACCCAGAGCAAGCGTCAATGTCAGTGTCAAACACAACTCTTGATACTGACATAGACGGGACTGGGTATGGCCATGTTGTCTGAAGTGATACGGGAGTTGGTCTGATTTTTTTTTACACATCTGTACAGTACTTATACCTACGTGGAATATGGGCATTGCCTTTGAAAAGAATTGATTGTATCATTGTCTCGACATTCTGGACGGCCGTATCGTGGACGTTTCACTCAATCAGTTCTGGTTCTGGTTCGGCTAATTGCTAGATTCGATTTTCTGGAACTTCAGGATTAGTTTCTCTCCACGTGGGTGGACGGTGTAAGCGTCAATAGCTTCGATATCATCATCGTTCACGATGGTAGTGCGGAAGTTAGAGTAAATAGCCGCAGCGACGAGTTTCGTTTCTAGTGATTTCATCAGTAAGTCACTCATATCCTTCTGGACTGTCACTTGAATTCATACCTTGAAGCGCGAGATTACTTCCCACACACATCCGCCCTCCACTCCCAAACGCCCAGAACCACCGGCGTCGCTCTTCAAGCTCTTCCAACGAATTCTCCTCTTTAAGCCAGCGCTTCGGCTGCCATGACTCCGGGTCCGGGAAGACCTGCGGATTGCGATGCAGCGAGTACGCCTGCGCATTGACGCGAATGTTTCCAGGGATATTATCATAACCAGCCAGACTGCACGAGGGCTCGGGCGTGACTCGGGGTTGAATACCCGGAATCGGGGCGTGCAGACGGAGTGTCTCCGTGACGATGGCTTCCAGCAAGGGGAGGTTATCGATGGACTTTGCAGGTGGCAATTCCGCGGACTCTGGGAAGCGAATTGGAGAGTCTAGTGTGAGCAGTTCCTCGCGAAGTTGTTCTTGGATCTCTGGGTGTCGGGATAGTTGCCAGAGTAGATATGTCAGACCCACGGCGCTGGTTTCAAAGCCTGCGGTGAGTTGGTCGTACATTTCGCAGGCGATTTCGTTTAACTGCTGAGCCCGGTTTGGCTTGACGCCTTCCTTGGCAGCTTGCTTGTCCAAGCTCTGCTTTAGTTGTTTGTAGACGATGGGTTCCACGGATGGATCGGTCGAGTTGATTGATTGTTCTGCCTTGCCGCAGAGATCTAGAGCCCAGGCGTCGAGCATGTCGTTGGCTGAATCGCAGTATTTGGGGATGACACGGAGACCCAGACATTTCATCCATCCATTCAGGTACGGCATCTCTTGGTGATAGAACTCGAATGGTTTTCGGCACAAATACAGATGGAGCCAGTGCTTCCGGAATGAATGGTCTTGGAGGTGATTGGTGCCATTCTGCAGACCGAAGAGGTAGCAGGAGACAAAGTCCATAGTCAATCCTTGATTCAGGTCATGCACATCCAGAGGCGTATCCGAATCCGCAGCTTCTTGGAGGATTGGTAGCAGACGATCCAGGATGACTGCTTTGGAGACGACCCGTAGATTGGGAGATGTCTGTAGCGTTGACTTGGAGTAGATATTGGACAGCATCCTCTTCCGAATGGAATGGGTCTTGCTTCCAACCATAGTGAACATACTCACAGTTCTATCATATCCGCATGTTAAAATGCATTCTCGATAACTCAACACAAGATCAACTCACCCAAGCGACCCAAACACCCGTGGATACCATTCATGTTTCTCAAACCCTCCCGTATAAACAGACTTGATCCCACCATCAACGCAATTAATCGAAATCTCCGAAGGGCCCAACCTCACAATCGGACCAAGTCTATCATGCGCAGCCTGAATAGTCCGATTATTCTGCATCCGAAAGCGCCTCCATAGCATCCACGCCGGAGAAATAGGCACACTCCAATGAGCATTTGGAATCTTAGCCAGTGGCGAGATAAAGGAAGGGTAAATAATGGCCTTGTATATCACCGCAGCCACGATGGCAACGGCCACCAGGGAAGTCATTGATACAGCCATATTGCAGATATCACGAGTGCTGGTACAAACTGTCCATTCTCTGTCCAATCCGTTCCGTGTGAAACATATGCGGTGGATGGTAAAGGAAACCCGCACACACTTATATATGTGCCAGAGAGAGATTCGCGGGTTTAGGTAATTGAATTGCCAGACCCCGCGTGAGGAGAGAAGGTGTCGGCAATCGGCCCAGTGCCGAACTAGAGAAAGTGTACGCCCAGTGGATCTGACGATGACAGAATGATCCAACCAGATAAGCGCGATTACTGACCGACCCCATAATCACGATAAGCCCGATAAGAAAGTGAGAAAATGACATAATCGGCCAGTCGGGGGTGGCCGGGATGCACAGTTGATACGGTAAACAAGCACGTGTACAGAGTCCTCGAATCATGGAAATGACATTCGCATTGAGAAGAAACTATAGACGCATGAGTTTTGAGATTTTTGAATACACTAGAAGAGACAGGTGCGTATGCACGTGAGGCGCAACGAAGAGACCAGCTAGCTACGTGTGCGGAGACCAGAGAGATAAGAGAAAAGCCCAAAGTAGGATCAGTGGTTGCAGAGAAAGAAGGGAAGCGTGACGAGTATTCACAAAGAGGGTCTTTCCAATCCCGGAGATATGTATATCGCAACTTAGTTGACGAGATTGCCGAAGAAACCACCACCAACTCCCTCGCCAACATCGTCGGGGTAGACATAGAATGCCAGGGCAAGAATGAGATACCTATAAGGAATCAGTTAGCAAACGACCACGAATATCAAAAAATGAAACATCAAAGACATACATTCCAAGACACATTCCACCCTCCAAATAATTCGACTTGCCATCCTGAATCAGCAGGGTCACGACCAGACCAGAAATGAAGAACGCGACAGTCTCAAAGGTCTGGAAGTGCAGAGTCATCTCGATACCCATGATCCAGCCCAGAATAATCAAGAAGGGAGTGACGAAGAGGGCAATCTGCAAACTGCTACCAATGGCAACGCCAATCGCGAGATCCATCTTATCCTTGTATGCAACCACCACCGCAGTCACATGCTCAGCAGCATTACCAACGATGGGAATCAGCACCAGACCAATAAAGGTCTTGCTCATGCCGGTCGTTTCCACAATGCTATCAATGCTGCCAACCAAGTAATCAGCGCAGATGGCCACCAGGATGGTCACGAGGATCAGAGCCACGGTAGCAGCCACCGGGTTAAGCAGACGCTCCTCTTCTTCCTCGCCCTCGCCACCCTCAGCAGTTTCGGCATCGTTAGGCTCCTCGAAGAGATAGGCGTGGGAGCGGAGCTGGAAGTAGAGGTACATCACGTAAATGACGAGCAGAATGATGGAGGTGCCGTGGGAGAGGATCAAGATGTTGTCTTGTGCGCTTTGCTTGGACTGGGACAGGGCCGCGTAGAGTGTGGCTGGGATAATCAACGAGGCGGAAGCCACGGCCATTAGAGAGGACATGGTGGAGGCCACGGTCGAGTTGAAGGACTGCTCGCGGTGACGAATACCACCCACCAAGAAGCAGCAGCCCAGAACCAAGAGGATATTGGAAAGGATACTACCCAGCATACTGGCCTGGACGACACGAATCTGGTTGTCCTTGAGGGCAATGATACTGACCTATAACAGCAACCAAATCATCAGCATTTCCTTCAACGACAAGTCCTTCACAACAGAGCAAACACTTACAATCAACTCAACAGCATTACCAAAAGTAGCGTTCATCAGACCACCCAACGCCTGACCCATCGTCGCCGCCAACTCCTCCGTCGCAAAGCTCAACAGAGACGCAAGCGGAATAATAGCAAAGAAATTGAGAACAAAGATAGCGCTCGAATCCCAACCGAGTGCTCCCGAGATAATACCCAAGGGAACAAAGACCAAAAAAAGATTCACGTAATCGCGGACGAGAGTCAACCAGGTCAAACGCACGACATGCAGCGGCCAACGCACCCAGGCACGAGTATCCTTGGGATGATGGTGGTGACTACCATGCTCGATCTGCTCATGCGGCGCGAGGCCGGAGAACGAAGAAGAACGTCCAATATGACCCAACAACGCGGTCCGCTCACCCGCCTCAACGCGGCCATTGCTGGAGGAACTCATTTTCCTAGTGGGACCGAAGCTATAGCTCCGCACCTGCGAGCGAAACCCAACGGAAGCTGAAGGAGTGGAAGACGGGAGGGAAGTGTCAGCGAGATGTGTAAAGAGCCAGTTGCCGGTTACGCAGGCTCATTCGAGGAGAGTCTCGTTTGTCGGGAAGGGGCGGAAGGGGGTTGGTTGGTTGGTGGTGTCCCGGTGGTAGAACAAGGGGAAGGAAAGAAAGGGAAACGGTGGATGATGAGAGGAGAGCAGAGCAGAGCAGGAGATCAACCTACACATAATTTTCTTGCTCTCAGCGGTGACTGGAGCCAAGCTTCGAACCAAGTCCAAGGAAGTGAAAGTGGACTAAATGGAAGAATTGGCTGGGGTGGTTCCAGCCACAAATTCCGTGGTTCCAGTCGTTTAAGTTGCGACGTAACCGGCGGGGGAGGAAAGCTCCGTGGTGGAAAAAGGGCAAGCGTAAGAGGACTAGATCACTAGATCACTAGAGCAATAATGTGGGAGGGGGTCTGTGGAATGATGGAATCCGTGAATAGGGATTAGGGGAATCGGGATGGATGGAGAAATCAGATGGAGATGATCAGACGTGCACAGCCTCGATGGACTTGATGCAGCGTACGGCACTAGCGTCGTTTCGGGAGGTGATTTCGTTTAGCGGAGCAGATGGAGAGGAGACGAGAGAGAGTTTGGAGTGAGGAACAGTTGGGAAGAAGCTTGGGCCACGACTGCTGATCGATCTGATTGGATCCGCCCAAGTGCCAAGGAATGCACTGCCACAGACAAGTGATGCATTCACCAAGAATTGAGACACAAACTAAGGTCATACGGAGGACAGAAGCCATATTCAATGGTTAAATTGTGGCTGGTCATTCACTCCATATTTACAGAGTCGTGTTGCACTATTTAGCTTCCATATTGAGTATTTACGACAAAAAAAAGGTATAAACTATGCAGAGATAGGAACGAGGAACTAGGAGCAACATGGTATCTATCTCATAACACCTTCCAAACAAGATGAGAAAAAAAAAAAGAGTCCCCCGATCCACAGGTAAACACAAACAAAGACAGAAAGAAAGAAAGAAAGAAAAAGAGGTAGACTCGAAAGGGTAGTAAGAATCAAAAAAGAAAATTAGAAAAAGGGAGGGGAAAGTTTACATCAAAGGAGGAGTAGTAAGTCACATCAAGAAGAAGAGGAAGAAAAAGTCAGGGAGGGTCAACATGAAAAAGGGAAAGAAAAAGGTGGTGCAGTGTGTAGAGGATCAATGTTTACTCTTACTCCTCTTGCAACGTCCCATTGGCCTTAAAATCCATCCGACTCGTCTTCCGCCCAACCCCCTTCAAAAGACTAAACCGACGGAAAACCGAGTCACGCATCCCATTATCCTTGTGGGAGCCATTAGCCGGCTGCTGCGCCGAAACTGATGCCCGCGACGTCCCGTTCAAACCCCCTGCCAAGTCGCGACCGGTGTGGACACTGTCCCGCGTCACTGGGCGCGAATAATCGCGTGTCGACGGGATGGTCGACCACCCTCCACTGGAGGCAGGAGGAGCTGGACGCTCGGATGACGAGCCGACCGCACCGGTAGCAGTTGGGCCGCCGCGGTGCTGGGAGCCAGCGCGACTACGGCCGTCATGGGACTGGGCGGCTGTGTCGCGGGAGGCACTTCGCGAGGGACGTTTCTTGAGAGATGTGCTGTGGATCATCTCCTCGCCGACAGCAGCGACGGAGGGAGAAGATCCATGCTTGATCTTGTCTCCGCCGAACCAGCTGCGCCGTTTGTCGCTCTTTCCACCGCGGGATTGACTGGTGGCTCGGCTGTGGATAGTGGCGGTGTCGTCTTCCGGGGTCTCCTCGAGGTCACCTGTGCCATTATTCACAATGAAAGGTTTCTCGGGGGACTGCTGGATGGTGAAAATTGAGTTCGAAGCACCGTGCGACCGCTTGAAGGGGTTGATGATGCTGATCCGATGGCTGACCGATTGCCGTTCTGAGCGTTTACGGGTGTGCGTATTACCCCGGGACGCCCGGATAAGCTCCTGCTCCGGGCTGACGGATCGCTGCACAACCTGCTTGCGACGCGTCTCGGATGAGGAAGTCCGGCGAGCGGGCTGGGTAGGTGTCGGTGATGGGTATTCCGGCGGGGTGGTCGAGAGGGATGTAAGCTCGGGTTCAAAGACGGCCTCGAAGCGACGGAGAAGCTCAGCTTGGGTAGCTTGCTGAGCGGGACGCTGATAAAGAGACAGCGCGTGCTTGATGGCCAGGGCATGGTCGATAAGAGCGACTGCAAGAGCATTCTCCATCGGTTCCATGGTCTCTGGAGTCTCTTCTTCATCATTCATCTCGTCATCGGCATCCTCAGTCTCTGCCGTCTCATTGCTCTCCTTAGTTCCTTGAGCACCGCTGAGGAACGCGCGATAAACCGCAACGCAGTTCGTCGGCGAGGATCGCGTCTCCAAGAGCTGCTCGAGAGCTTCGGTAAGATTCGACAAGCCATTGTCCTCGCCCGAAGCAGCCCGACGCTCCAGGAGTTGCAATTCCTGCGTCTTGCGCCATGTCCGTTCAATAGCAGTCTGCAGGGGAGAAAGGGCAATCTCCTTGACAGCAATAACTTCGCTACGGCGAAGGATATTCGGAAAAGGCTCCGCGGTACTGAAGATAAGTTTCTCAACATACTGCTCACGCACATCCGAGCTACTCGTGTGTCGCCTAGACGTAGCCGAGAAGCGAGACGGTTCGGAAATCAACAGGTGCTCGCGAACAGAGCCAGGCACCTTGGACCGTTGATACACGGGATGAGAAATGTCACGATGAGCCGTAACGCCGCTGATCTGAAGGAACTGACCCTCGTAATCAGGAATTTCACTCGACGACATGATCTGCGCGGTAGGGTGCTCCCGCTGCATACGATCCACAAACGACGCCATACGTTCCGTATGTGATCCTTCAAAGATGAACTCTTTATCACGCAGGCTGGGCGGGAACCCGAGACCCTTGTAGACGACGCGGAAGTACCGGGGGAATTGCTTGCCGCCCTTGGCGATAAAGTCATGGATACGAGCCATAGAGCTCTGCGCCCGGGAAAGTTTGGCGAAATCCATCGTCGTGCTCTCGTAGTGCAGTGCAAGTTCTTTGTAGCAAGCCAAAGCAGGAGCCCAGGCCATGGCGTTCTCAAAGTGCTGGATGATCGAAAAGTACAATGACTCCTTTCGCTCGAATGCAGTCTGTGCTGGGAAGGCCGGCGTGAGTAGCTCTGGAAGAGGCTTGTTGACATCCCAATCGTAGAGATCGGCATGGAACTGGAGTGCCAGACCAGCTTCAGTGAAATTGTCATAGGCGGATTGGTGGTCAGCAAGTTCATGGACGTAACGGATGAAGATATCTTCGCGACCCATGTCCTTCATGTACTCCATAAGCTTCAGGGCATGCAGGCTCTGGGTCGAAGTGCTGCTCTGCGAGGCAACCAGCAGGTCGAGAAGCTCATCAACGGTAGCAATGAGGGCCTTAACCGCATTGAACAGATCCTGATCAGATTCCGCATCCCCCTCAAACAAGTCCAGCAGTTCACCGATGAAAATCTTCTGGCTGACACTCTCACTCATATGCTTGACCTTAAACAGAGAGTCGAGACTGGAAATGATTTCGGTCTCGATGATAGAGATATCCTCGTTCAGATCCCACTCACTGAGAATCATCGTCCGGAGAATATGAACAGCAACATGACGAAGCCCCTCGTGCACGCTCAGACACAACCCGATGATAGGAGGCACCAGGTTCGGTACATACTGAACCTGGTAACCACCCAGCTTCTTCAGGCCGAATCGTTCTCGCTCTTCATCGGTAGTGTCCCAGCCAATGGCCTCCCACGTAGAATGCAGTAGGTCAGCACCCTGCTCACGGACATCACCCGCAATCTTCCAGACTGCGCGACGCTTCTGCTCAGGGAAGGTTTCCAAAGCCAGGGCGTCACTAGAAATCACCTTCAGTAATGTCGTGAAGAATGACTCCCAGAGTTTAGTATCAAAGTCGTCGGCATCATCAGCATCTGGGAGGAGCTTATCAATCAGAAGTAGAGCAAGGTGCTCCAAACTCTTGATTGCTGCGCGGTGATTGTAAACGTGAATACTGAACCAGCTCTCTGGGTAGGCCTCGCAATCGATGATAGAGTTGTGTGCCTCGAGAGCCTGACCAACAAAGGTCGCGAGTTCCAGCTCCTTGAGGTTGGGAGTCTTGGGTGAAACGATCTTGGAAATGGCTGCCATAATCGCTGACAACTCGACCAACGCTTCATCGAACCTCTGAGGAGTCTTGGAGACCTTCATTTGGAAGGGGAAAGACTTGCTAAAGAGGAGGGACAAGTATTCCGTTTCATCCACTCCCTCTGCAGAAATAGCACAGTAAGAGACAACAATGCTCGGCATGAAATCATAAAGTTGAGGATGAGGCTGGGTCAGCAACTGGGCCACAATTGCACTACTCAGGCGAACCTGGTCACGATACTGATCAGACACGCCGGCAGTAGAGCCCCAGTAAGGCGCCAACCAGCCAACGCAGCTAGAAATCAGCGTCTGTCTCTCGTCTCCGGAAGCGAAAATCTCGAACTGAGTGTAGCTTTGGATGAGGACCAGCTTGTAAAGAACCAACATGCCCGTGACATCCTTGCAGGAATCCATGAAACTCAAAGCAATCATAATCATCTCGTCGCGGCCAAGGACCTTGGAAAGTTCAGGTAGCCATGAGTGGAAGTGCTGCACAATCAAAGTCTTGCTTCCGACCAAAGCTGGGGAAGAGTTCTTCATAAGGCTTTCCATGGACTTGAAGATCGTGTGCAAGTCCCGGTTGAAGGTTGACTGGACCGAGGTAATCCCAATACCTTCTTCCTTTGCTTTTTGCTGTTCGCGGGCATTGATGATGAACTTGAGCAGGTGTCGTCCAACCTTGAATGCGGCACGGAGGTTACGAGACTGGTGGACATCGGTAGCGGCATTCAGAAGGCGCAGGTAACTCCGAATCAAGCATGGCGTAACGAAAGGGAAATTGAATTGCTCGTCCGCGTAGTGGTCAACCAGAGGACCCAGGTTGAAACGGCGGTCATGAACGATGCCGAGTACGGTGACCAGGTTATTGAAAATCAGATCCTCATATTCCTCGTTGCCGGCGTTCTCAACCAAAATGCCGAAGAGCGCATCGAAGACTCCACGGAGTTGCTTGACGATCTCCATCTCGGGGACAAACAGCAAGCGCTTGAGGGTATTCAGCACCTCATCAACAGGCCGCTCTTTCCAGTTCAACAAACTCAAAATAACCTGGTCCTGGGAGTACTCCGTGCTGCAAAGATGAGTCTGGAGTCGCAAAGTTGCCAAAGGGCCCGTAACCGCTTCGTCTTTGGCCGACTCGTTCTTACCTAGGGCACTCCATGGGAGATTCAAGTACGCGCCCTTTCCATTTTCAATGCTAGATGTCTGCTTGTCATAGGCATGGAGCAGCAGGGAATGCTGACCATCCCGGATGAAAGCCTGCTGGTCCCAAAGAGGCATCCAGGCGAGGGCAAAGGGGAACTCGGGCGCATCGGCGACGCTCATAATCATGTGCGAGCCGGGGATCTTCTTGGTAGGAATGTTCAGGCGAATAGTCTGGTACCAGGGTGTGCCCCGTTCGGCAATTGTCGTCCGCCACGCAGTGTGTGAAGTATTAGCAGATGAAGGGAAGACACATTTGTCCACCCGCGCACCGGAGGCATCGCGGACTTCTAGTGTAAGCTGGAGGTTGCGAAGGTCTGTAGTCGACTGTAGCGGAATCTGACCGGCTGTTGGGTGAGACAAAAGAGCATCCGTAGGGAAGACAGCCTGGGAAATTGTCACGTAGATGTCTGATCGCGGCTTGGTAGGCGCCTTGGAGAAACCAATACGGCGAGTCTGTACAACATCCTGGAGTATTGTCGGGTTCTGGCGCACGAGGGTTTCCGGGTCGGTACTCGTGAATGGATGCAGATGTATGTGCAAACGAGCAGTATCCGCACGTACATACCGCCCAGACGGGCTAGGGAGAAGGGTATGCAGTAGGTTTTCAAACCCGTCTGGATGTCCCTCGCCTTCTTCACCTTCTCGGGGAGGAGACCAGATATTGATGACGGATTCCGTGTCTTTGTCTTGTCGTAGAATCGGAGATACCTCCAAAATACCCACACCGATGGTCCGAATCGCAGAGGTCTCCTTTGTCGGGGCAGGCTGGGGCGTATTTGGCTCTTGCGGAGCGGACGAGCTACTCGATGACCGCGGAGCTCCCGAAGGAGCAGACCTAGGTGTTTGGTCCAAACTAGGCGAGCCCCGAGTCTTGGGTGCCCACATCATGCTGCGCCGTGTTCGCAGACTGCCCTTGACAGATGGTTGGACTCCACCAGCCGCAGTTGTTTTTGAAGCCGCAGAGCCTTCGCGTGATATCGATGATCTTGAGACAGGTGTGTTGTCAACGGTCGACCGAGATTCAGCCGCACGCACAGAAGCAACAACATAGAGCTGGCGACCATTCGGGGAGCCATCTCCGATATCCGTTGCCGCGAGCTCGGTGAAAAGCGTCTTTAATTTACTGCTCTGCGTCAAACTGACAAACTTATCAGGAGATGGTATATCGAGGCTGTAGGTTTCCGACATTGGGTTAAATGCGCCAGAGTCAGACCGCGAGTACAGCTGAATTCCGAGAGAAACAGGTCCCGGGGCATTGCCCGATACGGCATTAATCTCCAACAAGAGGTGGTTCAGAGCAGTGGTATCGGAGTTGGCGACGGGGCTGCTATCGAGCATGCTCATTTCGGACTGGAGCTTCGCAAGTTGAATGGCCGAATCTTCACCCGTCAACAATCGGCCTCGCTGCTCGGGATCCCGTACGATGGTGTCCCCGCTCAGCATCTTGTTGGCCCTCACAAGCTTCCAAACTGTCTCATCCCGAAGAGCCTCCTTCTCTTTACCTGTCAAAACGTTGTGCAACAATTGGCGTCTCGCAAAATCCAGTTCCTGAACGATTGTCGACATTTCCTCCAACACATCATACTGGCGAGCCAGCAGCAGCTCGTGCAAGTTCGTCGAGTGCCATTCACGCAAGCAGGAGGCGATTTCGTCAACCAATGGCTCCGTTAGAGACGTGGGTGTCTCATCGCCAATCTTGAGCATCGGCACGGGAGCCGCGGGCTTTGGCGCATCGGGGTCGTGGGGAGCGAGAGTCACAGGCGTGTGGGGGATCGAACTGGTTCGATAGGTATGCGCGGATGGCGGATTCGATAGATCAGACTCGTCTATTTTGTGAATCTCAATCTGTGCAGGCTTGCCCTTCTTCGCAACTACCACCTCCGACACCTCACCGCCAGCCTGGGATTCAGTGACCGAGTAGGCCACACTGCTGCGCGACACCAGGTCGGCCTCTAGTCCCGACAGGCCTGGCAGGGTCAGGCGATCTACACTTTTCCGGTCGCCATTGAGTAGAGCCTTATATCCTTCGCCGTCGCCCAGCACTTCCCGGATCTCGACACAGTTCCGCGGGAAGATACCCGAGAAGACGCGGGCCTCCAGTGTCTGACCCTTGGTACTTGTCAATCCCGCTAGCAAGGACGGAGGCGCAACGAGATATCCGCGGCACCATTCGCCATCTAAACCACCTTGTTCAATAATATACAATTCATCGCCGAGCTCGAGGGGGAGGTCCGCAGGAGAGGAGGGGTGAAACGGGTAGATGGCCACCGCAAAAGCAATGCGAGGCAGCGGCCGCCAGGGCATGACAGCGGCGACGAGACTCGGTCTAGCCGGCGCGATCTAGATAGAGGAGACCACGACCTTCGCCCGATTGTGTGCCAATCCCCGCAATAGGCGGACTGGGGAATTCCGATCGCAAGAATTCCACGGGCAAGGGAGGGTCCGGGGAGAGGTTCACGACGGGAGAATGCTGGTTTGGTCAATCGAACGCGACATGCAGGAATTCGGAAAGATTCCAGCTCGTTGGGGGTCCGGGGAAAGGAACGGAGAGGAATGTTTTGTGCGATCGAAGGTATGCGACAGCTCGAGAAGTCTAGCGGGTCATTATTAGGAGGGCGCTGGGGTACGGAGAAGAGGAGATGATGATGGTGGTGGTGGTGATTTGGTATCAATCGGCACGGGGCTGTTTGGGGGGGGGGGGGGGGGCCCAAGGGGTGGGAAGTGGGAAGGACGTTTAAAGAAGAAGCAAAAGGCAATTGGGACGATCGAAACAAGTTGGCACGATCACTCGACACCGCAATCGACGGCTCGAAGGGTCCAAAGAGTCGCATTGGGTAACCGTTACCCCCCCCCCCCCCTTGCGAAACCTTTCGCGTTGTGGAGACGAACTTCCAGCCCTTGGCGAGGAACAGTGGGGAAGAAACCAGGGGCTTTTGGTAGAAGGAGGGAGAATACTCACGAGAGAATGAAAAGTATTATGAGAATTAAAGGCAATTGAGAAAGAATCAAGACAAGCGAATCAAGACAAGCGTAAAGAATATCACCGACGAAAAGAAGAAGAAGAAAGAAACCAACGGGGATGACACGAGAGAGAGAAAGCAAGAAAACGATCCCAGAGGCTAGAGCATGCAAATCACCGATCTTCAAATCTCCCCACACCGACAGGTTCAGGATACTTAGGCCAATTGCCAAGCCCGTGGGTTTCAGCTGGGGAGGATAACTACTGCGAGATCCGATGGCTATATGCTGACATCAATTGACCTATATGCATCTGGGGGTTTTAGCTTTGTGATACGTTCCTTGGTTGTGGTATCCTCTTTCTTACTATCTTATTCCCCCCCCCCCTAATACTGGAATATTAATTAGGCCTCGGAAGAACCCCGTCCGCCCAATCTATGCTTAATTACGATCAATTAACCGTTGACGAGTCCTGCATTCGATTCATTGGCCTGTGATCTACTTTATTACTATCACTGGTTTCATTTTACAGAGTACATATGGAGCCTTAATACTGCAGAAACCTACTCTACACTAATTCAACTGATTCTGGTAGTTTCGTAGTCTCGTTTGGTCGAGTCCAAACTTCGAAGACCCAAAAAGCACAGACCAGAGTGTTGCCCCTGAGCGGGAAAATGAGACGGGCTCGAACCAGTGGGCCTGGGTGGCCAGGCATCCAATCACGGGGCACCGGACGGCTGAGAAGGACGGAAAAGGGCTGGTACGATCAAGACTATTAACCAACTATGGAGTACGCCGATCATACTCACGGACAACTGTATAAAAGAACAGGAACATCCTCAACCCGCGAGAACAAACAAATCCTCCTACTGAACGGTATATCATAAGCGGGCTATATATGTGACACGAAAAACGACAAATCCCATACGCCCAGGCTGATGTGACCCAAATGCCCGTTGCAATCCCCAAACACAACAAGAAACATCCAAAGCAAGAGACAGAAACATGAGAGAACAAAATCTCTAGAATCAACAACATTACTGAGGAGGACCTCATTTCCGGAACACGGTCACGGCATCCTCCTTCCGCCACTCCATCTCCAACTGTCCCTCATACACCGTATCAATAATTCGTCGAGTCCGGTCCCATGCATTCTCATACCGAATCTCGCACTCCCGAATCACCTTCAGCACCAGGCTGCGGCTGAGACCAGGGTCATCGGCATCGCCAAAGTGCTTCTCAACTCGCTTCTTCAGCATATCCACGCCGCGCTTGATTTCCTTGGCATCATAAGAGGAGAGCACCTTCTTGGCTACCATGCGGGAGTGGCTGGCGCGCGTGGCAATGTCTGCCGTACCATTCGCCTGCAGAGTCTCGACAGACTGAATAAAATCAAGCAATTTACCAAGAGGCCGATGGATGACAGCGTCGAGGTAAAGTTTCATGTGCTCATCAAAATCTTGGCGTGCTCGGTCCGCCCAGCGTTCGAGCACCGGCAGGCTGTGTACATCAACCTCCTCGACGTAGTGGTTCATGTTCTCAATGAGCAGAATGTGGTAGTTCAGCACCTCCTTGTCCTCGGGGTCTCCGGCGCTGGCAGCCACTCCTGGTGGCTGGCCAGGTGCTTCCTTAGCGATGAACTTGAGAGACTCCCACATGGCCCGGTTGATGCGGTCATATGCATCATTGACACTGACACGGATATCACAGGTCTCGGCAACCGAGTTGGCCAGCATGTTTTCAACGGCTGTGGAGAAATTGGGGAACACTCGCATAAAGGAGATAACACCCTTTCGCTTGTTGACCTTGACCTTGGTATCCTCGATGCCGCGAATCTGTTCATCCACGAACCGATTGAACAGACCCATCAGACGCGAGTGGACTTTTTGCAGCGAGTGAATGATGAATTCTTGATTAGTGTCGTCGAGTTCAGTCATAGCTGACTCGAGAGCGAATAGGATGCCAATTCCTTGCCTAAAGGGGAGGGTGTGTCTTAGCAGGCTGTGTCGTTGCATTTCATGCGAAGAGCAAAGAGGTAGAGACAAAACTTACATAGGATCGGCTTGCACTGCCCAATCCACCATGCTCTGCAGGTCATTAGGCCAGAAAGAGTAGATTTCATCCATAATCTGCTCAACGCGCTTGGCCATTTGGCGGTCGGGGTCGGGGGACTGTTTAACAGTGAAATCGGGACATTGGCGACTCTCTGGGCTTGCAGCAGCTACCAGATCCGAGAAGTCCGCGATGGCAAGAGAGTTGAGTTGGAAGAATTGAACAACAAAATTTTGCTCGTCCGTGATCATGTGCAGTGTCTCTCGTAGACCTGAAGCAAATGCCTCGCACGGCTCCACCTTGTTGGTCGGTTTCTTTTCGCTCGAAGCCAAGCGCAGGCCAGTTGCAGCTCGGATCGTCTTGCCGCGACGAACGGTCAGCTTACGGGCAGCCATAGTAATACCCTCACCTTCCTTCTCCTTCTCTTGGTGGGTAAAGAGAAGTTCCTGCTCCTCTCCAGTAGGCTTGCGAGCCGCCTTCTTCCACGCCAAGGTATTATCGCGGAAGTCATTTTGGTAAGATGGCTTGGACTGTTGCTCATAAAGCTGAACAAGGTCGTGCCATTCCGATGTGCTGACTTCCTTTGCAAAAAGCATCAACGGGTTGTATCTCCACACTTCTTCACGGAATTTCTGTCGCGCAGAACCGTCCAGCTTCATGGGGTCTCTGGGCGAGCCAGCAACAGCATCGGCTCGTTTCTGTTCCGCCGTCTTGAAGGCGACAGCCATGAATGGTTTCAGACGCTGAAGGAAGGTCAAGGCAGCTTGACGATACTCGCCTTTTCTTTCCTTGATGGCGCGCATTTGGCCAATCTCAGTATTGGCGTACACGCCCACGCTGGCATCGGCCTGCCTCTTCTGGTTTTGCCCGATATCAGCATCAATCATCAGCATCGCCTTGTACAGTGTCGAGAGCGCGGTTTCGGTTTCCTTCAACCCTTCTGGGTTAGTCAACGAGGCCTCCCGCAATGGACGAATATCGGCCGGAGAAATTGACAGTGTCTTGAGGAGTGTGTGCAACTCGTTCTGGAGGAGCTTCTGGTTGGCCGTCTGCACCTGCAAACCTTGAGATTGAGCTTCGATGTATGCGACGTCCTCATGTAGAGTGTTCAACTCATGCGAGTATAGCGTAAGCAAGCCATCCAGCTCTTCACACTCTTCAATGGTTTTCTCAATCAGGACAGCCAGTTGTTCCACCTTGCCTTCCTGCTGTTCAAGGTTACCAAGCCAGCTGGTTGCTTCAACACGGCCTATTTCACGACGGACGTCTGCTTCTAGATCCTCAATTTTCTGCTCGTCACCCAGTCGCCCGTTCCATCCCAAATCCGTCAAAATATCATCAAATTCAATACCACGTCCATCCAAGACACTAGGATCGATCCCAAGGGATTGGCAGTATTTGATGGTGTGATCTTCACGGCGCTTTCTACGACGACCCTGGGCGCCCGGGGAGGGACTTCTGGCATGACTTTCCACCTTTGTGAGTTCCGACAGAGCGTCTTTAGATTCTGTCACTCCGGGTGCAGTTTCTGAAGGAGGTAAAGACTCCTCACCGAGATGTTGTGTGATTTCGACAGTCGGTGTCGCGGGCTGTGGACTGACAGTGGAGGGTGGCGCAGATGATGTTGATGGTGCCGACGGCTCTCGCTCTGCGGTCTCATCTGGTGCAGCCTTCGGGATATCATTGGCAGATCTGGATGGGGCTGGTACGACGCCGGTGATACCATCGGGGCCCATAGCTTCGGCCTGTTGTTTCTTGGCTGCTGCAAGGAGACGCTCGCCCGCTCCGCCAGGACGTGGTTTAAAGGCACCATAGGTAGTGGCAGCCTTGCGGAAAGCACTTGCAATGTCCTTCGCGGATTTTTTCTTGATCATTGGCCCTAACCCTGGGCGATGTGCCTCTGAATCTTCATCGGCTGGCTTGGATGGACTGGCAAGAGTCTCATCTTTCGAGGCTCCAGGTTCCGCCACCGGAGATTTGGGTGTTTCTTCGCCTGCCGCCGCCGCCGCTGCTACTACTGCAGGCTCCGCAGCTGGTGGTGAAGGTGGATGTTCTACTTCAGGCGGGGGTGCAGGCTGGGGTACCTCCACGGCGGCTGCAGGGGCAGTGGTGGTATCTGGTGTAGGTTCGTGAGCCGCCGCGGACGCTTTCTCAGGAGCATCGCGATACGGAGACTTCGGTCCAATGCTGCTTCCAGGGCTGGCAGTGATGCCCGGGTTCTCATTGGTAAATGACCCAGGTGTCGTGGGGCGCAGGGCATCTGTACTGCGCTTCGGTTCCAAAGGTCTTGGTTCGGGTGCACGAGCCGGCATAAGTGACGCTGGGATTTGCGCTGAGCGGCCCTCCCGAGAGGATGGAGGTCGGATCTGGTCTTGGGCAGGCCCTTGATTATTCTCATCGCCAGTCTGCAAGAATGTCGAGGGGGGTTCTCTGCTCTTCGCTTCCGCGCGCGGGGGTGGCACGCTAGGTGGTGGATTCTGAGGCGGACCGAAGGGTGAGGGGGCCGGCTTTGACGCAGTAGATGGACGACTCATCTGCTCCCGGCTCTTTTGAGAACGAAGAACAGGGTCTTCGGATGGCCTCCGTCGAGCCTCCCGAGCTCCATCGCGGCTTGGGTCGCGGCTAAATTGTGCCTGCGGGGGAGGTGGATGTTGAAGAGGCGCCGGGGTTTCCGTCGACGGCTCAGAACCACCTCGCGAGCCGGGCGGAACTGGTGAAGGCGACGATGGACCTGTACTGCCTACAAGCAGTTGTCGTTCTCTCTCGTCAAACCCAATTAGGTTTGGCACTTTTCCTCCGGTATATTTCTTGTAGATCTTCACCAGACTTCCAATGAAGAACTCCTTTTCCTTGGAACTTCTGGCATGCCAGTAGTATGGTTTTCCAACGCTCACCACGAATCCAACACTTCCTGCCCAGTCCTTGTGCTGTTGTTCGGTTGGTGATTTCGGCACAAAAGCGCTGTACGATTGAATCCCAGTTAGGTCGTCCAACATCCACGTCTTTCCAATGGAAAAGGTGCCATCATTATTCTCGCGGGCTTTGTGCATTCGAACACGGCCTGATCTTCGAACGGAAACTATAATGACGCGAGGTTTCTTGTTGTTCGGAGCTGAGTCCGGCGGGGCAGGGGTCGAGGGGTGCGCCGCATCTTCCATAATGCGGACGTGGGTAATATAAGATTCAATCACTACAAGCACGAAGACAGTTAGCTTAGAGAACTATCATAGTTTCTATCCCGGTCCGGCGATATCAAAGAATCCGCTCAGCGACAGACTAGCCACGGCGAGGTCGGCCGAGTGGTCTGAGACGTCGCTGTAGCCTAGGTGTTCCCATCCCCTGAACAGGGAGGAGGGGTATCCCCCTTTATCGTCGCCAAGGGGCATATGGAGTCCTTTCACGTACAAGTTCCATCAGTATCCTTCTTAGAGTAGCAGCTCTGAATGATGCGCTTCTTCTCGTCCTCGAACTTCTCGGCCCTCGACATGGATGTATCTCCCGAACCGGGGCCAGACCCGGAGCCATTGCGAGGATCAGCTCCGCGTCGCGCATCATTCGTCGGCGGCGGACGGGGACGGTCACGGCCGTTCATCATCGTGTCTCTTCTCAGGCGGGGGTCACCGGGTTCGTTTGTAGGATTCGCAAGATCAAGGAGACATGGTCGGAAGCCCGGGGTAAGTCTACCGGTAGTCTTGCGCGCGCACAGTGCTTAGAGCCGAATTGAGGTCCGCAGGGTAGATAAGCAGACGCGATCTTCAATCACAGGAAGCAAAGGCGGAACGAGGTTGCTCGTTGAATGCAATGCCAAGTGGGAGGAGTCGGATGTGAATTAGCTCATTATGTTTGGGGTTGCGGGCAGGGCGGAGAAAGCTCGTGGGAGCAAGTCATTGGTCTAGTTACGTCGACTTGAACCCGCTTTCGTGACCTCGTGGCGAGCACTGAACTGATTATCTAGAAGTCTCTCTGTTGTACTCTCTTCTCTCGTTCAACTCTCTCTTCATCATTTCTTCTCAGGACCTCACTCTTACACTCATACTTGTGACCAACGTGTCATACACCACGGCACCAACACTCAGTCACGTGCAGCATACCTCTGGACGACCGCCCGCTATCGTTTACCAGCTCCACCAATCATCATTGAGAATTGTCTCACCGCCTTGTCTATACATTTTTTCCACTTTTTTTTGGTTCCTGAAAGGCGACTCTAAATACTTCAATTTCCATCCTCGTGCCATTCTACTTCTTGATCATTTGCAGCGATCACCCAACTGAGACACACACATCTATATCAGTCAGGAACTATGGCCCCTTCAAAGAAGGCTTCAACCAAGAAGGTAGGCCTTCCATTCATTGCAGCCGTTTCACAAGCAGAACATTGATCTAACTTGACTTTCATGACAGGTCGAGAAGAAACCCACCACCACCACCACCACCACCACCCTCCCTCCTCAGTTGCTCGCCGCAGTTGCATCCTTCCTGTCTAAGAATGGGTTCTCTGCTACCAGCACTGCCTTTGCCGATGAGCTGAAGAAGAATGGCAACGCCAAGGCCGATGTTAAAAACGCCCCGTCTTTGGTCGAACTCTTCAAGACCTGGGACAAGACCTCCAGCGGCTCAAGCAGCAGCTCCGAGAGTGACAGCAGCTCCGACTCTGGCAGCGACAGTGACAGCGATGCTAGCGACTCTGACGTTAGCATGGGAGATGCTCCCAAGGCCCGCTCTGCATCTCCGGCTTCTTCCTCTTCCTCTTCGAGCTCCGACAGTGACGCCGATGACGAGGAGGAAGATGCTGCGGCTCCTACTCCTGCTCCTGTTGCCAAGAAGCCCACCGGTGTGAAGCGCAAGGCCGAGTCTAGCAGCTCCTCTGAGTCCAGCTCGGACTCTGAATCTGAGGATGAGGCTCCCAGGACAAAGAAGGCTAAGGTCTCCAAGGCAGAGTCTTCGTCCGAGTCGAGCTCTGACTCCGACTCCGACTCTGATTCTAGCTCAAGCAGCTCTTCCAGCTCCAGCTCCAGCTCCGATTCTGACTCCTCTGACTCCTCTGACTCGTCCGATTCCGAGGCAGAGGCCACCAAGAAGGCCGACGCGAAGGTTCTGAAGAAGGCTGTTAAGACCCCGCTTCCCGAGTCTTCTAGCTCCAGCAGCTCCAGCTCTTCCTCGGATAGCAGCTCTGACAGCTCTGATGAAGAGAAGGCCGGCGGTGTCCCCGTTTCCAGCAACTCCTCTTCCGATACCAGCGCAACTATGTCTGCTTCTCCTGCTGCCGAGAGCAAGCCTGTGAAGCAGGCACAGACTTCTTCTTCCAGCGCCAGCCCTGCGCCTGGAAATGGATCGACCAAGAAGAAGCACGTTGGCGCCCGCCCTACCCCTTTGGCCGCTCTGAGCCAGCAGCCGTATGACGCCATCTCCAACGAATATGTCCCTTACGCTTACGCAGAGCGCGCCTACGCCGACCTTTCGGTCACTCGCGGCAAGGGATTCACCAAGGAGAAGAACAAGAAGAAGCGCGGTTCTTACCGTGGTGGCCCCATCGATATCGCGGGTGGCAAGTCGTTCAAGTTCGACGATTAAACGATCTTCCTAATGCCACGACTCTAATTGCTTTCTCCTTTTGATTGTCAATGATGCCAATAGAGGCTACATTGGCTTTTTCCCGAAACATGTTCAACTAAGGGTGTTGCTCTCGATTCGGCTGTTCTCATTCCTTTTTTTCTGTTGCTGTCTGAGAGGGGTTTGACACGCTCACTGTAACGTGGTGTTTAGCTTTCGATGACTAAATCACCCTGCTATTCACGTACTTTGCTCCCCTTAGATGAGCGACCCTTTTTACTCAGCATGGCGCTTACGGAGCTTCGGACGAATTTCCCTTCTGCGAACTGTTTTACATATTTGCTTGCATCTGCTAGAATACCACTAAAAGTTCGAAATTTCTCAGACTAGTCGTCCTTTCTTCATCCAAGTCTATCTTAGTAATCTATGTAAGAACGCGGTATACTTGACAATTCCAAACTCTAGCCATCCTGTCGCCGCCAAGCCCCAGGCTTCTCTAACGCCTCCCACCGATGATCCCAACCAGTTACCACATCCCTTCGAGAATCATCGAGATCGAACTTCCAGGAGCTATGCTGCTTTCTCAACTTCGAGGTAGTACTCAAATCACGTGGATCCGGTCTCTCATATCCCGCCACCGTGAAAATGCTGGACCCATCTGCTGGCTTCATCTCTGCATCAAAGCCCAGATTGAGATTGCAGTCATACCACTCCTCTGCTGGTCCGGTCAGGTCATCCGTTGATGCAAAGTCAAGCCGGATGAGTCCGCCTGCTACACCGGTGTAGACGGTTGGTGAGGATGGTGAGGGCATAGACATGCTGTAGATCGGCCCTCGGTATGGATAACCGGCCCTGCGCCGACGGGAATTGATATGTCGGTTGAAGATAGCAGGCGGTTGGGCAGAAAGGAAAATGTTGAAATCTTTGCTTGGGTACTGGCCATGGTTGTGGGCAATTGGGACGTTGCTGGGGGCTTTTGGTCGAGCTCCCCGGGCTTCCAGGTAACTGTAGCTCGTGCAGCGGAGATCGAATAGCTTGATCAGGGCGTTGCCACCGGATCCAACGAGGAATCGGTCGTGTCCAAATGCACGCACGCTATATATGAAGTTGTCGTCTGTGGGATCTTCGTAAGTTGTTTCGTAGGCCCGGGGAGACCTGAGATCGTGAAGACTATGGATTCGGTCAGCGGAATATCTAGAATATATGTGAACTGTTGCTTTCTTACCGAATTGTGCGGTCGCCCCATGCAGCAAGAAAAACATCGCCGGGTGACCCAGCCAATGGATGGTTGTTGAGGGGCTCGATGGCGCTGATGGCCTGGCAAGTATAATCACCCAGTCTATCTTCCACATCTAGGGAAGATATACCTATTATCTCTTCGGGGAAGATGCCGTCCGGCGAAATTCTTGAAATGACCAGAGAATCTTTGGCGTCCATAGTAGCCACGGCAATGCGCGATGACGACAGCAGCTTGGCCTTTCGGCCACGAGAAGATCGCTCCGGGCGAATCCACGCAAACGGTTGGACATCTTCATCGTCGGTGGCAGTATGATAGAGCGCAGTCGAACCTTGAAGAAATTGAGCACACAGTATTGGATTGGGCCCTTGCATCAAATCTGTCTCGTTGAGTTCCAGACCTTCGGTCCGAAATATCTTCCTGTACTCGTGGCTTGCATTGCTCGTGGAGAGAGCGATGTGGCGAATATCGCCCTGCCTCCGTCCAAAGATCACATTTTCAACATCTTTGTCTTTGCCATGCTCTGGTTGCAGGAGGTGCAAGCCTAGGATATCATCATGGCTGCTGGGCTCTTCCACGTCGTTAAATAAGATCCACTCATCTCGGTGCTGTTTTCCGGATTGTCTGGTTCGCATCAAGAGTTTTTCGCCAGCACCCCATGCCAGAACTTCTTTCCTATCAGCCCAGAACTTTCCATTCCAGGTCTCAAAAGAGTCAATAGGAGGGCGATAGCCCATAGTAGGATTGTCCTGTCGGGTCTCCTCTTGAATCCCCACGCGAGTGATGGTCTCAGGCAGAATCACGAATCGCCCAATTACACCCAGTCGATCAACGGCGCGTGAGCGCGATGTAAGCGCACATGCTGCATCTTTCCAGAACGGTGGTGTTTGGATTGCAGGAAATCTGATTTGGACAAATGCTCGAAATAGCCAGGACTCTTCAGCACTGATGATTCTATATATTCGACGGCAGGTTCGTGCCAGGTGTGTTATTCCACTGGCCGTTGGAATATGTAACGCAATATTGCAGATAATTTCCGATGGAAGGTCGGAAAGCTTCATAGTTGACAAAAATTATAGTTCCTGGCTGCTGTTTACCTCCAGGGTTTAATAGTCATGATTGTGTGGATTTCTAAACTCGTGTTGTTGGTGGTGGAGCGGCAAGTCATAGCGAATTTTGGTGTCAGAGGTCGTATTTCATGAAAACCCCATGTTGGCAAAGAGTCACAAAAAGGCTTGGCAAAGGAATAGCGTAGCTAATGAGTCAAATTTCAGATTTTCTATCTTAATTCCAAGTTATCAGGCAGTTTGTAGCAGAAAATGGCGGTCTTCGAAGTAGGATAAAATGTGCGTTTACATCATTTGCGGCGAGGAGCCGTTGACTAAGCAAATCCGGGAAAATTGCAGCCCGCAATCCGAACGAGACTCCATTCGAGATTGGAATCTTAATCACAGCCAATTCCAAAGCCCCAGGGGTCATTACCGTGCACAATGTCACCAAGGCTCAACCTATTCACAGCCAACAAGGCGGCTGCCGCCCTTCGCCAGCCCTTCGCCGTCGCACGCGCGCAGCGGAGCGTCGCCCTCCCTCTCCGACTCCGCGAGCAGTCCGCACCAGTCCAGAAAAGATGGAACTCGTCACAGAACAATAAGAAGGGTCTTTCGCCGGACGAACAAAAGTTCCCTACCCAGGACCAGCTGGGTCATGTCGGCGAGGAGGCTGCCGAGATGGACCGCATTATGCACAAGGAGAAGAGCTGTGACGGCCAGCCGTCAAGTCCGGAGTTGGAACAAGGAAGCCCAGTTGCTGATGTGAGTGGCCTACGGGAGACCTTTTTTTTCCTACTGGGAAGCAATTCAATTGACAGTATCTTGCCGAACAGATCTTGAAGCGTGACAAGGAGGGATTGAAGCACATGCCCAAGGTTATGCAAGACCAATTGAAGAAGAGTGGCTCTCGCTCGTTCTCTACTTCGGCTCGCAGCCGTCTGCCCGAATTGCAGAACACCGAATCCCAGGACGAAATCTCCGCCGCTGTTCTTGCCGACATGATCCAGCAAGTGAACGAGCAGGCTGCCGCGCGGCTGCCCGAGGGATTGAAGTTTGATGTGCCGGTGCTGCCATCCCAGAAGAAGACACTGAACTTCCGGAAACGCTACGACTCTATGCAGGAGCAGTTCACCAAGATGCTCATGCAGGATGGAAAGCTGGCCCGCGCGCAAAAGGTCGGCTTAACCCATTCTGCCCTTCACTGGACAATGAACTAACATGCATTTTCTCTAGAACATGTCTATTATCCTAGACCACCTCCGTACCTCCTCTCCCCCCAACATCAACCCCCGTCGTCCTCTCATGGGCGGCCCTCCTGCTCCTCAGCTGCCCCTCGATCCCGTCCTCTACCTCACTTGTATTATCGACTCGGTGGCTCCTCTCTTCCGTATTCGCCAACAGAAGGGTATCGCTGGTGGTGGCACTGCTGTGCAGGTTCCCCACCCACTTAACCTCCGCCAACGCCGCCGTGCCGCGATCAAGTGGATTTTGGACGCATCGGAGAAGCGACGTGACGCACAGCTGGCCCACCGAGTTGCCAACGAGCTGGTGGCTGTTGCCGAGGGCCGTAGTGGTGTGTGGGACCGCAGAGATCAGCAGCACAAGATTGGTATCTCTGGCCGTGCGAACCTGGGACTTGCGCCTCGCCGTCGGTAGAACAGCCGGTCCTGGCGTTTCTCTGTTCTAACCAATCAAATGTTTTCTGTTAATGGGTCCGAAAAGGGGGGTTTATCTTGTTTATGGGATGTGAGTATTACTTTTTTCAGCATCATCTGTATCATCTGTACATGTAGTATATCTATTCTGGTCATATGAATTCGAATCCTGGTTGTATTTCGCCACTTCTCTTGAATAAGGTTCGCAGGACCTTCTATCCCCTTTTCCTGCTGCCAAAGCTTGATAGCCAGGCTATTATCTCATTAGCTTATTAAACGATCTTTATTGACTTCTCTGTCAGAGCTTACTATACTTATACTTCTGTCGTCATCTCCACTTTCGCTTGATTTAGCAACGCCTTGATAGGCTGCAAAGTCGCTTACTCAGACATCTCGGCCTAGACCCGATCGGGCCAGCCAGTTCCTGAGGCCATTCGCGGCTATCGCGACATCCTCCAGTAAAACCTCCAACAAGGAAGATGCTCTATTCGCCTTAAGTCGTGTCTCGGAGAATAAGAAACAGCATCGACCGCAGTGTCGATCAGCCGTGCACCATTCAGTTCAGGCCTGACCATTAGTGCAACCCACGCAACCTACGCAACCGGACCCAGCTGACCGCACCTTGATCCGCCTGGCGCGCCCCGCAATATCTCCTCTTTTCCTTCGATCGGACCCCTCCTTGCTGCTGGACAATTATATGACCCAGGCCGAATTCCCTCCGGCCCCCTAACGACGGTGGCTCCCCCCTCGAATCGCGAATCCTACGAGCTCGCCGATTTCAACACCGTTGGTAGATCTCCCGAGGCGAGACCAGCCAGGTCCACAGCTGCTCGCGCACAGCGATTCGGAAGCGTCGTTCGATCCTTTGAACCAGCCGCCAGCTCGCGGTCATTAGCAGGACTTGGTTCGAGGGGAAACGGGGAAGGCGACTGGGAGAAGACAGCTTCGTCTGAACAGTGCCCGCGGGGCTTCCGCTCCACTAGACTCAGGTTCTGGGCTGAGGCCCTTCGACGCCGAGCTCATCGTGGAAACCGGACTCAGAGTGACGGTGAGTATCCCGAGACCACCGCCAAAATGAAGTTCTCGCATAGCATTCAGTTCAATGCTGTGCCCGATTGGAGCTCCAATTACATTGCGTACAGTAACCTCAAGAAATTGTAAGTTGACCCTGTGTTCTACTGCCTCTTTCGAGTGTGCAGGTGACTCCTTTCCGCTTTGGGTTGATGTTTGGGATGTGCGCTCGTGGTTACGGCTCGAGATGCAACTTGGTGCGGGTGTTACATTGCACAGAGTTGTGTGGATGCATGGATGGTGTCGAAGGGTGGAAGCTCTAGCCCAACTCAGGTTGCTAACCTTTTGATTTGATGTTCAGGATATATACTCTGGAGAAGCAAGTCAATCGTCCCGATGGCCAAACCGGTGCAGATGTAGAGTCCGCTCCACTATTGGGCAGTTCCCAGGTGAACAACCCCGATGGGATCTTCAAGCGCGCTCTAGACACCGAGCTGGACAAAATCTGTACTTTCTATCAGCAAAAGCAGGCCGAGATTTTCCAAAGTACGGATGAGCTGATGCATGAGGCCACGGGTTATCTGTCAGAAACTGCCGGAGTCAACATGGATCCAGTCAGCGAGACAGTCATCAAGGCCAGGACATTGAGCTCGAGCTCGCGGCGAGGCACAGGAAGTGTCTTCCGCACTTATGGAAATGGCCAGCGCCGCCGTTCAAGTGTCATCAGTGAGGATGATGCAGATAGTGACGATGAGCACGCTCACTCGGCAGCTCTCGGTCTACGCCAACGAACCTCTACGGATGGCGGGTCAACGACCGATGACGCCCATGCAGGTGACATGGCAGATTCGACGTTCTGGGGCCAGGCAAGCAGTCGCTTACGTCGAGACTCTGAACTTAGTGATCAGGCGTTCCTGGCTCTGTACAATGCCGGTGTGTCGCTTAAGAAGCGTCTCATCGAGTCATACGTCTCCCTCTGCGAGCTGAGATCCTTCATTGAGCTCAACAGGACTGGCTTTTCCAAAGCCTTGAAGAAATATGACAAGACCCTGTTCCGTAACATGCGCCGGGACTATCTGGCTACCGTGGTAAACCCAGCCATCCCATTCACCGATCTCACCATGGCTGCCGTGGATAACCACATTGAAAAGGTCGAGGGCATGTATGCGGATGTCGTTACCAAGGGAAATCGCGAGCTTGCTAGTCGTGAGTTGCGTCTACACCTGCGCGAGCATGTGGTTTGGGAGCGTAACACGGTTTGGCGTGAGATGATCGAGATTGAACGCCGTGCGCAGGCTGCCAATGTCGGTATCCGTCGAACTCTCCTGGGAGGCGATGAAGACCCGGCCACTGCTCGACGCCAAGGTGATAAGCAGGAGATTCGCACGCAAGAGTTTGCAACTCCTCTTGGTCGTATTCACTTCCCGTTGTGGCTATGTAGTTTGAGCTTTGGTACTCTGGTGTTCAGTCTTGCTGTTTTTGGAGCCATGCTCTCGGTGTCAATCATGGAATCGGTCGAACAACAAAACTGCCTGGCGATGCTCGTACTAGTCAGCATTCTGTGGGCGACTGAGGTAAGGCTTCTTCCTCCTAATGAGATCTACGTGGTACCTGTTTCTGACCATCCCCAATAGGCGATCCCACTTTTTGTTACCTCACTGTTGATCCCCTTCCTGGTCGTCGTTCTGGGTATTTTGCGATCAGATGATAAACCACATAAGCGACTGGGCCCGAAAGAGGCTACCAGCGCGGTCTTTGCATCCATGTGGACTCCAGTGATCATGCTGCTCCTCGGTGGTTTCACCATTGCCGCGGCCCTGTCCAAATACGACATCGCCCGACGAATGGCCATGTTTGTCCTGAGCAAGGCCGGGTCAAAGCCAAAGGTTGTCCTCCTCACGAACATGTTCGTGAGCATGTTCCTGAGTATGTGGATTAGTAACGTTGCTTCACCTGTGCTCTGCTACTCGATCATTCAGCCCTTGCTCCGCAACCTGTCCCCCGATTCCGATTTTGCCAAGGCACTTGTCCTGGGTATCGCATTGGCGGCCAATGTTGGTGGTGCTGCGTCTCCAATTGCATCGCCGCAAAACATCATTGCTCTTCAGAATATGTACCCGAGCATTAGCTGGGGAACTTGGTTCTTCATCTCGCTGCCCGTCTGCATTATATCAATTTTCCTAATCTGGGGTCTTTTGCTTGTTACCTTCAACCCTGGCCGCCACGCCACTGTCATCCCTTTCCGCCCTGTCAAGGACCGCTTTACTGGCATTCAATATTTCATCACTGTTGTCACATTGGTCACTATTGCGCTCTGGTGTGCTAGCCATCAACTCGAACATGTCTTTGGTGACATGGGCGTGATCGCTATCATCCCGCTAGTCCTGTTCTTCGGAACTGGAATCCTCAACAAGGAGGATTTCAACAATTTCCTGTGGACCATCATCATCCTCGCCGCTGGCGGTCTCTGCCTCGGCAAAGCCGTCACCTCTTCCGGCTTGCTGCACACCATCGCCTCTGGCATCACCGCCAAGGTCGAGCATCTCAGCCTGTATAGCGTGCTTCTTGTCTTCTCGGCGTTGATCCTCGTCATCGCTACATTCATTTCTCACACCGTTGCCGCTTTAATTATACTCCCTCTCGTCCGCCAGATCGGTGTTGGCATGGAGAACCCCCACCCCAATTTGCTAGTCATGGCCAGCGCGCTAATGTGCTCTGTTGCTATGGCCTTGCCCACCAGCGGGTTCCCTAACATGAGTACGTCCTCCACCAATTCGCCAGTTGTTTGATTACGTTACTGACTTTGTTTACTACTAGCTGCCATCATGACCGAAGTCCCACAAACCGGTCAGCGCTACCTCCAGGTCCGCCACTTCCTCACCCGGGGTATCCCAGCGAGTCTGATGTCCTTTGTGGTGATTGTGACCCTTGGCTATGGTCTCATGTATATTGCGGGTCTTTAAGGGGATGGCAGGTTTCGATTTCTTTGTATTTTTTCTCGAGGCGCGGGATTGCAATCTTGGCTGGCTGGTATGTCTCTTGGTTGATACTTATAGTTGGAAGTGAAAAAGGTAGAACGGTATATACAGCGTCAATCACGCTCCAATTTGCATTTGTCTCCCTGTTGGGGTTTCAGCGTTTTGCTCTCACTTTTTACACTGATCTATGTCCTGCTTTATTCGCCAGTTTAAGTTGCATAATAATGACTTGACTGGTGAAATAGAGAGGTTTAGATCTATTAATTGCAAAAATTTCAACACCTAGTAACAATCTCATACGAGAGTGGTAGTGGTACTTGTCCCACAAGTCCAGTTTGCTATAATTTCTATATCCTACCCGTCCAGGACAACAGTCCAATAACAACGTCTCATCTCGGGAAGCGAAAGCAAACAAAATGGAAATATTTACAGTGTAAAATGACGTAGCCTAGTCAATCAAAACCTCTTATCTGAATCATGTGGAGTCTTCATTATCCCATTCGCCGGGAAAAGCCAGCTACTATACTCGGGAAGATAAAACTGTACTGTACATCAAAATGTTCATCACAGACCAGACACCAGAAGCGGCCAAGCCATATCTAAGGTGAAATGGAGGCAGCCAAGACAAGTAACACAACAAACTGACATAAGAAACAGATCGATAACATGAACTAAGAGAAAAGGAATCAGACCGAGCCATGCGCATCACCGTAAGCGTAAGCGTAATATAGAGTCGTTCGTTGCAGGGCACAAAGCCCGTACGTAGGGCATGAGACAAATCAAGTTGGAAGAAGAGTGTCGAATGGAATCGGATATAACAGTATATCAGACGAAGGAAACAACTGTCTAGCTGCTATCCAAGACAAAATTAATTCCTATAGGTCAGTTAGTCAGTCAAAAAGGCTCTCGTACCAGGTTATGCGTGATATCAACAGAAAGCGAACTCAGAAGCAACAAAGAGGGAGGACAAGGGTATACTAACAACAAGCCCAGCGTCAAATCACCATGAATCTTCGCCTTCAACTGAATCTCAATATCCAGATTCAAATCCAGCCTCAACCGCAACTGCTCATCACGACCCCCGTCATCTTTCTCCTCCTTCTGTCCACCGCCCAAAATGCCACCAACGGCTTTACCAGCGGACCCGGTGACGCCATTCAGCGCATTACCGGCAGTATTCTGTACAAGTTGGCCGGCCTGGTCCACGCCGCCGAGGCCGCCGAGGGGTCCACCATCTTGGCCTTGTTGCTGCTGGGGCTGGCGGGTGCGGCGGGTGCGCTGGCGGCGTTGCTCGGGTTGTCCGTCCATGTCGTTGCGGGGAATGGATTCAACGTCTGAGTCTTGGACGCGTTGGGGTGGGCGGGTTTTGCGGCGGCGGCGTTCGGGTTGAGTCTTTGGTTGAGGTTCGGGCTCGGGCTCTGCTTCGGGTTCCGGTTCAGCGTCCTTTTGCTGATCGTCGTCTTCTTTTTGGTCGTCGTCTGAGTCGGGCTCTTGTTTGCGCGGCTCGGGTTGATCTTTGTCCTTGTCTTGGTCTTGATCCTCGGGAGTATCTTCAGGTTGAGGCTTCTCAGACTCTTCTTGATCTTGTTCTTGTTGATCTTTCTCAGAGGGAGGAGGAGTCTGTTCTTGCTTGGCAGGGGACTTCTTGCCTAGCTTAGGAGGGGCACGCTTTGGCTTGTTTGGGGTAGAGGTGGTAGAAGAGTCCGGGTTGGGAGTGGAAGGATCCTGATCGGCCATGGTGGAAAGAAAAGAAGAAGAAGAGAAGGATGGAAGAGGGGATAAGAGGGGGAATATGAAGTGATGGGATGGAGACTATTTGGGGTTATGAAGGACCAAGCGGGGGGTGTAATGTATGTACTATAGGTAGTACTATAGGATGCAGAATACAGATGTAATTGTTCTGTATGGAAGAGAGAGGGGGGTATGATGTAGGCGGATCCTCACGTCAACCACTTGTTCAACCTCGTTTATATCCTGAGAGCCTGGAAAACCGGTGGTGATGGGGTTGCAAGTGGCGCCTTCGACGTCAGACGATGGTCCGGGGTATACATACAGTAGTATGTTTCTCTTTATTGTATATATTATTGCATGTGGCTGTTTCGTGGCTGGAGGCCAACCAGGTAAATGGTTCAATTGGATTATCAAAAAGGCGGGCTGGAAGAGAAAACGTTTCAATTCCAAGAGATCTCGATGAATCTGGAAAAATGCGGAAAGTGGAGATCCAAGTGCATCCGGTATGACGTCGAGGCTAAATCAGACTAGCGGGACGACCTTAAAACAAGAACCTGGAACGCCTCCGTATGGCGCACAGGGCCACCAAGGCATAGACTATCAAGTATTCTGAGTAATATCTCCGATGATGGATAACGGTGCGATCGGCAGACTAAAATCGGACTTGTCAAGACTCTCAACGGGGATATTCCTGTGGCGTTGGATTTCTATTCTAAGATGTAAGTATGTAACGGTCTATACTTAACTGGATCTTGTATCCAAGCAGCCACTCCATACTTCCTATTCATTACTCCGTACTACATTATTACTTATGACTTATTATTCCTACTACTATAGTACCATTGTACTCTGTACATTTTGTAACAACACTCCCAATCCATCCTCCATCATCCCTCATCCATGCAGGATCCACACGCCAATCATCGTGCCGCCTGGGCCATTTTAGCACTGACACCCTGACAATGACATGCCAGCCCCCGTATGCTCCACTTTTATAAATGAATGTCGACGTAAGACCCATTGTAGGACTGGACAATCCCATATTCCCATGACGACACTCGGCAGATATCCTAGATTTCCGTGGGACAATCGTACAACCATACATTCAGCCACATCAGGATATGAGACGGGGTTTGCTAATTTGCAAATCTGCTAATTTGACGGTTCGGCCGAACTACATGACGAGTTGGTACCAGAGAAGATGCGAAGATATGCCTGGAATTGGGAGGCAATTTCGGAGGAAATAAGTGAGGATAAGGAGACTGGTTGACATGGCTGGGCTGGACTGATGAGGGCCACGAGGCGAAAGTGTTTCCACGGGTCTGTCCCAGGGGAGAAAAACGGGGATGGCAAGTTTGACAGGATGGACATGAGCGACAGAAATTATTCAACCTGATAGTGACTAGGCAGTAACTTTGGTTGCTATGTCTTGGAGTCTCTGGACTAAAGTATACCCCAGGTACTTCCTACTATACACGCCCTGAGCCAGACCCCCGACTTCCCTGGACATGACGTGATGTTCGTCTTGGACATTCCAGTTTTTTTTCTATTGTTACCTTTGTTTCAACTATTGCATTCATTACAGTTCTTACCAAACTCCTCCCAAGTACAGTACTGTGGTAGTCTATCCCCGGTGGAGCTGCATTGCACCAGCCTCCAACGTCATGGCTGGTGTTTTACACTAATGATGCCGATGATGCTTGCTCCCCCTCCTCTCGCTTGATCCTCCACCTTTTTGAATGTTGTATATACAAATCAAATTCAATATCATATCACCGCTTGCCTCTTTTTTCCAATCTTCTATCTCCTCACTAATTACTCCCACCTCCCCATTTCGGTCCCTGCATTATATCCATTCCTCGTCGCTTCCATCCTTCTCTCCCTATAGCCCTATCCTAACTAAAAACACGCTCTCTCTCCTACATCAACACACCTCCACACATATCATGGCGACCGCCGAGAAGACCAAGGAGCAGCAAAAGCAGTTCCAAGTCCCCGACTACGATTCAGAGGAGGACTACGACAGCGCCGACGACGACATTGAATACTCCGAAGACGAAGAGGAGGACCAGACAGTCCCAAACAAAAACCAACAGCTCCAACGCCGCCGGCGGCAACAGCAGCAACAATCTCAGGGTGACCTCGACGAATATTCTGATGAAGACGACTATGACTCCGAATATGACGATGAGGATGACTACTCCGACGACGAGGTTATCCAGGGCAAGTCCATGCAGCCCTGGTCACAGGGTACCACCTCTGGGGCTCCCTCGGGGGGTATGAATGTTATCCCGCAGGAGCAGAAGAAGAGTCTCGATGATGAGGAGGGTATGAAGTTGAAGCTGGAGTTGAATCTGGAGATTGAGATTGAACTTAAGGCTCGTATTCATGGTGACTTGACCCTGGCTCTAATGTAAGTGGTTATCCCCTCGTCCCCAGTATATCATTCGCTCAACGTGAATTAGGAGTTGATTGCCCAACTACAGTGCCTGAAACATTGTATCCCTTCGCATACTCTTCGGTCTCTTCCATACCCGATCGACCGGTTTCGTAAAAACGATTGCTCCTAGCTCGTCTCTTTCTGTCAAATGCCTATGATTGCCACGATCGATGCCTCCGCCTTCCTGTTCTCTTTCTATGCTCTTGTTGCGGCATTCTGCGTCCATAGAGCCTTGAATCTTGATCCTCGTTTAATCCTTTTGTCTCGCTCTATTTCCACCTGTCGTCGCTGTCATCTTTTGTTTCTTGAAGCCATATGTGATGGGTGGTCGGTGCGGCGCAGGAGGTGGATTTACCGAACTTTGTACTTCTAACTATCCATCCACACCTATGTATATATCTCCATACCAGCAAAGAAATGATGTCGGTATGTACAGATGTCACAATGTCTACCCTTGTAAGATCCAATCATGTGTTCTATGTAGATATTTGAATTCCGACCGAGTAATTATTACTACTCGTGAGCGAGAAGTATATGCAGCTTGGTATCTCTCCACGTCGCTCTGCACATGTTGAATGGCCGAGGCTCGGGCTTGGCGCAGATCGAGAGAGCGCGGACAAGTCAACTTTCGCGTCTCCCTCCACCTACTGTAGACCTTCAACATCGCCTCCCAAGCACCGGGCTCTTTAGGTCCAAATACTCAATTCCTCCCTCAATTCCTCCCTCAATTCCTCCCTCAATTCCTCCTCGACTTTACCTAGTCTCCTACAACATCCATTCTCCCCTTTCCATCCAAACTCTCAACCCACCACCCACAATGTCAACCAAAGACTTCATCATCAAACACATGAACGCCGACCATGCCGACTCGCTACAACTCTACCTCCAAGCCTACAACGGCATCACCGCCCGCGAATCCCAAGGCGCCATCCTCGAAGACCTAACCCTCTCCAACCTCATAATCACCGCCCAAAAAACCCGCTACACCATCCCCCTCGTCCCCGCAATGAAAGACTACACCCAAGCCCGCACCCGCCTCGTCACCCTCCACAAGGAAAGCCTCCAAAAGCTCGGCCGCTCCGACGTAACTCTCACCGAATACCGCGCTCCCCACGGCTTCCAAGCTGTTATCTTCGGCCTGGTGCTCTTCACCTATGTCACCTGCTGGCAGCGCAGCAATCTCCTGCCGGGTGCGTTTGTCTACGAGAATATGGGGTTTAAGTTTGTTCCGGACTTTGCGCATTTCATTTATCGGATTTGGCCAGTGTTTTATCCTTGTGTGCTGGGCATTCATGTTGTGGAGAGTGTGGCGTTGGCAGTGACGAAGTTGAGGCCGATGGGTGTGGAGGTTGGTTCGGGGTTGTGGTTGGCTTGGATGGGGTCATGCTTTATTGAGGGATTTGGGGCGTTTGTGAGGATTGGGGAGATTGTTAAGGAGGAGAGGGCTAAGAAGGGTGGGAAGAAGGAGTGAGATGGATGGTGAGTTGGGAGTGTTGATGTGATGAGGGAATGGGAGGTATATACATAGAACAAAAATTGAGCAGTAGTTTTGAACATAATCATTCCATCAATTTGTGATATTGAGGCACATGTCTTGCTTTCCACTACGCTTGATAAGCTTTATAGTTAACCAGGGCCGTGTAGAACAAGCTTGCCTTCATCTGCCTTTGAAGGTGTCATGGTGACAGCGTTTCTTGAATTTCTTGATAGTTGTTTTAGCGGAATTTCGAAGGTATCGGTGACAGTGATCCTGATGGTATGGATCTCTAATAGTACCCTCGAGAGTAGTAAGATATCACCAGTAAGATATCACCAGTAAGATATCACCAAACTCACTATCGATTTTGCTGCCAAGAGTACCATCAGCTAAGCCATCAAAACAACTACTAAAAAGCCACAGAAACGCTATCAACTTCCCAACTTCCCGTAAGCAGATTTGTGAGAATAGCAGTTGATAAGCGATTACAATTATTGGTGGTAATCTCAGGCCATATTAGTCATGATATTTTTAGCATTGACTCCTTAATAATAGGTGAAAGCTTTCAAGGATTGTAGGTTGTCCTTGGAACTCTGTGATTTTGGAGATCACGTGGTACATGATGAGGCTCCATTGGTTTGGCCATCAGAATTGACAATATCGATGGGTTTTTGACTGGCCTCGCACAGTAACCCGTTTTGAAAATTAATTTCCAAAATTTAGTTGCAAAGTCAGACCCAGAGCGTAGGTGGACTACCGGGAGGCAAAATTGGAGATTTTCCCCTCCAAAGTTTACTACTGTACAGATGGAGTAGATAACCATACTGTTGTAGTAGAAGATTGTCAAGTGGCGAACTGGAGCGGGGGAGACCGGCAGAAAAGCCCTGACTCAGCAGACGAGCCTGAGCATCACGGGACTGCACGGGACCAGAAAAGTCTGCACTAACCCCCTTTGAGACTAGCGTCAGTTAGGGCAACCGCACAAGCGAGCAACACACTGGCCCTGCGAAATTCGACGGACTCCACGACCGCAACTCTCAACGACACCCAACGACAACCTATCCGTGTTCTTTGGTGAAGGGCCGCAGGTTAGAGGTGAGTTTCCAGCAACACGCCTTTACAATCCCTCAGTTCTTTTTCTTCTGCTTCGTCCGGGTCGCACATTTTCGGGTTTCTCGACAAATTTCCACGACTGGGGCCACACCTTCAATTCAAGATTTGAAGATTCGTCTCGCCTCGTCCACACAACTCTCCACAACACATCGTCAACCGTCCTCAGCCCTTGGAAAAATTCTTTCGATCAAAACCCGAACCGTCGCTTGGAACGAAACAGAAGGATTTGATATTGGGAGGAGTTAATTCGCGCCAAACGAGTCGAGTTCTAATTTTTCTTTCTTCGTCCTTGATACAGACCCCTCCATCAAATCGCAAACATGGGTATCTCTCGTGATTCTCGCCACAAGCGCAGCGCCACCGGTGCTAAGCGTGCTTTCTACCGCAAGAAGAGGTACGACATATCTGCCAGTTGAACTTTGGGAATTCCGTTGCACTTTGGGGGGAGATGATCTACTTTGGGTGTGGGATGATGTTGTCGGAGGGAAGGGGGGGGGGGGGATTCGATGCTCGCAGTGCAATCCCTACATTTGGACAACTCAATTCTTACCATCCTTTCTACCAACAGAGCCTTCGAGAAGGGCCGCCAGCCCGCCAACACCCGTATTGGTACCAAGCGCATCCACCTGGTCCGCACCCGTGGTGGCAACCAGAAGTACCGTGCTCTCCGTCTCGAGTCTGGTAACTTCTCCTGGGGCTCCGAGGGTGTTGCCCGCAAGACCCGTGTCATCGGTGTCTCCTACCACCCTTCCAACAACGAGCTGGTCCGCACCAACACCCTGACCAAGTCCGCCGTTGTCCAGATCGACGCCGCTCCCTTCCGTCAGTGGTACGAGGCCCACTACGGCCAGGGTATCGGCCGCAGACGCCAGCAGAAGACTGGTGAGGTTACCGAGGAGAAGAAGTCCAAGTCCGTCACCAAGAAGCAGGCTGCTCGCTTCGCCGATCAGGGCAAGGTCGAGGGCGCCATTGAGCGTCAGTTCGAGTCTGGTCGTCTGTTCGCCGTCGTTTCTTCGCGCCCCGGCCAGTCCGGCCGTGTTGACGGTTACATCCTGGAGGGTGATGAGCTGGCCTTCTACCAGCGTGCGATCCGCAAGTAAACGAAAAAGCAAAAAGGGAAAACCATTCGGTTAGGAGAGCCGCATGGGTTGTCGTTGCACGGGTGGTTATCGGAGTTTCAGCTGCTATGTTTACCAGAAAATTTTCATGATCTGGGCATCCACGGATGCAATGTCTGTAGAGCTCTGAGCCGTCAATTACATGGGAATGATTCCTGTTTACGTTTACGTGCTGTTTCTTTTGGTCCGTTCTAATTTTTTTTGGGTCTAATTCTTTCCTGAAAGGGGATTGATTTCCTCTGGGTTTGACTTGTAGAACGTTTACGTAGCTGTTTTCTTGATCCAGTGGGGGGGAAGCTGCACTGCCATCGCTGACGTCCCTCGGGATCATTTAACCCTCCCCGCGTACATCTCTCGATTAACCAACTTTCCCCTTCCCCCATAGAACATAAAACTATTCCTCCGTCTCTCGAATCTCCTCCCACAGCCACATCATGGCTTCCTCTGCGGGGATCAAAACCCGAATCTGCATGATCTCCGATACGCACACCGCAGCCCCGTACTCCCCACTCCAAACCTCATATGCCTATCGCAGCCCACTCCCCAAGGCCAACGTCCTCCTCCATGGCGGCGATCTTACCAAAGTCGGCTACAGCGTCGAACATGAGGCCATGGTCTCGATGCTCAAAGCCGCTGACGCCGAGCTCAAGCTCGTCATCGCCGGCAACCACGACATCACCCTGGACGAAGAGCACTTCACCAGTTTCGGATATCGGCGACATCGCCGACCAGAATGGCTCGGCGGCAAGGGCATCCTCCTCGAAGACGACGAAAAGTCTCTCTCAAACGCCATTCGAGCCGGCGATGTCCCCGCAGCAGATAAGATGCAGGCCTACGTACGACGCGTGAAGGATATGTACACGAACGAATCAGCCCGCGCCGCCGGGATACGATACCTCGAAGAAGGCGTCCACTCCTTCACCCTCTCCAATGGCGCTAAATTGACCGTCTACGCCTCCCCCTATCAACCCGAATTCTGTCGTTGGGCCTTCGCATACCCTCGCTCCCAAGATCGTTTCAATCCTCCCCTCCCCGGCTCGTCCAACCCCGCACCCGCAAATCCCGTCCCCGACTTCCCCAATGTCGATATCATGCTCACTCACGGCCCTCCTGCACACGTCCTGGATCTCGTCGGTCGAGACGAAGGTCACCAGCAACACGTCGGCTGTCAAAATCTCCTTCGAGCCGCTGAGCGCGCCCGACCCCGCCTGTACATGTTTGGTCATATTCACGAGGGGTGGGGAGCTATCCGCGGCTCATGGAATGCCTTTGCAAACGGTGGCATTCAACAAGAAGAGGTTCCCACCGATAAGGAAGATATGTTGGAGCGACGCGGGGCATACTATGATATCAGTTCTGCGAGTCAGCGGCCATTGCGGGTTGGAGCCGAGACGTTGTTTGTAAATGCTAGCATCATGACGCTTGGCTATCATCCGGATAATGCGCCTTGGGTGGTAGATTTGGATCTTCCACCTGCGGATGTGCAGTTGCCATCCCTTGTATGAATATGTCGATACGAATTGATGAGAAATGAATATATCGTTATTATGGACATCAGTGTGCTCTGTCTTATTACCTAAGTTGTCATTCAAGACCTTAGCGGGTATCCGTTTGTTGTGGTCTGGGCTGTAAAGCTACTCTGGTTGCATCCATCATTTGGAGCGAAGGACTTGCCATTGGCTTCCAATTCTTATCATTTTCAATATTTATTTCTTGTGTAATTCTATTCTTCTATCTCGGGTATTACATTCATCGGCCATAAGATCGAGCCTCATTGGCATGTGTTGCAGATATATACCTATCCGCACGGACGTGCGAAAGAGCATCAACCGCACAGCCTCGGACCGTAGTACCGGCACTCACCATAGCCTGGTGGGATTCGATACGTTCCACAAAAAACTATTTGAGATCAGACTATATGTGGAAACCATCTCAAAAAAATGACATCAATACGATTGATAGAGTTGACAAATAGCAGAGAACTCGAATCTACAGGTTTGTTTGCTAGGACTCCAAATCTGAGATTCGAAAGGTTATCACTGTGTTCCAGGACAAACAATCACTCCCCCCCCCCCCTCCGATGGCCTAGTTGGTATCCACCATAAATTGGTGAACCATTGGTGTGCCCTGGAGGAGTGGGCAAACACAAAGAAGAAAAAAGTACTGGGCCAGTGTTGACGCTTCGAGCTCCACGGACGGCCGGGCACACCCCTAGGCGGGGGGAGTACAATTTTTTGGAGATTTTTTTAAGCAAATATTATTTTCCTAGTAGAGATCTACCTTAGAGCTATATATTTTATTGATTCTAATTCTTTGATAGCCTCTTTGACCTTGTTAGAGGGGTGTAAGGTGTATATCAGGTGCGGGGTGGGACTGACGATGTTCTTCGGTGTCCGTGGATGGCGATGGAGTGAACAAGGCTAAGTATCCAGGGGAGGAGAAGGTTGAGGGTTCGATTTGTGGCAGAGGCAGTTATGTTTATTTCGACCTCAACCATGACAGATAGGCTTTCTGTCCGCAACAAACTGGGCGCCATATGGATAGCTAAACAATCATGTCTGCGATATCTGAGAGCAGAACAAACATTGGAGAGTACTCCAAGGCGAAGAAAACACATCATGAAAGAAGCAAGAGACTGGAATTCGTAATGGAAATGGATAGAATAGAGCAATTGTTTGATATATCTAGGTGCAATGACAATAGCCGCCATGACTCCCTCATTACTATATACCCGAAACCGCAAAGCAAATATAGCTACGGATGATAGCCTCATGTAGATGCATCAGGGACTTGAGGACCTATAATTAAACAAAGATCGGCCCTTCCAGCCGGACCAAGAAAAAAATGCAACTCCAGCAAGTGAGAGGCATCTCTCAGGAAAGGAAGAATGAATCAGCAAATCAGCCACCAACGCCGGCATAAAATGATATACAAAAACAATGAGAAGGAGTTAAGACCCTTCAAGGGCCACCACCGAGACCTGTATTGGATTAGTATTGGATAAAAGTAATATGGGAGTGAAGCAGACTAACCGGCAGCGTAAGCAAGGTACCAGGTGCGGGAAGCACCGCCATCGATCCAGCTGTAGTCAAACTGGTGCTGAGCGAAAAAGTCCCACGATGCCTGAGGATCAACGAGGGCAAGATTTGCAAACAGAATACCCTTCCAACCACCATCAACATCGGCCGCTGGGGTTGAAGCGTTGGCAGCAAACATAGCCTGCCACTCCTCAACAACAAACTGTTGCCGACGGGTATAACCCGAGTTGGGCAGCAAAGGCAGCATGTGGATGCCCTGAATGTACTCCAGGTTGCTACCAAAGTAGGTAGTGTGGTCAACCTTGTTCTCAAACAGAATACCCGTCACCTTGTTCGCGATGAAGTTGGAAGGCTGGTTGGTGTTGGTGCTCTGCATGAGGAAGTAGTTGTGAAGCGAGCGACGCAGGATGCCCAGCATCATGTTTCCGCGAGCCTCCATACTGGCATCACCAGTAGTTTGGCCCCACATCTTAATAGCATAGGCAAACATGGTATCTTCCGAAGTAGACTCTTGGTCCTTTCCATCGAAAGATTCGAAGAGACCCTTTGCCCACGAGTGGCCATTGAACCAGTCAAAAGAGCGCGAGAAGGGGAAGTAGGGGTCATCCTCGACAGAGTTGCCAGCATCACGGACAAGCATGTTGACCCACTCCTTGTTTTGAGCCAGCCAGGTCGGATCAAGAGAACCAATTATCGCCGCGGCCTGAATAAAGTAGCCATAGTGGAAGTGATGATCGTTGTAAGCGGTGTTTCCAAAGTCGGCGTTCAAGTCACCATCATAGCCAGCAGTTGACACAACTCCCTTCCAGACCGAATCATAAGCAAGTGGAAACTGCTGCTGATTCTGCACAAAGCGGGCAAAGCACTTCTTGAGTTCCACCAAGGCCGCGTGCGCGACGTCAGGGTTATTTCCCAGGTTGCTGACTGTCCAAATCAAGGTCGCAAACTTACTCAGGGCCTTGCCACTGTAGTACATGCTGTTGAGGTTGGTCTGGCCATCGATGTCCTGCTGCAGCTCAACAGGGGCGATTTGGACGATAGAACGTTGGGCATCCGCAGACAATGTGTGAACGTTTCCCTTGGTAGGTGACCACGGAGCGAATCCCATGTCCATCGGCAGATCTGGCTCAGCCATGATCCAGGTCTCTCCAATAACAGCGGTCGCATTGCCCTTGGTGGTAGTGCGAAGGTTAATATCGGTGGCGCGAGCATGAGTGCTAGCATCAAAGGACTCGACGTGATGAGGCAAAGCGAACATGATGAGGGGAGTACCCTGAGCATTCTTACCAGCCTTGGTCCAAGACAGGCTATAAGTACCCGCAGTGCCAGTGACAGTTCCAGAAACGGTACCCTCAACAGGATAAACACCAGCAGAGTTGTCAAAGAACTTCTCGCCTACATTGCCAGCGGGATTCTTGGCAACTTGAATGTTCCCGCAAAACCCAGCAGGACCGCGAAGGCTGGAACTGGTGACCAGTTTGAACTCGGGGTCTTTTCCATCATCAGGAGTAGCGTAAAGCAACCAGACTGTATCATCCTCTAGGTGAAGCTGATACTTGAAGATACCAGGCTTGGGGGATCCGGCATTGATGACATTGCGGAAGAAAATCCCACTCTCAACGAGGGGCTGCAGATCGTTGTACACGCCGGTCACATATCCCATACCCTGCACAATAGGGAATGTGATGCTCTGAGCGGAACCGACCGATCGCTTGAGGACAGCGTTGGCTGAGAATGCCTTGGGCTCCTCAACGTTCAAGACACTAGACTCATCCAGTTCCGATGCTGACAGAATAACGTGTTGAAGACCGATTGGGTTGATGTAGTAATCGACTGGACTGCCAGGAAGCTTGGGGTTCTGAGGACCATAGGCAAGGACATTGGCTTCCACATGAGAGACACTCATACCCCAGCTCTTGAGATTTCCACCTCCTCGCGACCAGGCGACAGAGTAAGGCTGAGTGAAGCCAGGATTGGTTTGCGAGCCCAAGAAGAGACTAGCGTAGAACTTGTTGGTCTCAATTGGATTGGTGGCATTGGCCTGAGTGTAGATCAGTATCCCGTTGCATGACTGCCATGATCATTGTCTCTTACATATTTGTTTTGAACCGGGTGGTCGTCGCGAGTCTTGATGTTGGCGGGAACTGCGCCAGTCGCAACGGGCTCGAAGATGTCTTGGTTATTCATTGTACCGACAGGTATGGTGGGAATCGGATCTGATCAATGTGAGCTTGCGCAAAGCACTGGGGCAATGGTCATTGGATTGCAACCCACCTGAAACAGTAGATGCCGGATCTGGGGAGTTGTCATTTGGTGTGTCGGTGGTGTCTGTGGGCTGATGTGCAGCTGGTAAGGAGGTAGAAGGGGGTAACAACAACCCGCCGATGCCGTCCAGGAGGTGACCAACGTCGACAGTTGGAAAAGGAAGTTGCGATGGATGACCGCGGCTGTCGAGGGCAACTCGGTAATCCTAATGAGTGAGATCAATATTAATTCGTATAGTCTTCAGACACGCCGATTGGCTTATTTTGAATGACATACTGGTTCCGCTGCTGGAATGGCAATTCGCTGGTTTGACGGAGGATACTGAGTTTTGAAAGCTGTCTCTGGATGTGTTGCTGATAGCTTCAAGATTTGTTCAGCAGTAACGTCTGCTGGCTGTGGCAGACAATTTACTGAGTCTGCAGCAAGAAGCCATGTTAGCATAGCTGTCGTTTTCCATAGAGCAGTCATGGTGCCAATTCCAGGGTGCGCCGCCAAATTAAACCAATCGATGAGCCCGATCAATTCAATTGATATTTGACTGCTCTAACAGGAAGCCAGATCTATGCTTCTATTCGTCTTCAAAGAATACGAACTAAACAGCACAGCAGTGCAGGCTCCTGGGTGGTCGAGAGGGCGAGTCGAATACACCAACATGACAAAAGCCAAAAAAAAGGGGCGCAGGCGAGGGACGGGGACTTACAAGTATGATTCACAAATTCCTGAAGATACACCCAGCTCCAAGTGAGCTCAGATTGGATTGTTGTGACTGGCTTGCAGAAGGAATTCCGGGACTGTCGATCCTCATGGGGCCTAGGGCTCGTATGCGCGGACGTCCACACCGTTCAGAAATGGAGTGGCCGGTGCTTCCACGGGGTACACAGCGCGTGTTGAGTCCAGCAATGTAGGGCGTAGGAAAAAGACAAAACTGGCTCTGCGAGATTCGTAGTGCACGCTCCAGCTGCGGATGTTGTCCCCACTACCAGGAATGTGCCGCGGGGGTGTAAACAGTGCGGATGTGTACTGGACACAATGTGATGGCGGGAGTTGTACGTCTCCGAGGGATGCTGATCTTATTTAGTTAGAGTTTCAAAAGAAGCAGCAGCAGGAAAGGGATTTGAACAGCTCATGAAGACGCAGTTCGATGTCTAATGACACCGTCGGAGCTGTAAGATGGCCGTGCCAAGGATGTGGAGCTGGCGGGGACCACAGTCAATCCGCACGCGATGCTGCGATAGTTCGCGATGACTCGAAGCCGATGAATCATACGGTGAACCCATGGCACTGTGGTGACGGGCCGAGTGGTTCGTTCATGAGCCTTATCCCGATGGGCGGGATGGTTTATCGAGTACCGCGGCATGGAAAGTCGCGATGGTAGGCAGAATTCCAGTTCTCGGTCGAGGCTGGTCCTTTTTGCCCTACGGCGCCTCCTCGTCATCAGACAAATACACATGGAGCAACCCGATGACGGCATCCCGAGCGCTGTGAGAAGGCTGAGAAGATTGAATGTGGTGGATGAGGAAGGGTAAGTTCTACGGAGCAACCCAACGAAGAGGAATATGAGCTATACGAGGGAAAACATCATCTAGAACAGCATGAAAATTTTAGTATTGACCATGCATAAAGCTTAGCATGATTGAAATTCAAGTGGTATTCTTTTGGTGCCGATGAGCACTGTAGCTGACCAGGCTCGGTCTAAATATGCAATATGAAACGAATATACATGTCGTCGGCAACAAGGGTATCGTGACGTCTCGCTCTTGTTTAGACAGTAGGCTTCTCCAAAGGCTTGATAATACCCTGCTTGATCATCACGCGAGGCTTGGTGCTGGTCTGGTAGGTCTCCTTGGTAGACCACTCAGGACCGATGGGTATGCGCAGCGACCGTTCATATTGCGCCTTGGTCTCAAACTCATGAGGCAGCTGGCTAGCCATGTACTTTTTATTCTGGAGTAAAAAAATGTTAGTATTGCGGTGCGCTTCTGTGAAAACAGCGAAAAGAAACATACCTTTTGAATACGCTTCTCGTTGATGATAACACGAGACAGCTTAGCATCCTTGCGCTTCTCTGGCTTCACACCCTCCACCGTGGTGAGGTTGCGCTTTTGCCTCTTCTTCTCTCTGTTGCTGATACCATCACCGGCCCAGCTGCCCCATCCTTCAAGCGTATTGTCCACAACCTTGTCGCCCTCCTCGGCAATGGTGTCCATCTTCTCCTGCTCGAAGTCTTGCACCACCTCATCGCCGGCGAACGCTCTCTTCACGAGATCGTGGTTCTTCAACAGAACAGGAACATTGTCGTCATCACTGTCATTTCCTTCGTCATGTTGCTGGGAAGACACTGCCTTGACGGTCTTGCCCTTCTTGGGGGTCTTGGCCTGCGAGGCCTGGGGTTGTTGGGCATCAAGAGAAATGTCAATAGTCTCCTGAGCATCCGTACCGGTGCGTCGGCGATTGGTGCGTTCGGTTTGCACGAGCCAGGGGTTTTCTTCCTCGGCCGCTGGCGCTTTTTCTTGGCTGAACATCTTCTGTGTTGATCGAGAAGTGGTCTTCGGGGCAGATGTAGCAGCAGACTTTTGCTTTTCGGGACGGTCGACGATGATAGCAACATCCTGTTCAGGCCGGCGGGTCTCGTCGTCCGAGTCAATTGCGTCTTCAAGAACGTCCTTGGGGAGAGCTTTCCCCTGAGACTTGGCCTCTGCCTTGTCGGACTGCCCAAACTTGCGTCGTCCTGTCTCCGACTCAGCCTCAGGCTCCGAGTCTTCGCCATGTAGTTCACGGTTGAGTCGACGAAGCTCGGCGTCATTCTGTTCTTTGCGAGCGGCCTCGGCGTTCTTCATAAACTTCATGGAGAAAAGAGCAGAATGAGGACCCTTGATTTCCTCGTCGGGAGACTCGCCTTCCAGAGCCGCGAGCTTCTCCCGCAGCTTACGCTTCTCGCGGTCCTCAGCATCCGAAGCCCATGGATCCTCGTCTTCAGACTCCGAGCTCGACGAACCCAGGTAATCTTCGTCTCCACGAGAAACACGCTTTCCTTCGATGCGCTTCCGCAGCTCCTCCTCTCTCATGGCTTGATCAGCAGCGCTGTTCCGGGCTTCCTCATCCCACGCAGTACGACCAGTCTGCTTGTTGCTCTTGGCCCACTTGCTGTCGCGGTGCTTGGAACCCATACGTGCCTCAGCTCTCTTTCGCTCGTTCTCATCCCGCTCCGCCTCGTCGAGATCGACACCAGCTTCGAGGAGAGCCTGGCGCTCTTGCTGCTCCAGTCTTTCACGCTCCTTACGATGAACACGGCGGTAGGACTTGCTCTTAATTTTCTTGATCCGCTTCGCACGAACCTCCTCTCGGAAGAGCAGGTCACGTCTCTTTCGGAGCTCTGCCCGCCGAGCCTGTATTTCTTCGAGAGGCAGAGTGCGGGCCTTGAGCTCTTCAAAGCCTTGAACCTGGTCTTCGGCGGACTTGCCGTTGGCCTCGGCCAATCCACTCTCGACCAGAATCTCTTGAATAGTGGTTTCCAAGTCGGTCTTGGGCTTAGCCACATCTAGACGATGGAACTGTTGCGCATCGGGATCGGGAAGAGGGAAAGTGAGGTGCTCGGCCTTGCGGTTGGCCTTGACCGTCTCGAGCCATCGATCAAGGGTTTCTTTGCTCTTCTCGTAAGCGGCGGCGCGGTCAAGCTTATCCTGCTGGCGCTTTGCCAAAGGTGCGTCCAGCTTGCCCAGGATGCCCGACTTTGTTGCTTGCGGAGCAGCATCCACATGCTTGAGGGAGCTCTTCAGGCGGGAATCCGTGATCGAAGGCAGCAGATCGGCGACAGTCAATTTGCGAGAGGATGTCAATCCGTATTCAGTGGGCGTGCCTTGTTCTTGCGATCTTTGCTTGGGTTTTCTAGATCCGTCGGCCTGCATAGACTTGACAAAGTCCTGAAGCTTGGACAACCCATTTTTCTGATCCTCCGCATCGTCGTCTGAGAGAGAAAGGTCGGCATCGTCGTCACTGGGATCATCCTCACTGTCGCCCTCTGAGCCTGAATCTTCGTCGCCATCCTCGCCATCTGCAGCCCTCCTTGCCTTTTCCTCGGCTTTTTGGGCGGCCTTCTCCTCGGCGGCGGTGTTCATATCCCAGGCGGTAAGCAGATCAATGCCATCTTCATAATCCTCATCGTCCTCATCCTCCTCCTCTTCGGACTCGTCGACATCCTCAGACAGACTGATCTCCGGCCGCTTCTTGTCGCTTTTCTTTGGCTTGGGCTTGGGCTTATTCGAAGAGCTTCCGCGGAATGTGAAGCCTTCGAAACGCTCCTCGTCACTTGACCCCATCGCTTCGTCGCTGTCCAGAGATTCATCGTCATCACTGTCGACTTGTCCAAGCTTCCATTGGTGGCCTTCACTATCGCTGCCACCTTCGTCCGATGCATCAGTTCGGCGGCGCTTGTAGTTCGGGCGTGGTTCGTTGTCTTCCTCGTCGTCGTCCTCGTCGCCCGTGGGCCTCTTTCGCCATGTTCCATCGTCGTAGTCACCGAGACGGTTCCGTCGTACACCCAATTTGGTAGGAATCTGTTCCTCTGCGCGAGAAAGAGCGTCGAGTCCGCGGCCCTTTGGACCCCTCTGAGCTGGTGGCTTCCGCGCACCACGGTCTTTCGGCGCCCGCGATTGTGTTTGCGCGCGAGGCATGGCTGTGATAAAATAGAAAAAAGAACCGAGTGATAGAAACAAGAGCTGTGGGTCCGTAGAAATAGGATAAAAAGGACCCAGTTACTGCTAGGTTGGAGGGGTTTGGTTTGGTGAACTGTACAACTTGTGTTCCAACTTTTTTTTTTTTTTGCTCCAGAAAAAGTTCTCGGCGCGGCGATTAGCGTGGTCCACCGTCCGACCGCCCGAACTTTTGTCCTCAGACCTCGACCCTCACGAGAGTCGCTTTCCCTTCCTCTTCGACGACAGCCAAAAGTCTCGCGAACATGTTCAAACCGTCACAACCAATGATGGCGCGCTTGCGCCTGACCACCAAGCAGGTCAATGGCGGATACTACAAGGGTACTCGGACAGGCTCGATGGGTTACTTCGACCCTAAGGGCAACTACGTGATCGACTGGAAGAAAGTCCGCACTTACGTCGTCCCTGAAGGCTTGGACACCTTCAAGGTAACCATCCTACCTCTATTGATGACTCGATAGCCTCTGCTAATCCTCACTAGCTCACTCCTTTCGTCTCTAAACGCATGGACTCGACGCCTTCCGTGTACAAGAAGCAGATTGAACGGAATGGTCGGACTTATACAGTGATTGACAGCATGAAGGGCACTGATTTCCTGGATCAGTGGTATTCAAGCAATCCCGATGAGGTTCTGGCGCGCGAAACAGCTGAGCGGGAGGCCATGGACGACTCGAAGACCTCGAAGCAATAGTGCAATTCCCGAATCAGCCACAGCAACTGGGCTTGATGCATCCCACTGCTATCTCCATGTAAGTCCCTTGACAAGTCATCCAATTTACTTGCTCAAATGAGTCTAATCGGTGCCCTTATTCTAGTGGTTGAACACCAAACTTTTCACCCACACCAACACACTCGACGGCCACATAACCCCCGATCTACCATCACATCGCTCGCCGGCCGATCGAATACTCCATGTATTATATGTACAGCATATTTGATTTACTTTGGGCAAAGCCCTCCATCATACATCATACAGCACTTACGGATGTCTTGTCATCTGCATATTGCTCATCCGAGTCCCGATACCAAGGAGTTTGGAAAGATAGTGTGGTACTCTATTGGCAATTTGTGCTAGTTGCTCGAAATGAAACCCCTGCAAATCTACCTGTCTGCCATTGCACTACCCGCACTTGTTGCATATCCCTCCCAATCCCTCCCAATTCTCTTATATCTCTTGTAAACACTAGTGCCTGTCTTTCCTGCGCCTGTAGCCCGAGCGTGGCAATCTCCCCGGGCCCTCGAACTGGTGCGTGGCCCGTGCACCAAGTCCGATAAGGTCGCCATGCGTTGCCTGTATCGGACCGGCGTATGTCATAGTTCTTCACGTTCGCTTCCATTTGCCCAGCGGTGCACTATGGGCTTATATCTCCAGTGTTTCTTGCATATCCAGCGCCTCATCTTTGCATAGATCAACTCTCTTGCCTCCTGTTGATATCGCTGCTGTGCCCTAGGGCAGGAGGCCCTCCTCACCATGTTTCAGTCATTCACCGGAAGCTCTCGCCGTCCGAGGCAGGTCAACCTCAGCGGCCGCGCCAACAATCCCTTCGCTGCCCTCCCAGGTAGCTCCCCCGGTCGAAATACCCCTCATGCTGCAAATCCACAAAGTGCCGTCGCAATCGCACAGCAAGAACGCCTTCAGAGACAGCGGGACCGGGAGAAACAGAATGCCGTCCGGGTTGTCCAGCGAGGGTGGCGGGGCTATCGCAGCAGGAAAGCTACATATGGCAGGTGGAGGCTGGAATGGGATAACAATGAAAGGAATATGATGGGAGCTACAGACTTGATGGCCGCTATCGAAGGCTCCGCAGACGACTCAGTCTTTGTATCGCACCCTCCTGCGCCATATGCAACCGCAGACCAGTGCCTCACTCAACTCCGCCTGCTGGTCCAATTCGTCTCGGCACGAAGGCATGACGATATTATCCGGCTTGTCCATTTTGTCGGTGCCTTTGAACAAACCTTTCGGACCCTACATACGATCGCAGCAGAGGGCGAATGGACCAAGCTTCTGAAACGGCTTGCCAAGTCAGTTCTCAGTGCACTGCACTCGGCCACAAATGCTTCTGTCCCTACCACAGCCCTGGAGATTCTTTTAAGAGCCATCATGTTCCTAACGGGATTGATGCCGAAGCAGATGGCAACCATCGCAGAGACGTACTACGATACCATGGCATACTTGACAACCAATATGTCAAGTCTGCAGCGATCTGAACAAAGCAGTGAACCAGATCGACCGGCCATTAATCCCGACCTTCTCCAGGAAGCTGTTCTTGCCCTCCTCCGACCGATTACCTCCGAGACCATGTCTGCCTACGAGTCCTTCGCGGTTTCGTACCTCACAATTCCAAGCCTCGGGAGCTACCTGGGCAAGATGGATGAACTCGCCGGGCAAATAAATTATAGAATGCTATCACTGGCAATTTCCGCTCGCCTGGGATCTACTACGCATCGCTCTGGTATTCTGGAGGATATTCAGGCGCGCACTTGGTTGTTATCATACTTGATTTACTTCCAACAACACACCTCTGGCACTCAGGACAGCTCACATGCCCCGGAGCTTGAGTTTGTGATTGTGGTCTCTGATCTGTTGACCTCAACGGCTAGCTTCCTCGTGCAGGGCTTCGAGGTGGAGGAATCCACCGATACGGATTCAGCTCGAGGTGTGCGGCCTCTGCACCCATTTATCAAGGATCAAGTCAATAGTCTCATCAACCAAAGTAGCGTCACTGGACTGCTTTCTCGTATTCGATCATCCCCTCTCCCACAGACTGACTCGACAAATGACGACTCTGAGACATCGAAAGAAGCCACGGTCCTCGCAAAATATGCCCTCAATCTACTGCGAATCTTCTCCCGACGAGGCGATGATATCCGGATGTGGTTGTATCTGGGCTCGGCTCCATCTGGCGAGCAAATTTCTGGCCAACCGGATGCGAAGATACCGGCTATCAAGTACTTCTGGCAGGCGACTAGATCTAGTCGCATCTTCCAAATCATCAGCAGTGATTCGACAAAGGTGCTTCCGCTATTACTTTTGCCGCAGCAAGCGAAGGAAACCGCTGAAATCCCCCAAGATCAACGTGATCAAGAGTGGACGACCATACTTCTCTTCCTTGAGCTGTATACTTTTGTTCTAAAGGTTATGGATGATGATGAGTTCTTCTCTAGCACGTCGTCATTCACAGCCTCGGACAATGCCAAACAATCGTGGACAAGGGAAAGTGCATTGCCGCTCCGTGAGATTCGAGATATGACCGTGTTCTTGAAAAATCTTGCGTTCACACTTTACTGGAATGCGGTTGACTTGAGTGAGCCAGAGGCTGGGACGACGGGCGTGAGCTTGAGCAGCTACTTCAGTAGCACCACGCAGACGTCGGGCTCCGCGGTATTAGTCCCAAGTACGAGAAAGCTCGAATCCAAGACACAAAGCAACAACCTTCCCGGGGTGACTGGAATCCCGCTTGAATACTTCAAGGGCCTCGTAACGGGTCTGTTGCGAATGTTGCATGAACGAGAGTAAGGCCTCCAAATGAAAAAAAGAGATCTCGTAGCCAACGCTAATCTGCATTTAGTTCACGCCGGAAGTTCCTGCCGAAGGATCACTGGCTCATGACCAGCCGGTTTGATATGGAAGGTTTTATTTCGGCTGTTGTCGGAGAAGAGGAGAGAAGACATGAGTATCAAGCCCGAGCCGATGATTCGGGTGACCCTGACCTGATGGATGAGGATGAAGACACGCCGTTTGGTCTTGCGGGGACTGGCCACGCTCAACAAACCATCCGCCTCGAATCTTTGCGGCGTCACCAGCAGCGGGTTGCTCGAGGAAGAGTGCTGGCGGCCATCGCACCCCGGCTGGAGATTCTTCGAAATATGCCATTTTTCATCCCGTTTGCCACTCGGGTCGAGATCTTCCGCGAATTCATCTTCCATGATCAGCACCGTCGACGACACGGATTCGTCGATCCCGACTCTTGGCGTGCCTCTGTAGCCCAAGCTACCATGGCCCAAATGATAAATGGACACCCTGCTGTCCAGGATGTGCTGGCTCGCCACCAAGCCGAGATTCGGCGTGAAAATGTCTTTGACGATGCCTTTGCTCAATTCTATCCACTGGGCGATGGTCTCAAGGAACCAATCCAGATCAGCTTTATTGATCGATTTGGGGCCATGGAGGCTGGTATTGATGGCGGTGGAGTGACCAAGGAATTCCTCACTAGCATTACTAGTGAGGCATTCAAGATCGAGGATGACTTTAGCATGTTTGCGGAGAATGATCAGCATCTTCTATACCCCAATCCCACAGCCGTCGAACAGTGCAAGGAAAGTTTGCGGGAGACTTCAGTGAGCGAGTCCAGCCTCAAATGGTCTGAACAGATTCGGGATCTTCTGCGTCGGTACGAGTTCCTCGGTCGTGTAATTGGTAAATGTCTCTACGAGGGAATTTTGGTAGATGTCAACTTTGCGCCGTTTTTCCTACTGAAGTGGGCTTTGACGGGTGGCACTGGATCAGCGATGAAGGAGTCCTCCTACCGAGCCAACCTGAACGATCTGAAGGATCTTGACCAGGGATTGTACCAAGGCCTGGTGAGTCAGGTATCGCCATTCCATGCTCCGTCACTTACTAATGCATTTTCTCTAGCTCCAACTGAAGAACTACCCTGGCGACGTGGAGGACTTTTCTCTGGACTTCACCGTGACTGATACCATTCCTATGCCCGGGTCGGCAAATCGCACTAAGACGAGAGAACTACGGTACAATGGCTCGAAGACGCCCGTGACGAACCAGAATCGCCTAGTCTATATCTCATACATTGCACGGTACCGATTACAGGTGCAGCCCGCCATGCAGACCAACGCTTTCCTACAAGGTCTTGGGCAGATCATCCAGCCCGCTTGGCTGTCTATGTTTAACCAGTCTGAGTTGCAGACGTTGGTGAGCGGCGAGACCGGTGATATCGATGTCGAGGATCTTCGACGCAACACCCAGTACGGCGGCGTGTATACCATTGGCGACGATAACCAGGAACACCCCACTGTCCAGCTGTTCTGGAAAGTGATGCATGAGCTGAATAACGACGAGCGACAAAAGGTTATCCGGTTCGTGACCTCGACACCGCGTGCACCGCTGCTCGGATTCAGCCATCTCAACCCGCGCTTCAGTATTCGGGATTCCAGTGAGGACCAAGAACGACTTCCGAGTACGAGCACTTGTGTCAACCTGCTCAAGCTGCCCCGCTATGCTACTGCCGAGATACTGCGCAGCAAGCTACTTTATGCAGTGAGCTCTGGTGCTGGATTTGATTTGAGTTGATGGTATTTATTCTAGCCCTTAATTTTGGACCTTCATTTTAGTGTTTCCTTTGTGTCTCTTTTCCTCTCTGTATCTATGTACGCAGTTCTCCATTGGCCGTGATTCGTGTATGCATAGCATTGGCGTTGAGCAAATTCAAGGCTGTTTATTGATATACCAGGGCCTACCGAGGGCCGAGTAGGGCGATTTGAAGCTGGAGTGTAAAAGTTGTTGGCTATCAATTCTCGTAGCGGGTCTGATTGTGTTTGCCTTGTGGGCAGGATAGGCAGCGCTCGAAGCCTGGTGATCATGATGAGTCAATTTCCTTTTTTGGCAATACGCAGCACACATTGCCAGTCTATCTGCCTCTGGAGCTTTCTGGCTTTTTCTTCTCCAACCTTTCCACCTCCTGCAACCTTTTCCATACATACTTCTCCCGTCCCGTGACTGGCCAACGGCAAGCCCTTAAAGCAGCCAACACCGCCTACCTAATCGGGACTAGTGCGGTCCCTCTCACTTTGCTCTGAGTTTTCCAGAACGGCTTCTTCGCGGGTCGACTTTTTTTTCCTTTCTTCATCCCTCGATCTCCTACAACCCCTCTCTCTTTCCTAGGGAATCCTTTTTTCCTTTCGACCTCTTCTCGAAAGCCTAAAAAAAATCCCCCAAAAAAAACAGAAAAACCCCCTCGAAAAACCTCAACCCATTTATCTTATCTCTCCCCCTCCTCATTGTGCGGTGTGTGGAAGATTTTCATTCATCCGCCTCTCTCTTTCCACTAAGGTTGGTCAACGACCCCCACGAGTCTCTTTGTACACAGCACACACACACCCCCCCAGTTCACTCGCTCTCCCTTGGATCTCATTCGTGGCTTGTCACTTGACGCACCTCGTCATTGATTGTTCCTACCACCCCGCTCGGGCTGGTGCGATACCTCAAACGGCCCTTTGTTGCGCGGAACCACTACCCTGTGTATGACAGCAGCCACATTCCCTTTGACACTGCTGCCCTTGACCTCACACCCAATACACCGATCCACGAAGTTGCCGCTCTCGCTAAAAAGACTGTCTGGTCTGCGGTCGAGCATCGTGGAATTTCTCTTCTCTCACTCATCTACACAATCAAAATTCACACGAGTCCCTGCTAAACTCTCACAGTTACTACAGAAAAGAAAAATTCAAAATGTCTGCTGAGGCTCCCACCAACCCCCCCGCCGCCGAGGCCCCCGTCAACGGCACTCCCGAGGCCACCGGTGCTGAGGAAGTCGCTGCTGCTCCCGAGACCACCGCCGAGGGCGCCGCGGCTGCTGCCAACAACCAGCCTCACTCGGCTTCCCTCTACGTCGGCGAGCTCGACCCTTCCGTGACTGAGGCTATGCTCTACGAGCTCTTCTCCTCCATCGGCCAGGTCGCTTCCATCCGTGTCTGCCGTGATGCCGTCACCCGCCGCTCACTGGGCTATGCCTACGTCAACTACAACAACACCGCTGATGGTGAGCGCGCTCTGGAGGACCTGAACTACACCCTCATCAAGGGCAAGCCCTGCCGTATCATGTGGTCCCAGCGTGACCCCGCCCTGCGCAAGACTGGCCAGGGTAACGTCTTCATCAAGAACCTGGACAACGCCATTGACAACAAGGCTCTGCACGACACCTTTGCTGCCTTCGGCAACATTCTGAGCTGCAAGGTCGCTCAGGATGAGTTCGCCAACTCCAAGGGCTACGGTTTCGTCCACTACGAGACCGCCGAGGCCGCCAACAACGCCATCAAGCATGTTAATGGCATGCTCCTGAATGACAAGAAGGTCTTCGTCGGCCACCACATCTCCAAGAAGGACCGCCAGAGCAAGTTCGAGGAGATGAAGGCCAACTTCACCAACATCTACGTCAAGAACCTTGACCAGGAGATCTCCGATGAGGAGTTCCGCGTCATGTTCGAGAAGTTCGGTGAGATCACCTCTGCCACTCTCAGCCACGACCAGGAGGGCAAGAGCCGCGGCTTCGGTTTCGTCAACTACTCCACCCACGAGAGCGCGCAGGCCGCCGTTGACGAGATGAACGAGAAGGACATCAAGTCCCAGAAGCTCTACGTTGGCCGTGCCCAGAAGAAGCACGAGCGTGAGGAGGAGCTCCGCAAGCAGTACGAGGCTGCTCGTCTGGAGAAGGCCTCCAAGTACCAGGGCGTCAACCTCTATGTTAAGAACCTGACTGATGACGTTGATGACGAGAAGCTGCGCGACCTCTTCAGCGCTTACGGCACCATCACCTCCGCCAAGGTTATGCGCGACTCTCTCACTGACCGTACCCCCTCCCCCGATTCTGAGAAGGAGGGTGAGACCAAGGAGGAGGGCGAGAAGACCGAGGAGAAGGAAGACGAGAAGAAGGAGGAGTCTGAGGAGAAGCAGGAGGGCGAGGAGAAGGACGGCGAGCAAGAGCAGGAGACTGAGAAGGGTGACAAGAAGCTCCTCGGCAAGAGCAAGGGCTTCGGTTTCGTCTGCTTCTCCAGCCCCGACGAGGCCTCCAAGGCTGTCACCGAGATGAACCAGCGCATGGTCAACGGCAAGCCCCTCTACGTCGCTCTCGCTCAGCGCAAGGATGTCCGTCGCAGCCAGCTTGAGGCCAGCATCCAGGCCCGCAACACTATCCGCCAGCAGCAGGCCGCTGCCGCCGCTGGTATGCCCCAGCCTTACATGCAGCCCGCCGTCTTCTACCCCCCCGGCCAGCAGGGCTTCATCCCCGGTGCCCAGCGTGGTGGCATGCCTTTCCCTCCCCAGCCCGGTATGGTCATGGCTGGTATCCCTGGTGGACGCCCCGGCCAGTACCCCGGTCCCTTCCCCGGTCAGCAGGGCGGCCGTGGCATGGGCCCCAACCAGCAGATTCCCGGTAACTTCCAGGGTATGCCCATGGGCATGCAGGTCCCCGGCGGTATGCCCAACGCTATGGGCTACCCCATGCAGGGTCAGTTCGGTCGCGGTGCTGGTGGCCGTGGTCAGGTTCCTGGTATGCCTATGGGTCAGGGCATGCGCGGTGGTTTCCGTGGTCCCCCCGGCCAGATGGGTCGCGGCCAGGGCCGTGGTCAGCCTGCTCCTGCCGGCCAGCCCGGCCGTGACGAGGCTGCTCCCGCTACCGGTCTGAGCTCCCAGGCTCTTACCTCCGCCCCCCCTGCCCAGCAGAAGCAGATGCTTGGTGAGGCTCTCTACCCCAAGATCCAGGCTCAGCAGCCCGAGCTTGCCGGCAAGATCACTGGTATGCTTTTGGAGATGGACAACACCGAGCTCCTTGGACTGTAAGTTTCTATTCCATCCCTGACGACTGGAAAACCCGCATACTAAATTTTTGTTTCACTCAGGCTTGATGATGAAGAGGCCCTGCGCGCTAAGGTCGACGAGGCTCTCAACGTCTATGACGAGTACATGAAGAACAAGGGTCCCGATGGTGAGCCCGCTGGCGAGGCCAAGCCCCAGGAGGCTGCCAAGGAGGCTTCGGAGGAGACCAAGGCCTAGGCGACCTGTCTCGCTTACCGAATGCCTCGCAGATAATGGCGACTTGAAGGCTTAGGCTTGATTTTGCTCTCTGCACCGCTCGGAAATCTTTGGACGCACGCTTTGATGACAATTTCTTTTTTCTTTTCTACCTTTTTTTTTCTATCATTCACCACCCCCCACCCTTTGCTATTCCCCTCCGAATCCTGATATCCCTCGGTTTGAAAAGTTCTGTCTTAGGCAGTGGCACCGTATTGGTGTTTAGTGAACGCGGCATGATGATTTTAATTTTTTTTTTTCTCTCCTTCTTTCCCTCTCTCTCTCTCTCTCTTCGTATCTTTCCCCTTCCTCCCATCCAACCTGGATTTGGCGGTCCGAGGGGGAAGCAGCGCTGTACATGGGGGCTGGCAAAAGTTGTTTTGTACTTTCGGGCGCTGGATGCGGACCTCTTTTTCTCTAACATTCTCTCTTGTTCTCCTTCATTTCGTTGCTTGCCCGGTGCCGGTTGTGATGGGTTTGCCTCCCAGTCCTTTGGTCTGTTGATGCATTTTGATTTCACCTCGTATTTCAAACCTTTTCTGTTATGAGTGTAACATAGAGTTCTACTTCCTCCTTGCAAAGGGCTTTCATCTTGTCCCTACTGTTGCACTGGTGTTCGTCAGTGTGGCACTTGCCAAGAAATGGGACACTTATTGGCCTTCTTTGCTCTTTGAATGATCTCTCGTTGCCGTTGTACATTCGGAATATGTTTCTACTGTAATAGTCGTTCGAAGTTGAATTGCTTAGCGACGGTTAACTACCTAAGGGAATGTAGAGGATCCCATGGGGCCTGTTCAAATTGATGACTCATCGTCAATTTCGACCCACTCGCTTGTAGGATAGGACCGACCTCAAGATGGACGTGTAGTTACATGCACCGAGTTTCATCAAATCATTGTGTCAATTGCTAGATCGAGAGGCCAATTGGGTGAAGGTAAACTCATGGGATCGCCATGCCATTTCCAAAATGGAGCGTCCAGAGTATCTACCCGGCACGTCAGAGATTGGCTCCCTAACAGCGCATTCCAATGAGGACAGCCAGTTTGTTGGTAGTTCCAGCGGAGTCTACTTCATTAACACGGTCAAGAGAGCCTTTTCAGCTGGTCTCGATGGATCGGGGTCCCCAGAGACAGAATTTCCCACGGCTGAAGAGACTCTAGTCGGTGCAGATGACTCGCCTCGACACAAGCAACATCGTGTGGCAGCGTCCAACGCAGATTCAGGCTCCTCACCATTAGCGGGAGAATCACCATTGCAATGGAAATATGACTCTCCAGTAGCGGCCTATCTAGGCGATGCACCACCGTTAGAACTTGCCAAGGAACTGATGATGTCCTATTTCAAGGTCTGGCATCCCCTCTTCCCGTTCCTGCATGGGCCCACCTTCCTGCAGGCCATGGAGAGGTTATATTCGAGCACACCAGAAAAAACATCGAGTGAGGATGTCACCTCAGACCACCGAAGCGCCTGTTGGACAGTGGTTTGTCAATGCATATTCAACCTTGGAGCCCTGCTTCGTCCTGACTTGGAGGTCCCGTCCGAATGCCGAATTCAGTCGCCCGGCAGCATGACTGCTTTGCTGGGGAGCCTTTCATCACGGCATGACATCGCCTCCTTGCAAGCACTTCTTGCGGCGCAAGTTTTCCTTGTTGCCAAAATGTCGCTCAGGCCGGCGTCGACTTTCGGCGGGTGTATTCTACGGTCGATGCTTCATGCTGGATTGCATCGGTGTCCGTTTCGTTATGCCCAGCTCTCGTCGCATGACCGGCAATTACGGAAGAGAATCTTCTGGTGTGCATATGCCATTGATAGATATCTGAGCCAGGCACTTGGCTTGCCGCTAGGGATCCAGGACTCGGATATTGATGTGTGTTTACCGGCTGCGCCGGAAGTACATTTTCCGCCGCGAGTCAGAAATTCAAATGCGATGTTGTCCACTTCAAAATCAGCAGATGAGACCGAGCCCGCAGAAGAAGGAGATGTAAGCCCGACTGGAAATACCGGCTTTGCTGACAGGCCCCGTTCTGGGAGTACCGCACGTCGGGAAAGCCAGGTCGAAGAATACCGCAAGAAAGAAAGTGTTCTTGCCAGTTACGTGGACTCTGGCACACTTACCGGGCGAGCTCTGGAGCTATTTCACAAATCCATTCTCGTTCGCTCAGTTTCCCGGAGTGCAGTTTTGTTCTTAGTGACAGATGTGCACAAGTGGTGGAATAGCCTCCCTGTCGAGCTTCAGGGGAAGTCGGTATGTGCCGAACAAGGCTCTAATACGGCACCTGCCGATAGTCCCTTTGATTTTGGACCCTTCTTTACAATCTTATATCAACACCTTGTCCTGATTATCAATCGACCTTCTCTCTCATTCGACCCTTTGACTGCGGAATTTTCTTCCGGGCTACAGACCTGCATTGGCGCAGCCCGTGCAATCCTTGCCGCATTAAGGCTTCAGGTGGGCAGTCAGCAGGCCTTGTTTTGGCCAGGATTCTTATCGGCTGCTTGGATGTCTGGGCTTGTTTTGGCATTCGCCTGTCAGCTCAGGCAATACATTTTGGAAAAGGGCTTACAGTAAGATCTTGCACATGATGCTTCCTAGATTGGCCTGTTTGAATACGCTAACGTCCTCTAGGGAAATTGAAGAATGCTCAGACTTTTTGCGCCGTATGTCTCTTCAGTGGGAAACTGCAATCCACTGCCATAAGACTTTGTCACTGTTGTCCACAAAGATCAAGCAAATGGAAAACGACCCGGATTCAGCTATGAGCTCGCATTCATATGCCCTCAGGAACGTGGATAAAACAAATGATTTGCTGGGGCCATCCGTTGTGCATGAACAAGCAAGGCGGAAATCAGAGGGTCAATCGCGTTCTCGATCCGAGCAGCATTATCCTAACATTCCCGAAGGTCTTCAAAGGTCGAGTCATGGCCATGGAGGACCTGCGATAGGACAGGGGCCAGTCATCTCTGGGCATCCAGCGAACTTGATTGCGGATGCATCACCCATCGAGATACCACCCTCGCAGATTTTGGAATTCCAGAACATGGATACCAATTACCTGGCTAGTGGTTCGACTTTTGATCTAAACATGGGTGATCTGTTTGGAGGGTCAAATTTCGATTCATTACTTGATATGATTGGGCAGCAGTATCCTAGTTTCTAGGTGATGCATTATTATCTAGAACCTTGGGGTTTGATTTCCAGTGCTCTATATGTTGAAGAAGCGGAGTCATGGGACATGATTTTCCTATATTTGAACCGAAAGCCTAAGCACAGAGTAAAGACGACAGCGACAGCAGAACACAAAAAATAAACAACACCACAGAACTCCTAAATGCTTCCTTGTCCATAGTCACTCTATTCATCCAGACGCTCTCGCTGCACAGCGTCTCATGAAGACTCTAGAGGAGCATACAGATGCGGAGCCGAGTCTCGACCATGAACCTTGCGAAAAACAACGTCCTTCTCAAAAGGCAGTCCCTCATCACGCACACGGCCCAGCCACGCCACAACGATAACCTTAGCTGCGCTCAATACTGCCTCCCGTGTCCCAAAGCCTCCATAACGACCCTGTTGATTTTCCAAGGGACCGACCACTTCGATGGAGACCCAGAATGGTCCATTAGCGCACTGCGGCTTTGTGGTGATAGTAGCCTCATGGCCCTGGATAGCAGACCGCATCTTGAGCAGGAGTCTATACCCGGTCAAGTGGCCCTCGTGCTCCGAGAATTTAACATTCACCCAACGCACGTTAGGTCCCTGGTGAAGTTCTTGTCTGTCTTGCGCATTAGCCTGTCTTTCCACCTGCTTTAAAGCTGCGATAGCTTCTATTTCGTTGTACTGGCAAGGTTCATGTCGATAGGGATCTTCCTTGTCGTAGGAATCCTCCACGAATCTGTGCCTGCCGTCAACGGTGTCACTTGATTGACCACCGCTGCATCTCCTGTTGATGCTACTGCCGTACAGGGTTTCCATGTCACTACTCCTCTCATCTTCATCGTCACTTATTCCCAGTTCCTTCAGTTGATTGACATTTTCCCCCACGTGGGAGCTCATTTCCGTCGCACCCTGTCCAAAGCTGCCAGGGGTTTCGGACATTGGGCAATTCTGAACACAAGACGAATCAAAATTCTTGGATGAAAACTTTGATCGGGACAGATGTCAAGCGCTACTAAAGGAGATCAAATACTTTGTGGGCGAGAAATTAGTGATGGGATTAAGACACTTTAAATAGTTTCCCATCCTAAGACATGACATAGAGAACACCCGATAATTCTTTGTCTGCCCGGGAGTGTATCTCCATCATAATGGCCATTATTTGGGCAAATATTTGTGTGGTTCTTCAGCAATTAAGAAACAATCAAAGAGCTGGCTCAGGGTGTATATGTCATCTCTACCAGCTAAAGCACGATGGTCAAGAGATCGAAAGAAAAAGAGCATCTACACGGGAGGATCCGGCTTCTGGTATTCTTTCTCGATGATTTATTTGTTCTCTAATATTATCCACAGGCTCCGATTGACCGGCAAGCGCTACTTTCTCACACAATCAGGCGTTGATCTTCTCAATTTCTGCACATACCGCGTCAACAACTCCCTGAGTGTTGGATGTACCACCCAGATCTGGCGTCAAAACACCCGCAGCACAGACATTCTCCACACAAGTCATCAGCTTCTCGGCAGCATCCTTCTCACCAATCCACTTGAGCATCTCTGCAGCGGACCAGAAAGTAGCGACCGGATTGGCGATTCCCTTGCCAGTGATATCGAACGCACTGCCATGAACAGGCTCGAAAAGAGACGGATTCTTGCGCGTGGGATCCAAATTACTCGACGGCGCAACACCAATTGATCCGGCCAGAGCAGCAGCAAGATCAGAAAGGATATCCATATGCAAGTTGGTACCGACAATAGTATCAATGGACTGAGGCTTAGCCACCATGCGAACAGTCATGGCATCCACCAGCATCTTATCCCAGGTCACATCCGGAAAATCCTTTGCAACAGCAGTTGCAATTTCATCCCAAAGGACCATTCCATTGCGCATGGAGTTACTCTTCGTGACCACCGTCAACAGCTTTCGAGACCGTGACTGGGCTGTTTCAAAGGCAAATCGCATGATTCGTTCAATACCGACACGAGTGAAAATGGCCACTTCAGTGGCAGCTTCCCATTGCTGTCCAACATGCGATCGACCTCCCTGGCCTGCATACTCGCCTTCGGAGTTCTCACGAACCAGCATCCAATCGATCCCCTCCGTTGCAGTGTTCAGTGGACACTTAGTTCCTGGGAAAGTTCGCACCGGTCGGACATTGGCGTAGAGCTGAAGAGGGCCTCTGATGGCAAGGAGAAGGCCCCACAATGAGATATGATCAGGGACATCTGAAGTACAATTAGCATGGATGCGACTTATGAAGTGTGATTGATGGTTTAGCATACCGGGAGCACCAACGGCACCAAAGATCCCTGCATCGAATTTGCGCAAGGTGTCTAGTGCGTCTTCTGAGATATATCGCCCGGTTTCTTTGTAGTATGCAGTTCCCCAGGGAATATGAGTGAATTCGATTTGAAAAGTTCCTAACTTTTTCGCTAGTTTTTCGACCACTTGGATTGCGGCGCTGACAACCTCGGGGCCGATGCCGTCTCCAGGAATAGAGGCAATGTTGTAGGATGGAGTCATTTTCAAATTTCTCTCCCAATGACAAAGTAGAATTCTCCGAAATGATAAAATGTAAGTTCCGCAATTCAATAACTGATCCTAATTATATGCTTTAAATAAAGGTATATCGTCCACGGCGCTCGGCGTGATTAGGCTGATGGTTCACCCCTTGCACCCCGCCATCGGCAGAACTTTCAGGCGATTGAATCATCCGTTCCTCATTTTCCAAAACTCCTCCTCTTGTACATCCACACCGTCAGTGTCGGGACACGAAAATGGCCAAAATGAAGGCAGACAAATCGTCCAGAATTACTGTCGCGTGCAATGCGTGTCGCTCAAGGAAGCAGAAGGTAGGTGGTTCCATTGCACACTCGTGAAGGCTATGGCTCACTCGTTTTGAACCCGCTTCAGTGTAGCGGAGGAAAGTAAGCTTCCAATGAGGTATTCTATTTGATTGGAGCGATATAGTCTAACTATCATTTGTTTGATTCAACAAAAAGACCGGTCTGCCAACAGTGCTTGGAGTATAACCGCCCTTGCAACTGGCCAGAACAACTAAGACGGTATGTTGGAGGTCAATGCTCCGAATCTAGTATTTCTCAGCTAAATGCATCTTAAAGTGGGCCTCCAAAAGGTCATATCGAGGCCTTGGAACACAGATTACAAGTGACAGAGAATGCATTGTTGAAACTGCTCTCGCAAGTCTCAAACGCTCAACTACTGGAGGCGTTCCCCCCTCACTCCTCGTTCGAGGGAGAAGGCGCCACTTATATGCCCCTCGCAAGAATTCACAAAAAGGGAATTGAAGACTGGGCACAATTCCCTCTCGACACGGCTGACAACATTTGGAAATGGCAGCAAGTCTGCATCGGTCGAGATGCGACTGGTCCTTCACACGAGGTCCTTGGACACGAAGATTCTTCCATTCGCTCAGCTTATCCAAGTGGCCGCAAGCGAAAGCATTTGGCACTCGAAGAGTCGAGAATACGACCTTTTGAAGAGCAATCTAAATTTCCAGGAGCGTCCAATTCTCCTCATGAGCATGAAGCATGGTCTTCTTCACCAATTGCTCTTTACCCGGCCCAAAAGCGGCCGTTCGTTCATGTGGAAACACTGCTGACTCCAAACATCATTCGAAGGGGACCTGATGAGATTGAGAATGTCGAAACTGGATTTAATCCATCAATGCCTGACGATCAAGCTCTTGCTGCGCAGACGATCAGCTCTTGGGATGGAGCACCCTCTCTCAACTTCCAGCAAAGGTTTCTCTGGTAAAGAAAGCTATTCATAAATCTTGCGAAGGCTTTGGCTTTTTGCTGCTTATCGCTAAAGAGGACATACTATTGGATGATAGGTCGCGTTTATTTGACACGAATCCCCTTTTGGATAGGATCGGAGAAAATGGCGATTCGCTGCCTCCCCGGAATTACCCCGACTGTCCCCCGCGGGGGCCTACCCTTAGCGCTTTTTACCTTCCCCACAACCCTGTTCTCATTTACAGTTCGGCTGGGACAGTTCGGGGATTTTGCGCGGTAATGGAATCAACTAAGTGGGATAGCCCCACAGCGTGGAGGCATGGGGTGCCGTGAGGGGCTTTGTGGTTCACTGGTCAAATTTCTCGACAAATTCATAAGTGAACCACTAGCACTTTGCTCCCTGGTAATCAACCTATTGCTAGAACAATGGCCATCAAAAAGGTATTCCCATATTTTCTGTGGCCGCTAATGCTTCCACTAATACGAGTTACTCCTAGGTGATTATTGTAGGTGCTGGGCCCTCGGGCTTGATCCTCGGCATCCTGCTTGCCAAACAGGGCATTGAAGTTGAACTTCTCGACGCTGGCGCTGATCTTGACAATCAACCCCGTGCGGCTCACTATGCTACACCTGCAACCTACGAGCTAGCACGAGCTGGAGTGCTTGATGATGTGAGAGCTGTGGGAATTCAATGCAAGAGCTTTGCGTGGAGGAAAATGGACACCACCTTCATCGCGGGCATGAAGCACGATGTGCTTCCGGCAGACTACCCATACAGCATGGTAGTGCTTCCACTTGACCGACTAGGAAAGATCTTGTATGAGCACATTCAAAGACAGCACACGGCGACGGTCAAGTGGTCCCACCGTGTCGTGCGCATCGGACAGGACCAAGGGAAGGCTTGGGTCGATGTTGAAACCTCCACAGGCACCACCCGATCCGAGGCCGACTATGTCATCGGCTGTGATGGAGCTAGCAGCACGGTGCGGCGTGAGCTGTTTGGCCCCGAGTATCCCGGAGAGACCTTGAATGCTCAGATTATTGCTACAAATGTTAGGCATGATTACTTTTTGCTCAACAGCTTGAATACTGATTATTGTTATCCTTAGGTATACTACGACTTTAGCAAGTACGGCTTCTGGGACAGCAACTTCATTGTCCACCCCAAGAATTGGTACATGGCAGCCCGCATCACCACGGACGGACTTTATCGAGTATCCTACGGCGATGTTCCCGGACTTACGAGGGAAGAATATATTGCACGCCAGCCACAACGCTACGCCGAGATCCTACCTGGAAATCCCCAACCTGGCGACTATACTATCACCAATATTAGCCCTTATAAACTTCAACAGCGGTGTGCTCCCAGTTTCCGAGTAGGAAGAATCATTCTGGCGGCTGACGCAGCCCATCTGTGCAACCCATTGTGAGTTTGGTCATCAAACTACTGTTGAGCAAAGCAAAGTTGAATGGCTAACCAGAATAAAGTGGAGGGCTTGGTTTAACCGGCGGCATCGCCGACGTGGGCTGTCTCTTTGACTCATTGATCGGAATCCATAAGGGCCTAGCGGATGACAGTATCTTGGACACATACAGTGAGGTCCGCAAGCGCATTTGGACTGAGACTATTGATCCTATGTCCCGTGAAAACTTCCGAAGACTGCATGACCAGGACCCAGACAGTGCCCGTGAAAATGATGAGTTCTTCCAAATTCTTGCAAATGCAGAATTGGATACAGAATTGGCAAAGGAGCTGGCATTGGTAAGTTATCTTGATCTGGCAAAGTTGATTTTTTCTACGAATGCTGACTTCGAAATCAGGGACTCGAGGTCTTGCGGCACGATATGACCCAGTATTATAAGAATTCCTCCGAAGAGGCTTAATTATAGAGGTCTAAATTCGAGGTCCTTTGGAAATTTTCAAAGTTCGTATTTAGTATCCATGTACCTGCCTCAAGATTTGTAATAACTAGAGATTAGCTTTGGTCGTTGTACCTAGTGGCTGCGTTGTATACCTAGCCTAGATGGTGAAATATATTTGGAGTGATTTTGTTGGACTGCTTCAGAAAGCTTCTCGTCACCATCCTCGCAGACTAGTGCTGAAATCAATATCACCATTCACTTAACACAGCATAAAGGAAGATAATAATCATTCTGATAGCCAATGGTGATTGGCGGATCTCATTTTGGCTTCATTATCTCAGTAAGGTTGCAGCCTTGCGAAAAGTACACCGCCTTCAGGGTCACACGCGACCCCCAAATTTTATTTTGGCGAGAGCTCAACTTCTCATCTTCATCAATCAATCTTTCATTACGAGCTCCAGTCCTTCATGTCGAGATGGGCTCTAAAACACCCGAAAACGAAGGCCGCAATGGCGGTAGTATGTACCATCTTGGCCTTGCAGCGGCCAGTCCCCGCTTTCTGATCAATGCTTACGCTTCATAGGCGAGCCGTCGAGCTCAACCAACGCAAATGCCACGGGCGGGGAGCCACGTGGAGTGCATCTGTCCCGCGATGGTGATGGAAGTGTCGGAGATGATGGGGACGACGACGGAGATGATGACCACGAGGCCGGCGTTACTACCGTATCGCTGACAGGCCAACCTGCATCGGAGACTACCTCTAAAAAGAAGAACAAAAAACGAAAGAAGTCGAAGAAGAAGTCTTCCTCGCTTCAGCAGTCATCCCCTCCGCGGGTGCCCCTGACTAACCTGTTTCCTTCTGGCCAATACCCAGTTGGTGAAATCCAGAGCTATGCACCCGTGGAGAACACGGCTCGCACCACTTCCGAGGAAATTCGGTACAACGGTCGCACCCATCTTGAAGATGATAGCTTTCTGAATGACTACCGAAAGGCAGCTGAGATACACCGTCAAGTCAGACGCTGGACCCAGGAGACTGCTCGTCCTGGGAAGACCCTTATGGAGATTGCCGACGGTATCGATGACGGCGTGAGGGCTCTACTTGACAATGATGGACTTGCACCCGGAGCTGGCCTTATCTCCGGCATGGGATTCCCGACTGGACTCGCGCTGAACAACTGCGTCGCGCACTACACTCCTAACCCGGGTCAGAAGGATATCATTCTCAAACCTAGCGATGTGATGAAGGTCGATTTTGGAGTCCATATCAATGGCTGGATTGTCGACAGTGCATTCACCATGTCATTTGATCCAACTTATGACAGCCTGCTCGCTGCTGTCAAAGACTCGACGAATACCGGCATCAAGGTAAATGGACGGTCATTTCTCCTACCTCTGAATAGAGCTAATGGTGTCTAGACTGCTGGAATTGACGTCCGAATCAGCGATGTTAGCGCCGCTATTCAGGAGGTGATGGAAAGCTACGAGGTTGAGATTAATGGAAAGGCATACCCCGTGAAGCCCGTACGAAACCTCTCGGGCCACAACATCAAGCAATACCAGATCCACGGTGGAAAGTCTATCCCATTCATCAAGACCAGGGACCAGACTAAGATGGAAGAAGGAGAGATCTTTGCCTGTGAGACATTTGGATCGACGGGCAGGGGCACAACCTTCGATGGTGTACGTATCGCGACATCCGGACCATGCGAGAAGACAGGGAGTACTAACGCCTTATTGCCTATGTAGCCTGGCATCTATGGGTATGGAAAAGACCCATTAGCCCCGAAAAAAATCACCTCGCACCTGGCCTCGGCTCGATCTCTCTACCAGAAGATCAACGAGAACTTCGGCACTATCGTCTTTTGCCGTCGATATCTTGAGAGGCTCGGTGTTGAGCGATATCTTGCAGGGGTAAGCACAACCCACGCTAATTTTTGCCAGGTCATTTGCTGACACAAGTGATGATAGATGAACAATCTTGTTTCGCAAGGCGTGGTTGAAATGTACCCGCCTTTGATGGATATTGAAGGATCATACTCGGCGCAGTTCGAACACGTATGTTAGTTCCCTCTCCATGACCATCTCATATCTAACTCTTCTAGACCTTCCTGCTACGCGAATCCGGCAAGGAGATCATCAGTCGTGGGGATGACTATTAAAGGCACGCCCCAGGGATCCGATCCCTCCCAGAGAGATCTGAATTTATGTTTCTAGATGCCATCCAACATGGACACCACGTGGAAACTGCTCTTTAGTTCGTTACCCGACACTATTCAACATAGCGTCGTCCTTGAGAAGCATACTTTCGTTTAAATTAGCTTCGTTCAACAATTCTTTGACCATACTGTGACGCGTTTCCTCGCTCGTACATTTCAACAGCTGCCCAGCCCTATATGTAAACATGCCAAGCGAAAATAAGGCATGACTGTGTCTCTATTCTTTGGCTAATTAAGCAGTCAATTTTCAAGGTCTATGAAGGATCCTTGCCACACAGAGAGAGGAAGTCAAGGATCAAATTTCAAGTTGGGGGCGGTTTAGCTGCGTGTTGATGAGGCGCCTACTACTGTGGCCGATATGTACTACTCATGGGCAAGGAAATTGATTTGGCTAATGACACCCAACGCACTATTCGCGAACTGCGCTCAATAACAGGACAAGCCCACTAATACTACTGTCTCTTCAACAAAGTAAGTCGTCTTCTTAGAGCCACCGGAGGGACTAGGGCTAAGATCGATCTAGGGCGTTATACTATCATAGAAGAGATGTCTGTCTGTACCGTAGTTGATTATGGCCTCTTAATCTCTGTTTCACTACTAGTTTCCCGAACCAACGTATGGGCCGAGGATCCGTGATCTGGCAATAGCTTCAGGATCCCTATATAAATTCAATACTATCTCTGTAGCCCCGATTTCTACTTCTTCCTTCTCCGCGCTCCCACGCCGCTGCCCCCCGCCCCTCACCAACCTCCCGCCCGCAACCGTGGTGGGAATCGTGGTCGGGGTTTCCGAGCCCCGGCAGTGCCCTTCCTTGGAATTGATTGACTTAACAGTTTTTCTAGCCTTCACAGGCCGAGGGCGTATCTTCTCGGGGGCCATTTGCGTAAATGACTCCCGACGGATTCCCGAGTAGCAAGAATCAAAAGCCATTGTATCCCAGAAGTCAAGAATCTCCTGGCTAGGCTTATGATCTATATATATGTAGGTATGAACGTAGGCCTTTTTATGTAATTAGCATCGAAGAGAATTCACACGATACGCGAAGCTTACCTTAAGGTTTTTCAGGGTTGTGTAATTCTATTATCTAGTCCAGTTTGAAATACTCGCCTGGGCCTGATAGAAGCGGTGATCCTTGACACTGGTTATATTATAGACTAGTAGGATCCCCGCAACATCTGTGGCGCTTATTTAAAGGATAATCCATTTGCCGTGTCCGATTTCCGATTGGATTTTTAAGCCCGGATCTCGCTTGATGAATACCGTGAAATTTGTGAGATGCAAATTTGAGTTGGCTGGATGGCCCATAATATGGTAGAGTATGCCTGGACCTCGCTGGTCAAGGTCCAGACGAAGCGGCGCTCATTAGCCACCAACGAAAGATGCAAATACCAGCATTCGGCAGAAGTATAGTCAAGCGGAATTTGGCCAAAGTCGATAATAGCCGCTCTTTTCTGGCCTCGTCCCTGCTTTTGTCTTCGTCGCCATGCTCAACCTCGTCTGTTTTGCCAACGGGCTGCAGATCACTGGGCGCAAGCTCGGGGTCACGATGAGACTTGGTCACATCATGCTTTTGGGTAATTGGTTTCTCTGGGACAGAAAGTCGTCTTTTTACCAACAGGACCATCCAAGGCATCAGAAGAAATTCGATGGAGTACGACAGTATTGAGTCGGTTAGGATCGGTTCACTCTTCATCAAAACCTGAGCGATGCTCCAGGATATGAAGATCGATACGAAGAAGACTCCAGTTCGACCAACTGGTTTAAGTGAAGAAGGGATGCCATGGAAAAGGTTCCTAAACCTATGACTCGCCGGTTGCAAGCAGCTGGATGTCCGGAATATCCAAGGCACAAAAACCATCAAGACGAGATAGATGGCCTTGCCCCCGAGAAACACAACCGCTGATAGCCATGTCAAAGTGAGCAGGTCATTGACAAGTCTTTCTGCCAACAGAATACGCGATATGCGAATCAAAACAGCCTGTGTGTTGTCGTGCAAGAACCAGGCTGCCAGGCCAAAATCAACCACCACCATGGGGTACAGAAGAGCCCGTACGAGGACGCGTAACACCATATAGAGAAGGCAACGCCAATTTCCACATGTCCAAGGCACCAGCACGGGTCCTATTTGATATTTAACGTGCGCTATATTTGGAATTTCTTCTAGAGGATGTCGTCCCACGGGGATTTCTTGATTTGGACGTGTGTCTGGGGACCAGATACGGCTCACACGATCACAGAGATTTTCGCCTGTAGTAGGCAGATGAGGGCCATGGTTGTTTTCAACGTTGACTGCCTCACTGACCTCCTGGACATGATATCCTGGGCATGGACCGGAAGCGAAGAATCGTTTCTCGAGAATTGTGCGTCTTGGCCAATCTGTGCGTAATACTACACCAGCACACGATACACTCAAATAACAGGCCGACAATTCAATCATCACTACTTCTGCAAACAGAAAACTCATGGGCCATTTGGTAGCCCAGTGACAGAAAGATCCGAGTAAAAACACGTATAAGGGGAGGACAATCCCGACGAGGAATACGCGACGCGCAGAGGTGACCAGTAAGCCATGGCTCAGCTCAGATGGTATGGATTGGGTTTCGGGGACGTAAAAATGGACAACAGCGAGGGCCCATAGACTGGCATGTATCTCGGCGATGTTGGTCAATCTCCAATTGATCAAGTCGATGACCTGAGCTGTCACAATAAACGCCGACTGATAGGGCGAGAAAGTCTTGAGGTTGGCCTTGAGGTCTTTCCAACAGCGTTCCTCGGCCCGTGGGTCTGATGAGGCTGCTAGCTGTGATAGCGAGTACAGCGAGGGAAACGACTGGACTCGACATAATGAGGCGTAAATATGCTCATGTTTCGCTCAAGAAGACAGGCACATATAGACTGAGGATCGGGGTTGGGGGGTTGGGGGGGGGCGATCTTGCAGTCCTAACTAGGCTACTATTGTACTTTCCTGCATGCGACCGGGGAAATTTTCGTGCTGGAAGCAGTTTAGGTGAAGCTGGTTGGCCAGTTGATTCCCAGCGGGGAGATCCCTAAACAAAAGTACCAAGGTACAGTATTGGCATATTGGCAAGATTAGCGAAATTCCATAGTCTGAGTCGACTATTTTTCTTTGTTTATTCATTATATACTTCTCTTTAATTTGGCTGCCTCCGTTGATTTATCAGGAAACTTTTGACAACTTGATATGGTTTGTTGACGGTCGGAGAGGAGACTTCCGGGTGCAGTGCTGCCTGGTCGGCCTGGTCTGCCTGCCCGTCTGCCTCGCGTTTGTCATGGCTTTAAAACGGCTGCGACTTCCCACGTTCGTGTCAACTTCATTCTTCTTTCTATCAACACCATTCAAGAACATCTTCCATCATAATAGTACTATCTCTCGTACCTGTCTCCTTTTACGCTCTCTAGTCCACTCATAATCATGCTGGGCTACTCTGGGTGCTGCTTCCATAGCTCGGGCACGTGGTGGTATCTCCCTCAAGTCTCGGTCAATTCTCATGCCACAATTCTCTCTTCTGCAGCCCGCACAACTCTTACCCAGACCTTCATCAATCCCTCTGAAGCTCTCATTGAAGAAGTATCCTACACATTTCCTCTCTACGATGGCGTGAGCGTCGTGGGGTTCGAGTGCCGTGTGGGTTCGCGCATACTCCACAGCAAGGTGAAGACTAAGGAACAAGCCCAATCTGATTACCGAAATGCTGTCGCAAAAAACGAGACGGCGGCCGTCATGGATCATTCCGACAGCCAGAATGATGTCTTCCTCATCCGTCTTGGTAATGTTCCTGCTAAGGAGACTATCACTGTCCAGATCACCTTCGTCCAAGAACTCAAGCAAGACTCTCAAACCGATGGCGGCATTCGCTACACATTTCCACAGTCAATTGCTCCTCGATATGGAATCTACGAATATCACAATGGGGACCATAACGGACACAGTCTATCCGCGGGCCTAGACGGCATCTCTATCACGGTCGATGTTCTCATGGAGAAGGGTTCGATACTTCGGGAACTACAATCTCCAAGTCATTCCGTCAAAGTTTCGCTTGGTCGGTTGTCTTCCACCCCTGCCGATGCCCATGCTTTTGACCCGTCCAGAGCCTCTGCAACCCTGCGTCTTGTCAAGGGCGATCATGCTTTGTTAGAACGCGACTTTGTTCTAGTCGTGAAGGCTGATAGACTCGATGAACCACGTGCATTGCTTGAAATCCATCCCACGCTTCCAGGCCAGCGCGCTCTGATGGCCACATTGGTTCCCAAATTCAGTCTACCACCAGCTCAACCAGAAATAGTCTTCGTGATTGACAGGAGTGGAAGTATGTGCGATAAGATCAATACGTTACAGGAAGCCCTTCGAGTATTTCTCAAATCACTGCCGGTCGGCGGCATTTGTTTTAACATTTGTTCCTTTGGGTCCAGCTTTACCTTCCTTTGGCCAACCAGCAAAGTCTACGACGCATCGAGTCTGAATGATGCCTTGCACTTTGTGTCCACCATCAGTGCCAACATGGGCGGTACAGAGATGCAATCGGCTGTCGTTGCCACCGTCACAAACCGTCTCAAAGGCAAGGATCTGGAGGTTCTTCTACTCACTGATGGCCAAATTTTCAATCAACAGCAGCTGTTCAACTTTGTTCGCACATCCGCCGCCGACAATACTGCTCGCTTCTTTTCCCTTGCCATCGGGGATGCCGCATCCCATTCGCTCGTTGAGGGTATCGCGCGAGCTGGCAATGGCTTCTCCCAGTCTGTGATTGAATACGAAGAGCTGGATCGAAAGGTGGTAAGAATGCTCAAGGGTGCACTCACCCCTCACATCTTTGACTACACGCTCGAGGTGCAGTATGACGGCAAGGACGACGATTTCGAGGTCGTGGATACCGACGAGTCTATATCGGACTCGGAGACCAAAGTTGCAGCCGAACCCCCTGAAGCATCACCACAAACTACCGTGCAGAAGCCTATCTCGCTCTTCGATGCCATCTTCAAAGGATCAGATGCAGAGCTTGGACCCCGCCAGCTGGCAGATGACAAGAACCTTCCCATTATGCTTCCCCCTCGAGCTCTTCAGGCACCTTACAAAATTCCACCCCTTTATCCTTTCATCAGGACCACGGTCTACCTCCTGCTAGATCCCAGGTCTTCACATCGCACTCCACAATCCCTCACCTTCCGTGCTACCTCAAAGTTTGGGCCTTTGGAGTTGCAAATCCCCATCAGCGATTCTGGTAAGGGGGAGACAATTCATCAGCTTGCTTCACGCAAAGCAGTGATTGAACTAGAAGAACATCACGGCTGGCTTCAGGATGCCTCTGATGCGTCAGGAAATTCTTTCCAGCAACTCCACTCAAAAACACAGCAGCGAATCCTGGCGCGTGAGTGTCAGAGCCTGGGAATCAGATACCAGGTCACGGGAAAGTACTGCTCGTTCGTTGCTCTCGAAAACGATGCAACCTCCAGCCCTGGGAAAACCCAAAAGCCGACTGAGACTAAGACACAAACCCTGTCGGTCCGAACCCGCCCCCCCGTAACTCGGAGTGTGCGAAGCCTTGCACCGTCTAAGCCTATGTTTGCGCCGATGACGGCCTGTTATGCGGCTTCAAGCGCACCGGCGCCTCCACCTTCAGCAATGGGAGGTGGAGCTCCAATGCGTGAGCTCTGTCAACCACCACCCCCTCCTCCATCTGCGTCAGGGGCAAGTCTCTTTGGTGCAGTTGCCGAAGCCCCAATGCAGGAAAACCTTTGTATGATTTCGTCACCTGGATCCTCTTTTGGAGCTCCTTCACCCGTTGCTTTTGGGGCTTTTGGTCAAGCCCTACCTTCGGCCCAGAGTTCTTTTGGGTCCTCATCTGGAGGATTCTTTGGTTCATCCACTCAACCCTCAAAAGGTCGCTCGCTCTTTGGAAGGGCAAGTCCTGGTTCAAACCCGTTTAGCAGTGTCACTGTTCCAACACCCCCTTCTATGCCAAGTCGCAAAAAGGCATCACTCATCACTAGACAAGAGCCGGAGAATGCCAAGTCAGCTCAATCTTCAACACCCTCGCAAGTACACGCCCTTATTGGATTGCAAACTTTTGAGGGAAACTGGGAATGGACACAGAGTTTATTTGACATCCTCGGATGCAATATGGCAGATATCCAAGTGCGGGTCCTCCACTTGCTGCAGGTGAAAAATCTTGACACGGATGCCGCGAACATTATTGCTACCATGCTAGCCGTTGGGTTCCTCTTGAATAAGAATGCGGATTCTCGTAGTGTCTGGGAGTTGGTCTGCGATAAGGCTGAAATATGGATTTCTAACAAATTGCGAGTTGGTGTCACTGCCCAGGTCATTGACGCTCACAAGAACGAGATTATGGCGCTGGTTTGAGACCAAGTCTTCGATTTATACAACTTCACTACAAAATCGAAAAATAAGAATGACAGGGCTAGTAGAGAAATAGCTGATCTTTGGATATCCTTAAATAGCCATTGAAATCAAATTGCGTTTTCGATACTCCATTTATCCGCCCAGCAAGTTATGTAGACACTTGAAGTAGAGTTCAGCTTAAGTGAGACCTGGTCTCTTAAAACCTTAGCCTGGCAGCCACATCCCTGGAGCGCATCCGGCATTTCAAGCCATGTTGCTTAGCAAACCAATAAGTTTCAACACGCCACTCTGGCTCATCAGAAGCCCACTCGATCTCAAAATGCCGAATTAAAAGTGGAACAAGCTTTCCCATTTCCATAATAGAAATATTCTTCCCAATGCACGTTCGAGAACCGTAGCCAAACTAGTGTTTGAGTTAGAACAATTCCAGAATAACGATAGCAACGCGGCACTTACAGTCATCAAATGCCGATCCATCAACTTGATCTTCTCTTCTTCAGATTCAATCCACCTCTCTGGTCGGAATGATGCCGCATCTTCGCCGAAAATAGATTTGTCGTGATGAATCACGGCAGCGTTCACCCCAACGATTGTACCAGCCTCGAGATGAGTGCCACAAAGCATGGTCCCGCCTGCAGGAACAACCCTCTCGAGGGGGTATGATACTCCCGGATGACATCGCATTGCTTCTTTCATTGCCGCTTGTCTGTTTCACCTATGAACTCGGTTCTTCTAGTCTTGGCTTTCATGAGTAAGGCCACTTACAGGTAAGGAAGCTCGAGACACTCGGCGTATGTGATGTAACGTGATAGTTTCCCGTTCTTATCTGCATCATCTACTTCCTTCTGTAATTTCTTGTAGGCTGGTCGGTTTTGAACGAGATAGTAAATGATCGCGCGGAGCGAAATTGCCGTGGTATCGCTACCTGCAAGTCTGACGTGGAAGTCAGTAATCACGAGCTCGAAATTTCCAGAATCCCAACGACGACTTCATACAGGTTGTTGCTGAGATGATTCATCATGTCACGGTTAGACATGGGCTTTCCCTTTGTCTCTTCGCTTCGAAGCCAGGCCAGGAAATCCGGTCGCTCCCCGTGTTTTTGAGGCTGGCGGTCATAGTCATCAATGCATTCTTGCGTAATCTGTAGAAGGCCAGTCTTTAGAATTTGGAAATCAAAAAGCAAATGTCTTGAAGCTTTACCTGCACCATAGTCCGAAGTGGATCTGCCACTTTGAAGAAAGGTTGTGCTGCCAGAAACTTTGAAACCCAGAGATTCCCCATCAACCACCCATGCAAGGACGGCACTTGACTGACAATCCCTGCATATTGCAGTCCTGACTCGAGACCGCCAATCATGTCTTGTACATCTTCGCGTTTCTCCATAAATCCAAATCGACGTTGGAATGTGATAGCCCCGATGACATCAAATGCGTACCATTGTAGCCAGGCTCCGAGATCAATTTGCTGGCCCTCTAGATCCTTCATTGCATCGACGAATATCTTCGTACATTCGTCTGCAAACGGCTCGAGAGACTTGATCGAAGACATGGAGAACTTCTGAGCCACAGGCCGTCGCAAAGCTTGATGGCCAACCGGATCCCTGATCGTAAACATGCTTGGCATAACTTTGTCTTCAAAGAACGGACTGAAGGTGTCATAGAAGGCAGACTGGTAGAGTTCTCTTGGGTTACTTCGAAATCATGGTTATTGGATGGAGAGGGGAAATACCTTGAAGAATTTGCTATTGATCCCGTAAATAATTGGAACCGCTTTGGGGTCGGAAATGTCTACTGTATTAGGTCCAGTCCGTACAATAGGACCGTATGTCTCGTGAAGCTGCCGATAATAGACCGGGGCATCGCCCTTGGATAGCTTCAAAAGTCGATAAAACGATGAAAATCGAGCGAGAAGGGGTCCTGGAATTGATCTGAGACTTGGCTTCAACGCGATCACAATTGATGGAACGAGGATAGCCAAGGCCAATACAATAACCGCGAGAGCAGCCAAATCGTTGCATTGCCCTTGCAGGGTCGATATGATTCCCATGATGGAAGAGTTTTATTACTTAGAATCCAACCTAGAGCATAAAGCGTCTGATGAAAACATCTAAGTGAGTCAATTAAACTTGATATGTAGCAAGCAAGTGCTAATGTATAGTCACTATTCTCCCCGCATTTTCGAACTTCGGTTCGTGCGGAGTAAGATACCCGCGTTTAGTGAATATAAACCACCGAGGAAATTTTTGTGGGATCTATCTTCCCGCTAACATGGACAAACAAGGTCCCACAGCGGCTAAATTTTGTCTCTCGAGATACAAAATAGATTTCGTGAAGACGCCTTCGATTGCTATCCAACCTCAAGGTGAAGTTAGGATTTTTAGTTACTTACTTGAATCTAGTAAGAAGGCCTACGTAAGTAAAGTAAGGTTAATATAAGGGCGTTTAACCTTATCTAGGTCTTAGCTAGTATCTAAATCAGATTATAGTCGCTTTACCACATATCCACCTTCCATCTTCTGAATACATAGGCTGATTTTGCGATCGTCTTGGAAGACTCCGCATGTTAACGTTTGTCTAATAAATCCTGGGCATTCGTCAATAGAACCCGCTTTTGTTTCTTGGTCCCAAAGTCGGTCTTTAGCCGCTCATCTAATCTGTTCGCCAGAGATTTTGCGAGAGGAGCTGGGGTGAATGGATAATCACTCCCGTAAAGTAACTTACTGGTGTCCACATGTCGGAGGAGACCATGGATTTGATCTGGAAATGGTACACCGGCAAGGTCAATGTAGAAGCGAGTTTGTAGTAGATTTTTGATTGTTTCAAGTGTCATCGGTTCTCCGTCCTCGATCAAGAACTGAGATAATTCCACAATGCGTGCCTTTGGGAAAATTTTTGTTAGCAACCAAAACTGAGATTTTCTAGTAACCGTTCATCGATTACAGGATTGTACGAGCAATGAGAAGAACATTTCTATCTTACCGCAATTGGTGGGAAGGTTGCACCACAATGGCATATCAGGAATTTGATACCTGGGCATCGAGCAACTGTGCCAGATAACAAAATACTGGTAAGGGCTCCAGTGGTGTCGAACATGAACTCCATGAGAGGACTGGGAACCGCAGCAAGGGGATTCACGTGCTCGACCGACCCCGTTCCCCATTGAAGGTTGCAACTGGTAGGGTGAAAGAACACGATGGTCTTCCGCTCGCTCAGCTTGTCGTAGATGCGACGGAATCGAGGATCTCCAGGGTATAACCCATGGGAGTTAGTCAAAATCTGGAATCCCACAGCACCGAAGTGGTCGATAGCATAATCGATCTCAGCCAGAGAGCCTCCGACATCTGGAAGCGGAAGTGATGCAAAGAATTGGAAATATTGCCCATACTTTGTGCAAACCTCTGACATGTATTCGTTCACCTATCTTGTTAACGTCCGCGCCTGCTGGTCGTTGCCCGGAAACAGGTGAGTACCTGGAGATGACATGCTGAGGACTGATCTTGTGATGCCTAGGTCCTTCATCATTGCAATATGTGTCTCGGGATCCCATTCCTATATTCAGGTTTAGAGATGAAATAAGGAAATATTCTTGAAGTTCTTACTGGGATTTTAGGCATGCCATCAGGCTTTCCTCTTCCTGCAAAGTCATTGTTCAGACAACATTCCCGATAAGCTGGGGGAACAATATGAGCGTTGACGTCAATTCTCTCCATTCTTTCTGAATACAATCTTGTTTGATATTTTGTTGCGTTTTCTCCGGGTACAAGCAAATGGAAAATCCCACAAGATGACCCGAGACGTGCTCGTTTTGTCTACGCGGGGTAGCTCATAGATCCCGCAAATGATTCAACGCCGACGACGCCAATCGCGGTCAGAATGCAACGCGGGGCCGGCAATCAAGCAGCGATGATGTCGCAGTTTGAAATCATTGGCTGCGACTCAATCAACTTGCATATCTCGATCTCTTGCAGTAGGCAGATGTCGGCCATCCCAGCACACCGCAGTGTCTTGGCGCATTGTTTTAGGGTAAATATCTCGCAGTGAACAGGTATTCTAATCGCAGCTACATTAAATGTGATGGCGGTTCTTCTTCAATAATGCGATTTTTAGGCGTCCAGGTCCACCATGGAATTAGGTATATTATTTAGTGTTCACGGGCAATGGCGTCATGGATTTCTGGGTTCTGCCCCCAATTCAATGCCATTGACCTCCGTTCCAGACGTGGAGCTCACTTTACTATAACCCTGAGGATTTGGATTTGAGAGTTGTGGAAATCAACCAATGCAGACTCATTGAATTGAATATAATTCAATAGACCTTATTAGATATAACATCGTATCTGCTCAACAGGCACCCGTTGCTATTGCGTGCATATTCACGAGCTCGGACATTGGATGGAAGTAATGGAAAGCACTCACTTCATAAAAGTGGAATCAGCGGTATATAGAAACGTTGCTAATCGTACACCCTTTGCCTAATTTGCCTAATTAGGATGCTAAGGGTCTATCTAATGCAATAGCTGAATAACGCCCACCATCTTCTAATACCCTCCCCTTTGAATATACTACTATCTTCTAATACCTCCTCTTTGCCACTAAGATTGCTGACATCCCCTATAAAGGTTTTATCACTATCTCTATCACTTTCACTATTTTGCTAATATCCTATCCTCGCTCACGATTGTTTTTACTATCCCTATCGCACTATTTCTAAGGAGGCTATTGTGTTACATAGACCATTAGCATCCTCATTAGGCAAAGGGTGTACGATTAGCAAAGCTCCTATATAGAAGAGACTCAAGCTTAGATTTATTGGAGAGAACAACGCTCTAATAAGTGTGTTGGTAATTATTTGGAGCAAATATCTTGGTGGATCATTCCGAGATTCTCTTGCACTTTTCTATCTGAATTAGTAGTTGCCTTCATCTCCTTCGCGATTTCCAGATGAGACTGAAGAATGTACCCCAGCTCTCCTAATTACAGAAAAAAATCTTTCCTGTCGTTACGAAAGGTAGCTTTTTCATCTTGTGGTCGAATCGAGCAAGTTTAGTAGTTTAAAACACGACCCTAGAATTGATCAATGAAACCAGACCAACAACTCACAGGATACCAATGTGAACTTCATCTGTACCGCTGGATATATCGCCATACCACTCAAGAACCAAACTCAGGCAAAAACTTATTGTTGGGCAGACCACCCAGATACACGGCAAAATTGAACCCCGCAATTCGGGACATAAACGCTCGGTTTCATTTGCCGAACGTAACAATTGAATCAAGCGGCGGTTCAAGCGGTAGGCGAGCATGAACGGTGTCACTACAACAATTAGGCACCAAGGGAATTCAGGGATAGATTGATACCTGTGCGTACCTAGATTGACTCTCCGCCTGGTTTCCTTTTTCATGGTTGGTTGAAACTTGGGATGGTAACATTGGTTCTTTCTTTCCTTTTTGATCTCCTCTGAATTTGAGGAGGGTATGGAAGGCCAGACCTCGAGCCTCAAAGCTACCTCAAAGCTCTCTTACAATGAGATGAAGACTGCAGACAGAAACTTTCAAGGCTTTTTTGAAATAGGAAAGTCCAACCAGGTAACGAAAGCCGAGGGGCTTGTTGTCGACAAACATATCATTCACCTTGTATGCGGAATAAAGTCTGCTGGAGTATACCGAGTCTGCGTTTCAGTTTCGATGTGAATCAAACCACGCATCCTTACTGGCTCCCCGCTAATCATTGAGGAGAACTATCGAAAGTTTACCGGGCAAGATAAGCGGGGGTGGATCATGTCTATGAACCCCATCTATCTTTCATGCCAAGCCGGCCTGTTTTGTGCCTTTTCATTCGTCTTTGAGGCTATCGTCATGAAGTCTTCTCCACTCAGCCCTTTGACGACCGAAGAGATCACGTTCACGGTCGCAGCTTATCTCCGCACGCTCAAATATAACCATTCGTGAGGAGCTGACCTCGCAAGGTTCTTTTAAGGGCCATAGCCAGCCACCTGCATGGGGCAGATGCATGCTCGTCACCAGCTGAACTTCCAGTGTAAATTCAAATTCTCTTCCATTTCCATCTCACCACTCGTATCCTGGTATCCCCTCCGGCATGGTGAACGAACATGATGATCGCGATGAGACCTTCTGGGCACCGGGAACAGTTACCCTCGAAGATGGTAGAATGAGCTTCCTTCCCCGTTAATCTCTCCCTCCTTGTTGACCAATCAATGCAGTTCATCGAACCAGCGACCAGATCGTCCTTGTCCCTACGCCCTCCGCTGACCCCAATGATCCTCTCAATTGGTCAACGGCTCGAAAGGTCCTAAACTACACACTCGTCAGCTTCTTCGTTCTATGGACCTTTGTTCAACTCGACATAGGGTTTACAGCATGGGGGCCCATGCAAGAAGAGCTCGGTTTCTCCGTTAATGTTCTAAATGCTGGCGCGGCGGTCAATTACGGCGGACTTGCCATCGGATGCTTCTTTTTCATCCCCCTCGTCCATAAGTATGGTCGCCGACCGATCTATCTTTTCAGTACCGTGTTGCAGCTTGCATCTTGCATATGGCAGGCACAGACCTATAGTGTTGGTAGCTATATCGGTGCTAATCTGATTTCTGGATTGGGTGGTGCGATATCCGAAGTCATTGCGCAAATTACCGTCGCAGACCTATTTTTCGTGCACCAGCATGCTACTATGAATGAGTGGTTTGTTATCTTCCAATCGGCAGGAGCCTTTCTCGGACCAGTCGCATCGGGATATATTGTGATTTCGCAAGGCTGGCGATGGATGTGGTGGTGGTGTGTCATCTTCTTTGCTCTCACGACTCTATGCGTGATCTTCCTCTTCGAGGAGTCAAAGTTTGTGCCTATTCTTAACGGTCAGAGCGTTATTCCTGCCACTCCAGCTCATGCCACCGAAATATCCGAGACCACCATGGACAAGTCACATGTTGATAAGAACATCCCGACTGAGCAGGTGGTCGCGAGTCGAGTCGCGACTAACCTAGAGATCAAGCCGAAAACGTACTTTCAACGAATGGCCCTCATCACACCGACAGATGAATCTCTCCTTCCACACTTTTGGCAGCCGATCGAGACCTTATTCACATTTCCAGCTGTCACATATGCTGCGATCACTTATGGTTCCACTTTGGCTTGGTTTGCGATGATGACTTCGCTTCAGGCAACTTATATGCTCATGCCACCATACAATTTTGATGCAATTGGTATCGGTCTCATGAATGTCGCACCATTCGTGGGTGCTGTTCTCGGTTTCCCATGTGGTGGATACCTGAGTGATAAATCTATTCTGTGGCTTTCAAAGAAGAACGGTGGTATCTATGAGCCCGAACAGCGCCTTTGGCTGGCTCTTCCTGCCGTGATATTGGGCCCGGCATGTATATTGATGTTTGGTCTCGGCCTTGCCTATGTGGGTTTATATCTGTCTTTCTGAAACTTATGTACTCAACTAATCTTTCTCAGGGTGCGCATTGGTCATGCCTTGCCGTGGGCTTCGGTGTTTTTGGATTTACACTCTCCTCTATCAGCGGTGTCTCACTTTCCTACCTCATGGACTGCTATCAGGATGTGAGTTCTATCGCCCTCTCGATACTACGTATTTCCATATGCTAACGACTTTGTGGAAAAGATCATTGGCGATGCCCTAGTCGGCGTTATCTTCATGCGGAATATCATTTCCGTGATCATTCTCTTCGTGATCACGCCATGGATCAATGGTATGGGTATGCAAAATCTACACATTCTTGCGGCCGTTGTGGCTTTCTTCCTATATCTCATTCCAGTTCCTCTTCTCATCTGGGGGAAGAAGGCACGAGTCGCAACTGCCGCGCGGTATCGCAAGATGGCCGCGAATCAGATTGGTCGCCGAACAGTTTAGTGTTATGTTAATTCTATACTATTGTTTTGTGTTTCCAGATTCATGAATTTCTTTGGTTATTTTATCTCTGGCCCAGGGACATATTTGTTGAGTTCAAACCAGTAAAAGGGATCTCCAGAATCCCTTGCCTTCCACATGGAACTTAGTGTAGCCTTGAAACGGATTTGCGCATGTTTCGAGAAGGTAACTACTTGGGTACTTCGCTCTAGTACCCTTTCTCTTGCTTCTTGATCGACAACCTCAAAACATGCAGCCATGTATGCAAGCGAAGTGCATGGAATCGAGTGATGGGAAAGATGAAGAACTGTTTCGAGCTCAGCTGTGATCGCGTTAGACAATAGTAGCGCATCGGTGTCCTGCGTCCCAAATGGATAGCTTAAACGATGTATTATAAGCAGGGCAGCCAGTTGGAGGATTTTGGCTTGTGCTTTGATAACCACAACTTCAATATGGGTGAATCTTTCAACAAAGTCCGGTGGTTGTAACGGCTGCCATTCTTTCACAGTAAGTTGTATTTCCTTCAGTCGTCCAAGCAAATCGGAGTCATCTGCCATGCCCACTTTGTGAAGCGAATTCCCGACTTGGCAGATATCATAGAAGTAGGAAAGCATTGGCGAGCTGATGCCGAGATAGCGGTCAACAAAGCATCCTCGGTCATGGGTGTTCACCTTCAGAGTGGGAGCTCGCGATCGCAAAACGCATTCAAATGTCTCTGCGCAAACCAGACACATTAAAAAATCCATCAATGATGGATCTAGGCCAGACAAATCAGGACACTGAGCTTTAATGAGACTTAAGGTGTAATGTGAGATCAAGAAGGGCTGGCCGTCGGCCACATGCATCGCAAAAGTCAACAATGCAACTCCGAGGACAATTGCAGTTGTCAAGTCTTGTTCATTGTCAATCTTGAGTGATCGGAGGGATGAAACTGCCAATGCCGCCCGTCTATATCCAATCTCCAAGCCTTTTTCGGCATGCTCGTTGGATAGGTCTCCAAGGAGAGCTGCTGCGCAGGCTATAGTCGCATTTCTGAGAATGGGAGATGGCTGTGTCAGATTTTGAACGAACGAGGAATGATGAGATTCAACAAAAGTGCAGCCGACGAGATACTTGGCTAGGGGTGAAGGTGTCGTGATATCTTTCATAAGATTCAAGAAATGGCGTTCCGAGCCATCAAGGTAGGAGAATATGACAGAGTTGCTAGCCAATCTAGCACTATAAGAAATGTCGGAGGTATTCAAGTGATCTCCACTAGAGATTCCGGTATCAATTGTCGCCGTCTTGGGTTTTGCGGAGGTGGGAAGAGTATAGGATAGCTCTCTCGAGGCACGACGCTTCCTGCCAGTCTTCGCAGCATTTCTGGTTGTTCGGCAGACTTGGCTCAGCCTGTGACATCTTTCGCATGAAATCTCGGTATCCGTACGGCGACATTTTTCCTTCACCAAATGACATTGGTCGCAAGCTCGTTTAAGTGTTTTTGGGGCAGACATCGTCAAATATCAGAGTGGAACAGCAGATTTATCCCCATGGGCGCATCTCCATTCTTGGGCTTTCTAGCCTTGAACAGGAGGCAGAGTCAGAAATGATTCTATTAATTTCTCATTTTTTTTGGCCTACCGGATTATGACAGATAGTGAGTAGAGCTCTTTGTTAGGAAGAGGCGTTCTCGAAAATCCAGGATTTGATCTTAAAGCCTGGACTTGGGGGGGTCACGGAGGGGTCAGGTTGGAGCTACGATGCGGAGAGAGTCGATAAGCTCGGGTGGACCTGACTCTTTCGGGAAAGAGTCTACGACACTATCCATCGGGAATAGACTCGATATTAGACTTTGCGGGCACGCAAACCAGGCAGATAAGATACTGCCGGCTCGGCAATCTGTAAAAGTGGGTTCCGAGTAGCAAATGAAGAGCTGTCTAGTTGGACCAATATTTGCAATTTTAGTTGGACACCTGTATTTTTAGATTCAGTCGGCTATCAAACTCTCCTACCTGGCAAGACTAACCGCTATATCTCGAGCGCCTATTACTATAACACGAAGCTCTCGCGAACGTCCCTTGGCGTAAACTAAGTCAACACCATTGGAAGATGGTATGAACGTTAATCATATCCTACCTAGGTATGATCCAGAGATTCAAGTCGGTCATTCCATGCCACGATTCGTCTGGGAAAGCCACCTGGCGACTGTAGGGATATGTAATATTTTCTATCTCCTGAAGTCAGAAATAGCCCCGGGATTCATACGTCAAAATCATTACCTGTAACAATCTTAGAATAGTCTATATCGAAGGACTTTTGCGATCTCTGACAAAGCCATGAAAAAAAAATCAAAGAATTCCTGGTCTATCTTTTCGTCAACCCGTGGCTAACGCGGGTCTTTCGTGTTTAAGACTTTCTCAATCCACTCGCCCAAGTAGAAGTAGCAGCTTTTTCACATATTAGTCATGGTGCAACCTGCAAGAATTATTCATATTTGCACAGTCAAGCCTGTGAGTGGGTCAAATGCATCATCGTCCTTTGCACGTTCGTGTATTCTGAATTCGGTATATGATCTACCAAGTGAGGATCTGGAATTGAATTGTAATGTTTCATTTACTTATAAGCACTTCAGCTCGCTTTTCTAACCCCACTTCGTAATCTATTTCACCTCTAGACCCTTTCCTACCCATCTAGTTTGTTTCCGAAGAGCGCATAGGCAGAAGGGCCATAGAGTGGTGAGCGTCGAGCTTCATGCCTTGTATCAAACTAGCCTACCACGGGGTTGAGTCATACATTTGATGATTGGGTGCTGGCTGGAATCACCTCAAAGTTGAACAATACTGCAGGTCAAGACACAAGGGTCTTTGCACCTTGCACAACCGAATACGGGCATCAACCCGGCCACATCGTGGGAGGGATTCCAGCTGGACGACCAAGCAATTGGCAATTGACCACTTTTCTATTCCCTGATGTGCAAACATTAATCATGATACGCTCTGTGAATGGTTCGAGTTCCTGGGATCCCTGCGCTGGTGGTTACACAAGCTGCTTCCCCATCTCCTTAACCGCAGAACCTGCATGTACCCATTTATGGATTATTTTGAGTCCGTGAGATTTCTCTCATTGCCCCAAACCATTATCATTGGCGGGATAATCGTGTCTCTACGACCGGCTTGGATGCCGCATACTCGAACTCACTCGGTTATATATCTCTTCGAGACCCACCCAGGCGACTATGACGGGTGGCCTGTTTATGCAAATCTCTGCCTCGCTTCTCATGAAAACTTTCAAGGGCGAAAGCAATTTCAATATCAGCAATTATGATATGGGATTACTATGACGGTAATGTCGTGTTCCTCACTGGAGGAACAGGGTTCATTGGCACAACTCTTCTTTATCGGCTTCTAACTCACGCAACTCCTGAACACATCTATGTGCTTTGTCGGGGCGGCTACTCGTAGGTTTCATGTAGCTGGCTTACAAAATTATCAGGTACTGACCATCTGTTCTTAGAAAAGCCGAATCAAAATGGAGCAACACGCTGCCGGCATCAATCGCGAATACTCTATCTCGAAGTCACATTATAACGATTCTAAATGGCGAACTGGGTGACACGGCAACGATGGATCTTGACGATGACACATTGCAAATGCTGAAAAGTCGGGTCCATATTTCCATTCATGCTGCACGTTCAATTGAGCTGAAGAGCTCCCTTCGAGAACTGTCCTACACCGTCATTGCACCGACAATGTGTCTTGCAAGATACGCCTTGAAATTTCCGAATCTCGAGAAATTTGTCTTCATTTTCAGCGCTTACGTCAATGCGCAATCTTTGGAAGGCAAGCGAATCTTCCGACGTGGCGGTTCAAGAGCGAGTGTATTCCCTGGATAGGAAGTGCGAAGACATCTATGAGAGCGCACCTTCGATTTGGAGGGAAGTACAAAAGAACGGGACATCGCACGAATTCGAGACTCACGACTTTCCTTGGCCATATGCGTATGCGAAACATTTGGCTGAGCGGTTGATTCAAGATCATCGGGACATCTTTCGCTTTCGCAGAAGAGAAAACAGACCAAGTGGTTGAGACATTTAGTTCGGAAGAGCTAGAGCAACTCGAATTGTTCACGGATCGCTCTCAGCTTTATCATCATTCGCTGATCCACCGGAGACACCATATTCACCATCTGGCCAAAGAGATGGTAAAGAAGAACAAATTGCCGATGCCGGTGTGTATGACTGGATTATTCTGTCGAAAAGGCAAGCCACCAAGACACTATAAAACTCAGAGCGGAAAAGTTACTGTATAACCTATTCTCGACGACTACTTCTGCAGATTCAATTTGTCAGGTCTTTTCGGGATGTTTTTTCTTCGTTTGCAAATATTCAGAATTCTTTTTGTCAATATTTGTCACTCACTGCCATTGCAGTATCTTTTAGATGGACCATTGGCTTGAGATTTACTCATCGGAAGCAGTCAAGTGTTGAATGATGGCAGATAAGACCTGCCATGGCTGTATACTTGCCACTCGCCAGTTCGTCAACGCACGGGCCATGCGGGGAAAATAAATTCTTTCTTGGCCGCTTAGCATCAACCCGACAAAACCCTTGAACATCATGGCTCCAACGACGTGTTTCAACTGCACGGAGGCCCGGGCGGTTATCATACGCCCGAAGAACCGACACAAGCTCTGCCGAGCGTGCTTCCTGGAGGTATTCGAGACCGAAGTACACGAGACGATCATCGGCACCAACCTATTCTACCCCGGCGAACGAGTCGCGATCGGTGCCAGCGGTGGCAAGGACAGTACCGTACTAGCAGCGGTACTGAAGACACTGAATGAGCGATACGGGTATGGACTGGACCTGTGCCTTCTATCCATCGACGAGGGAATCCGTGGCTATCGTGACGACAGCCTGGAAACCGTGAAGCGCAATGCGGTGCAGTACGATATGCCGCTTGAGATCCTTGGATACGGAGAGTTATACGGATGGACGATGGATCAGGTGGTGGCACAAATTGGCAAGAAGGGCAACTGCACATACTGCGGTGTATTCCGGCGGCAGGCTCTTGATCGAGGAGCTGCGAAATTGGGCATCAAGCATGTCGTGACCGGTCATAATGCGGACGACGTTGCGGAGACTGTCATGATGAACCTTCTCCGCGCTGATTTGCCTCGGCTGTCACGAGGAACGAGTATTGTGACTGCATCCGGCGCATCAGATATCAAGCGCAGTAAACCGTTGAAATACGCCTATGAGAAAGAGATCGTGCTCTACGCCCACCACCGTCAACTCGATTACTTTTCTACCGAGTGTATCTACTCCCCAGAGGCATTCCGTGGTAGCGCTCGAACTTTGATCAAAGACTTGGAGAAGATTCGACCCAGTTCGATCTTGGATATCGTGAAGAGTGGCGAGGATATGGCTGCCCTCGTCCCACAAGAAGTCAACCACAGCGGCAAGAAATGCGGATCGACTGCAGCCACTGAAGATGACGTTGGTGGCTGTGGAAGTCAGAACGGACGTACCAGTGGTGGTGAGATGGCCGCTATGGAGAAGGAACTGGCCGAAAATGAGTCTGCCGAGTCTCGTGAAACTGAGATCCACCTACCCAAGGGCCAGCCTTTGAATGTCTCTCAGCAAAAGGTGATCAAGAAACAGACTCTTGGTCACTGCGAACGCTGTGGATACCTCTCAAGCCAGCGTATTTGCAAAGCATGCAGTCTCTTGGATGGCCTGAACCGAAACCGGCCCAAGACTGCAATCGAAGTTAGTGTCAGCATGGAAGATGAGGAAAGCAGCTCGACGCTCATGAGACAGATGGAACGGACTCAGTTGACCAACAGTTGAAGTGTCTGTGTTTATCCACAACTACACAATTATCGGCACATCCACTAGCATACACCAGACATGGCGATGGGTCATATAAGACACTCCAAGGTCGCATGCCCCACGGAGTTGTCCAGAAGCCACACTTCTCAGCGTCTGTCCCTGCTCTGTACCCTCGCTGAGCCGTCGTGGTCCTGACGGGCATGGGATCACTGGGCACAGTCTGTCAGCCCGATAGCCACCGCTGACGAGGTATTGGTCCTGCTACCCAAGTCGCTCGACCATAAGGCGCCTCCAATACATCTGAATGCCAACCTAGGCGTTAAATCGCCATCGCATTAGCAGATGGCCATGTAGATGTTACGCAGCCAGAATCAGACAGCCATAAACGCTTCCAGAATGCCTCTCTATTTTAATTGTACATTGCCCAGTAGTATACAAGCCCAACAAGGGGGAAAAAGTAACGCGAATACCCTTCAAGTATGCGCAAATACAAGTCCAAAATGACCCTCTGCAAGTTGCGGATTGTCCATTACCGTCAGTGCTCCCTGTTTTCAACCCGTCATCGTTCATCTGATAAACAGGCTATACAGGAAAGAGCACCAGCCAACCGAGACCGATCCTCCACCAAGGTCCGAGCATTTCCAGTTGCGAGGAAATCGCCATAACAATCCCCATGACACTCGAAACAGAGCAGCGGCAGAGCATATCGAAATACTGCGCTCAAGTTTTCCATTCAACCCGATCACTCCTTCTGACCCCCCTCCTCAGGATTATGCAACTCCGGCAAATCAAACCCAACCCTCCTAGCCGTCAACCGAATCCTCTCCTCCTCCTCCATATTCATACCAGGATTATACCGCTCCAACAACTCCGTATAAGTCCGCTGCGCCTTCGCATACTGCGCCAACTGCTCCGCCTCCTGGATACGCAGCGCGCGCTCTTCCGCAGAAGAAGGAATCGAAAACGCAATTGGTTGCATCGAAGATGCGACGGTGGATGTGTGTGATGGTGTGGGCGCGGAGGGTGTGGAGGGTGTTTGTTCTTGCGAGCGGAAGATGGCGCGGAGGCGTTGGTGCAGCGGGGACGGGGAGGTGTGTCGCGCGCGGGGGAGTTCGCGGAGGAGGGCGCGGTAGGTGGAGCGTGCTTGGGTGGTGAGGGGTGTTGTCATTTTGAGGGGTGGTTGTTGAAGGGTTCGGGGTTGGATGTGGATGGTTGGATTGGGATCTCGATCTCGATCTTTTAGGCTCGGGTGGAGATAGTTAAAGGAGCTCACGTGATCGGGTGACTGACTGCGGCCATGGCCGCCAATTTGAATTGTGGGAGAGGATAATGGCGGCTCATATGGTAGAAAAATATTCTTATATTCGTAAACCATTGATCTCTAAGCATTTACTACGAGTGAATCGATGTCAGGATATATCCAGGGATAGAGATTATTCTCTGCGCCGCACCGTGGCTTGACTATCACCACGACCACGAAAGCACACTATGTACAAAACAGGCATCATATCGGAGCTTCGTGTCAACACCCTTCTCCAAGAGTCATCATGCTTATGCCGTGGAATCCATTCCAAAAGAAAGCATGCTAATAGGGAGAGAAAGCAAAACTAATTTGAACCAATATATCGATCATGGGAGCGTAGCGACGTGAGATGGGGGTATGGCGAACAAAGTGTAGATGGAAGAAGGATAGCTTCAAAGAAGGCAACAGGGGCGTAGAATTGAGGGAGATGTCTTGGCCATAGTATTTTGAGAGATTTAAGCGCGTAGCCAGGCGAACTTCCTACGTCCTGTCTCGCCCCCAGTGGACGGTTCAAGTTGCAAGCTGCGAGCGTACAGATCCTGTTGAGCCAAGTTAGACACGTTCAAAACAGCGTGACGATATTCAAGCATACCTCTTCGTCACCGGATAGTTTCGAGTCCAGGATTAATCGCTCAAGATCCTCATATTTTTGAGCTTGAGGGTGAGGACTCTTCTGGCTCCGCTGGATACCAATGACCACCTCTCCCATGACCTCGAATTTCTTCCAATTGATTCGAGATTTGTTCTCACCAACGAAGGTTTTATTTCCTTCCTCCGCGGAGACCAGGTCACGGCGATGTAGAGGGAGGAATGGAATGCGTTCGGAGAAAGAGTTATCCCACGCTAGTCGGTAGGCGGAGTGACTGCGTGAGGTACTCATGAGAATGACCAGTCGCATGAACTCTTTTTGGCTAGCGACTGGAATCATTTCCCTGGTCTGGGTGAGTCGGTGAACAGGGGTGCCGTTGATGGCTGCGATCACGGCACCGAGGGCGTTGTAATTATTTTGGCGGCGTAGTTTCTGAACAGTATAGTTAGTCACAGTGTTATCCATTTCGTGGAGCATACGATACGTACCACTGCAATGCTCATAAACTTCTCCAGGCACCTGGCTCGGTGCTTGGGTTTATCGCGAAGGAGAATCATACTGGCCACAAAAAAGGCCACATGATTGAACTGCTTGATCATCCGGTTGACATTTTGCAAGCTTTTGATCTTGTCTTTGTCGACACCAGAGATACTGACATGGCGGACGAGATCGCGAGGTCGGAATGAATTGTACATGATCCAGTCAATACGGGTCAATTCCCGGGCGAATTCCTCATCGGGTGTTTCCATGAAGTACCGCCACTGGATCTTAGTGAGTGAAGTCCGGCCAGTCATTTCAAGACGCAGGGCTTCCTTTTGAGCGGCCTCCACAGTCAAGAGGGTGAATGATTGGTTCATAGTACTGGAAGGTTTGTCGGTGTTGGAGGAGATAGAGAGGGTTCCGGAGAGGCGTGAGGTAGAATCGTGTGGTCCCTCACCACTCAGATCCAAGGCGCTCATACTACTGTAGATGGGGTCTTCTTCCACATCGTCATCGTCGTCGTCGTCGTCCTCGTCGTAGGTGCCGGTCATGAAAGGGACGGGGGAGCTTCGGCCAGAATTATCGAAGAATGTTTCGGTGAGGGTCGAATCGTCGACATCACCGTCACCAAATCCCCATCCTAAATCATCATCCTCGGCATTGGTGTCGAGGTATGATCCGATTTCCTTCGCGGCAAACATGTAGAAATGGCTTTTTTCAAGGTTCATAACAAATTCGTTGATGCGTTTCTTGGTTTTGGGATTGGCAAAATCGCCAGGGTATTCAGAGGCCCATGAGGCGATCACGTTTAGAAGGCGCAATTGATCTGCCATGCGGGCGAGTTGATCCACGTTGCTGGTTTCATTTTTCTCAAACCGACCGATCAATGCGTTGAGGAGGGTAGACGGGGCGGCGAATTTCCGATAGAGGCAGAGGAAGATGGCGCTAAATTTGGAGTCCTGTTTCGACATTGGCAAAGCGACCAGGCGATCGATAAGTTCGTCAAAGCTTAATCCAAACTCTGCACTGGAATTGCTCTCGCTGCTCGGTTTCGGGCGCACGACGGCGCCGGGGCTAGCAGGCTGTGCTCCATCGTCCATCTCGTCTTCCATGTTCAAAAAGCTGTTGAAGGCGTCCGAGCCTCCACTGTGTCGCCAGGAAGACTGTAGTCGCTGGCGAATGTGTTCTTGGGTAGGAGAATGATCTCCCTGAGCAGACGGTCGGCGAGGATTCAGCCGCGCGCCAGCTGGCGGAGTTTGCGGTCGGACCGGGTGGGAATTACTCCTGGCATTTCGGGACGAACTTGAAGCATGCTGTTGCGCCAGATTGGATGGGTGGACCTGGTCGGTGGGCAGACGATGAACGCTGTTGCCATCGACAGTTCGATCCGAGACCGACGTTACTGAACCGCCAGCGGCTCCAGAGAGGATGGCAGTGGGAGTTTCTGAATTGGCGCGGGTGTGGTGCCAATCGGGAGGAGAAGGGTTGGGTTGAAAAGATTTGGTGGTCGTCCTCGGCGAGGGAGGGGGGAACGGGGGATGTTGAGGTTGAGCCGGAGGAGGAGGAGGAGGGTTATTATTACGGTCAGACGCGGCCAGCTCTAGACGAATAAGAAACAAAATCAGCCGTCACGAAGAGCCAAAACGCCACGAAATTTATCGCGTTCGCTCTGTTTCTTGTGCTTCTCTTTTCTCCTTTAGGGCTCGTGTCGATCGGTGGACTCTGGACTCTGACAAGAGGGAACGAGGGTAGCGAATCCGCGACTGCTAGGCCCGCGACCCACTTTAGTCCGCCCAGAGGGGTCATTGCTCAGCCCATAACAATTCGCTTGAACTCCCCAAGGATTATTATGGCTAGCGGACCAACAAAGCACAAAGGGAGAAAAAAAGAAGCCAACAAGAAGGGGATTATGGGCATTGTCAGAAACTCACCTGCTCGATGGCCGATGACAGACCGTAGCACTAGTGCGATGCACATCTGCTGGGATCGTGGTGACTCGGGCGAAGTACGATAGATGTCGTGTCGCTCATGGATCGGACCAAGCTCACCGTCCTCGGGGAGCTGGTCACATTTGCAGGCAACCAGTACGCATGGGACGGTGGTGTCATCCAGGGCATCTAAATGTTGATCCTCCAGGTAAGCAACCGGACCACATCTCATAGCCATAGGTATGTATCGTAGGGGCTGCACCACAAACGAGAGCTTTCAACATAGACAAGAGCCGGAAGAATCACGAATCGAGCATAAAAACAGCTCAAGGCACATACCTGCAAGTTCAACGGTCTTTTCCAGCCTCTCTGGCTGAGTTGCATCATGCAAAAGCAAAACCCCATCGACGATCGGACCGGCCGAATCCTTGCCCACCTTCGGCCAAACAATATTCAAGTCCTGGTCGAAAGTGACTTGCTTCAAGTCAATCTCCAACAATCGCACAATATAAACCGATCCATCCAAAGACATCTTCTTCTTCGTGGAGACAGACGAGGGGGTCCCCTTCATATCCAATGCGGACTTGATAAAGCTCGTCTTACCCGCATCGTCTTCTCCTACCACGGCAATTGTAACTTCCGGTAGACTGGATTTGGAGGATTCCTGCACGCAAGAGGACTGCCGTTAGCCATCTGATGCTTGACCAGCACTCATTCACTCTGGACACAATCCAGCCTCAATTGACCATACCTCTTCACTACGACGTCGGGACCGCGAACGCTTCGGCGTTTCATGACTCGTGCTCGAAGATCCCTCGTCCTCCTCCAACAACGTATGTCCGACCTTGGCCGCAGAGGTCTGTCGTCGTCCTGCATCCAATCTGTATAATCCACCTTCCGGGGCAGACGAGGTGCGAGTTCCCATACCGGGGCGCTGCGGCACCCCAGGGCGCATTGCCTGCGCTCTGTCGCTCGATGCCCGCGCGCGGCGGGTCTGCTGGGCACTCATGGCGGCGGAGATAACTCGGAGGCAAGGGGGTGGGCTCGAGCCGACGAGGCGCGACTTGGTGAGATCAGGTTATTGCGTGTATTCGAAGAGCTCGTACTGTGTATCCATTGTCGACTCTGGGACGCTGGAGGAGATTCGGTCGCAAGGCAAGGCGGCGATCCGGTGGGAGACGTGAAGAGCAACTGATCGGATAAATTGATGGTTGTTGCGCTGGACCGTGGTACGGCGACCGCAATGATTGATCGTCGGGTCAGTCTGCGGACAAGTAATTTGTGGAGTGAGTCCGGATGTCTGAGGAGATGATGGCGGCGGCGTGGAAACCGTGGAACCGGGAGTAGCTGAGCCAAGGAAAAAGACGTCTCCCAACTGCCCAATTCTTCGAGAATAGCGAAGTATAAGAGTAGACAAGAAAAATATCTCTACACAGTCCAAGACAGGGCCACCCCTAATTCAAATACAGAAATGCAGCTGGTGGACAGATCATACTCATCCGTACAGATCCTCTTCTTTTTTTTCGGCAGGCAAAAGCTGAAAGCTCGGCTCTCATTGGAGTGCACGGAGGCCCCATTCTCCAGATCTTTTAACCCACAATCTGAAACTAGACGCCTCCAGCCTCGTCATTCGTGGAGCATTGATGTCGTCCTGAGCTCGACCGGAGCTGAACTGAGGCCTCGACATATTTCCTGGTTCCATACAAATCTACATGCACCCACGCAATACTAACACACCAAAACCAGTTGTGCGTCCTCTATTTTTTTTCCATATTCCGTACCGAAGACACGCAGATCTACTAAGAGCCTTGTCGTGGCGCCGCCACTACCAGAACCCCCGGGGCCTACGGCAGAGTCAGGGAGGTCGCTTAGTCGATAGGTATCACACGTCCTGTTTGGTAGTACTCGCTGGTCAATTGAGCCGTGGTGCTTGCTCCTCATGTTGTGATTCCTTCGGACAGCCAAGGCCCAATGACATCGCAGCGGAGGGAATCCGTCGTGGGATTCGCCAATTCGACAGATTCCAGCTGCAGCTCCTGGCAAAAAGGGAGGCCTCTCACGTTGTGCAGAATGGGTAGATCAGCATGACCCGCGAACAAGCTTGTGCTTTTCCTTTCGGCCGCCCTCTTGAATCACCTTTTCGGGGCAAAGTGCGCGAGGCCGAACTAAAGCGATCAAATGGCAGCCGCCAACCAGACGAGCCGCAACGTCTGCGGGCATTGGTCCCTGTTGGTGCCTGCACCAGGGGCTGGTCGACTCGTCAAGTTTGACGCCCGTGCGAGGGCGCCGGTGCTGCCGGAGAATTCCAACTTGCGGCCTTGTTCAATGTTCATGCCCACTCTCGTTGGTCTTTTGGGGGGTCTGGACGCGCGAGGTCTCCGCCCCCCAATGATGGACTGGTTAATGGGGACGCTAATGCGGTGCTAACTGCTCCGGCCTCGGTTGCCGTAAATCACTTGTGGGCTCAGGCCTGTCAGACCAATTCTCGCCGTGGCGGTTAGTAGTAAGGTACTATATATTCAATCATGGGATTGAAGGTTCACCCCGTCACGCTAATTTAGGCAAGAATTAGTGTGTCGCATTGCCTCCTTGGCTGTCCATTTACTCCGAAACCCCGCCTTATATGCAGATTCACCAATGCAACTCTGTACCGTAATCGTATCTCGTTTCATTGTCCAGCAATGACTAAAGCTTCAAAAGCACACTGTAGGAAGAAAGGCAAAATAAGGTCCCAACCTAACGGGAAACTTGCCGAGAGTAGAATGATCACTCAGGCAATTGAGACTGAGCCTGGCGGTCCTTGTTCACTATCGCCAGAAACTCCATAAAAGCCTCTGCTTTGACCCCAATCTCAGACCCTCCTTCACAGTCTTGTCGGAGTTTCCGCACTTTGCCTAAGCCGCGGTTGAATCCCTTTTCCGTCGTCCATGAGCCTCGACTCCGGCGAGACGGACCTCGACCTCCTCGGCCGTAGGGCCGTCCCCTCGTAGGAGGTGTATACCATTCTTGCCATTCCTCTTCCTGTGTCGCCTGGTATATTTCGTGCAGCTGGCTGCGGAGCTGAGGATAGCGGGACAGGAGCGCTTGAAGCTCCGGCGACGCAGCTATAGCAGCGGAAGAGGTTTCATTGTTCTTGCTTGTGTTTCCTGCGGCCTCTGGGACTGTGTCGCTGTTCTGTAGGGGAGTACCGGCCGTGGACTTCGCTTTCGAGTCTTCGTTCGAAGGCGCAGCCTTGGGAGCACAGTAGATCTTATGCGACTGTGTACAGGCGAGGGAGCAACTAATGAGAGCATAATGAGATACCGTGCAGAATGGGATTGTGTGTCGAGAGGGAACGATCTTTACCTCATGAGAGCACATGTCGGACAGCGATATTTGGAGGGTTCTGACGAGCAAACCTCGCAGGACCCGGGCATATTTTCGATGAAGAAGAGACAAGAAAAGAAAACGTCGTTCTGCAACGTCTCCCTCACATCTGACTGGTCAACGTCCCGAGTCTGGTAGAGGGTAAACGAGGCTTAACGCTTGCGCAAGCAGATCTTCAACCGTCACGGGCAAAAATAGAAGCTTGGGCGTTATTGATGCCTCAGGCCCCAAGGGACCCACATCGCAGCTTCCCCGAAACGGACTGTTCTTGCCTCGGGCCGCTCATTCAACTTCAAGTGACGCAACTTCCAAGGTTGAGTCTGTCTTAATAACGGCATCAACGTCGACATTGGCATTGGCTGGGTGGACTTGCACACTAGTGTCAATCCCAAAGTCGTCTCTGAGACATCCCTAGGCTCCAGGAAAAGCATGTCTTGAACGAGGCCGCCTTCATTTATAGGCTCTCCCGCGATTACCGATTCATACTCAGCATACCCTTATCAATCTGCATCAATATGGGCGGTATTCCATACAAATCCAAGGGGTGCAATACGTGCCGACGACGAAAAGTCAGGGTTCGTACTCTCGAGTTGGAAGCTGGACTGGGAGCCCAATTCAAAGCATCCAATCCTGACCCCGGTCTAGTGCGATGAGACGAAGCCGGAATACATGCGGTGCCTGAAGAATGGGCACGAGTGCATCGGGTATGAGCGGCGCCGTGTCTTCATACAAGGAGCAAGCAAACCTTCACATACTCTTGCCTGTCGGTCACGAGCTCCAGCAGGTCAATCATCCAGCTTCGAGGCATCGAGCGCTAGTTCCTCAGACGCAGATTCGGATCTACCCCGATTCAACGTGAACCCCGGGACATGCACTCAATTCGTGGCTAACTTTATTAATTTCTTTGAACCCTCGGCGGTCATCCGGGATGGGAAATCTCGTGCTATGACGCATCTCCAGGATACATTTCCCAGCTTTGTTGGCAGTAGTCCACTCCTTGATAAAGCAGTGACAGCGCTGAGCGCGGCATTCCTTGCTAAGGCGAAAGGGGATAATAATTTGCTAATGTATAGTACAAGACTATATGGCCAAGCCCTGCAGATCGTTCATAGTCGGATTCATTCGGGCCGAAAGTGTGGCCAGGACTCCCTTTTTGCCACTGTGATCTTCAAATATATGAGGTATGAATGGCCAGTTATCTCCAGGTGTTGAATGCTCACTTTGTCTGCAGTTGGTCAATTGTTCACCACTTGGCTTCCGTGCGTGGCTGGCCCACGTTCAAGGAAGCAATGCCATCTTGGCCCATTATAGTAGTCCAACCCCGCTTAGCGTGACAGAACACCTCTTCTGCCGGCAGTTGAAATTTGTTACGGTAATGATTAGGACCTGAAATCTTTTTATTAAGCTGTTTATTGACTAAGATTTCAATTTGCTAGGTGTGCGACGCGGTTGGCACGAGAAAGTCCGCATTCGCTTATAGCCAATTTTGGCAGAACCCGCCGTCGGAAAATCCCTGGCAAGAGCCGGTCGACATTATCCTTGATTTTATCATGGAATGTTCGACGCTCATGGAGCAGGCTGACAGCCTCGTCCAGTCCGGAGACTCGTGTGTGCAAGACGATTACCAAAGAGGAGAGCAACTGCTATCCTGCTGTCTATCTCTTAAGGATTGGCTTGACCTTGGCTTCAGTGAAATGCAAACAAGGCTTGGGGTTCCCTGGTCTTTCCCGCAACAAAAACCCTTCTGGAGTGAGCTTGATGACTCCATTCCACGAGATCTCTTCACAGGCGCCATTGATTACCCATCTCTCACTTGTTCCAAGTCCCATCTCCTGTGGTGGACCACTTTTATACTTCTTTGCCCCCTTATCGAAGACCTACTCATCTTCCTCGGTCTGTCCCGAAACAGCATCTCATTTACGTTGTGGGATATTCCGCCTTCCTATAATGAGGCTTCTTCGTGTGCCACCATAGCCGATGAGCTTCCAGATGACCTTCTTGCTGTTGCTGAACATTACGCTGATCTTATCTGCCGCTCCGTAAAATTCCTTGTCCAACCCCAGTCCAAAGGCATGGGCACTCAAATTTTGCATGCTCTATTTAGTCAAGCAACCCAGTTCTATCACAGCCGGGGGTCCACTGAGAAGCGCCAATGGTGTCAGACAGCATTCATGTGCCTTCCAAAGCTTGGCTTTGGTATAGCTCCTTTTCTGAAGGATATGGTCTGGCCAAAATACGAGGCTGCGACTAGCAAGACAGTCCAAGCCTCTTCCCCGGGGTCGGGTGCTGATTGAGGTCAATTCTCCATACATACAAATCACAGCATCATCATCCCGCATAACATATTGTCCAATTCATCAATTCAATCAACGAACACATTCATTCAGATAGGCCTTTCATATAACACTAGAATTACTACCCTTTCCCTCAAAGACCTCCCCGAATATCGGCACTTGAATGTGAAAAGCATCATCTCTGATTGGCCCGTCGGAGAAAGTAATTTGTCATCTGCCCTTCCCTGAGATCACGTGGCTATCAAATTGCGTCAGTGTCCGGGCTCCGACGCCTCTCAGCTTTCCGTAAACATCTTCCCTCCACAGTACATACAGGAATTTGCATCGCAGATTGTGATTTTGCAAGATATAGATATGTCTGTCAGAGCCACATCAACCAATATGCTTCGGCGAGCGCTCGCCGGTGCTCGTTCGGCTACATCCGTTCCCGAGGCTTTTGCCAGACCTGCGGCATTCAGCGCATACCGAAATGTGTCCAGCGCCTCGCGCCTGCCTACCTTCACAGCGTCAGAGACTCGCCGTCGACCGATGGTGCGACCATACCAGCAGCCCGTGGTTCAGAATGGAGTCAACGGCATGTCTCCAACTAGCAAGCGGACAATCTTTATTCAGACGGAGAACACACCCAACCCTGATGTATGTTTAAATACCACTTTGAGGTGATCGCGGCTATCTGAAGATATACTTACGATTTCTTCCTAATTGCAGGCCTTGAAATTCATTCCTAACCACCGCGTCCTTCCCGAGGACTTTCCGACCACTTTCCTCGAATACCTCTCCCCTCGCTCTACGCTCTCCCCACCACACCCCTCCCCTCTCGCTGCTAAGCTCCTCGACGTCGAGGGTGTCACCTCCGTCTTCTATGGCCCCGACTTCATCACCGTGACCAAGGCTAGCGACGCGCAGTGGGCGCACATCAAGCCCGAGATCTTTAGCCTGATCACACAAGCCGTAACGGCCGGCGAGACCATTGTGACGACCGTGGAGGGCGATGGCTCTGAGAGCACGCAGGAGGGTGGTGTGAGCGACTCTCTCACTTATGATGAGAATGACGACGAGGTCGTGAGCATGATCAAGGAGCTGCTGGAGACCCGTATTCGTCCTGCAATTCAGGAGGATGGCGGTGATATCGAGCTGCGGGGCTTTGAGGAGGGTATTGTCATGTTGAAGCTGCGGGGCGCATGCCGGACTTGCGACTCGAGCACTGTGACGTTGAAGAATGGTATTGAGTCAATGCTCATGCACTACGTGAGTTTTCCTTCCCGTGGGTTCCCGTCGGGTTCCTTATGTTTCCAGCCGGACACTCAACTCACATTTCGCGATTCTAGATCGAGGAGGTCAAGGGTGTTGAGCAGGTCATGGATCAGGAGGAGGAGATTTCCATGCACGAGTTTGCCAAGTTCGAGGAGAAGCTGCGCCAGCAGAAGGGTGCTGCTGCCACGGCTAGCAGCTCGATCGACAATGCGCCATAAGGAATCCGTTCACCTGGGCCAATGCGTGAGATTCTTCGATTTTCAAATTTGCGAAGTCGCAGCTTCTCCAAAATCTGTATATTAGTCTATCCCCACATCCAATACAGCTTGTTAATGCATCAACACTGTTGCAATACTTGAAATCCCGAGGTAAACCGAGGTCTTAGTCTCGTGCGGCCGCCTGTATCCAGGAATCTAGGCCCACGTCCTCGGTCCAGGCACTGCAGCATGGACCGATGATCTACTGTAGAGAAGTGAGGTCTGGGCTGGACTAGTTATATTAGCGCAGAGGGGAACCCGGACCGCCTGCATGAAGAGGGCCCATGGGGTGGTGTTGGCCAGTGAGGCATTTTGGTGCAGTAACATTTCTCAGTTCTGTTCTCTCGGGCCCTTTGCATATTGTTGAGTCTCGTATCCATGATGGTATCAGTGCATGATGCGATATTGCTTCATTCGGATATTTGATCTTCATAGTTATCGTTTATGGCTGGTCTGGAGTGCTGATTCCTGGAATATCAGGCCACCGTGGGGTGGCGGGGCTAATTCTTTATTCGCAGCGGCGTTCAGCCCTTTTACTCTTCCAGCACGGAGGTAGAGCAGTATAATGTGACAGACAATGTCTATGACTACAACAATACCCATTTACGATGACTTCTAGTCTCACTATTACCATTATTCCCATCATTGACAATTCTACAACTCTCTCAGACCTACTTCATCCCCATCGCCTCCCCCTCCCCCACCTACGTCAACCACCTGTCCCGGGCCCCATAGAGGCCCATAATTATCTCCAGAAATGCAGGTCACGCAATTCTGGCCATAGTCTGGTCTGGTCTGGTCTGGTCTGTCCTTGCCCAAACGTCCTGTCCTCGTGAGGGCCCCCGCGGCCGGTGTTGCAAGACCAGGAAATAACTCTCGGTCGGAGGCTCGGAGCGTTGATTGATTCGCGCCGCTGTCCGTGGAAGTAACGCCCGCATGTGTGTTCCTCTAGAGTAGAATGAACCATAAAAGGGAATAAAATAGGAAAAGTAAAAGTAAAAGTAAAACTAGGTTGGTGCCGGAGGGGTGGTGGCGGGTTTAACGCTTGTATGGATGGTCATTGGTATATACTGGAGTTACTACTGTATGGAGTTGGACGTGTAGAACAGAACTAATTGTATGACAGCCCGTGTGGGCTTTGTGATACATTGTCTACTGCCGACCGTTGGTTGAGATTGATCTTGTCGTTGTCTTTCAGGATTTGGATTATTGAGGGGGCGGAGAAGAGTATCTCCAACGGGCTCTGGTCTAGGAAGTCGCGTGTAGGATCGGCTAGTCTAAGACTACTACTGAGGGTATTGAGGTTACTGCGAGAGGGGTTTTAGGTGGACAGTTGGCTTGTACTGTACCTCAGCTAGTTGAGCGGGGGAGAAAATGGCTCTAATGCATGAGCTTCCCCCGCAAAAAGAAGAGGCTAGACGAGATAGAATCATCCGAAAGGATCAGCCCCTCTTCTTCGGGGAAGCTGGGGTGGAGGACGCTTATTGGACTTGTTGCCTCCCCACCAGATGGATGGCATCCGATGGGGACTACAGATTTGGATGAATAATCTGGGGTATGTGACGTGATGACGATGATATGTCCACCTATAATATATCTTTGTCCTGCTACAGTATTTTATGTTTAATAAATCAGGCTCGGTAAGAAATCAAGCAGCGAGGTATGCACTCTTTTATTAACAGTACTGTATCATTCTAAAATGAGCAAGGGGGTGGACAGAGACGAGGGGGCGAACCCCGCAAGAGCGTGCGAGCCAATGCATGGGCCGTGCGAGATAGACGTGGAGGTTGCGAGGTAGGTATGGAATATATCCACCTGCTGCAACTCTATTGAGGGGATAGAAGAACAATGGATGAGTATGTAGTACTAGTATATGGCCAGGAAATAGATACATATTTACCTTGATCAGACAATATAGCAATCTGATTCTACATTATACTAGATATTTACCTCTACGCCTTCGTATTCATCTCTGCTGTGGGCTGACAGGGGCTGCAGACGGCGGCTTTTCCCAAGAGTCTTTGAGTCTTCGCTTCCCACGCCAATCCCAACCCCAGACGATCGTCGGCTTCCTCTTCCCACCCCCAAAGCCCCGCTGGACCCAGCCTTTGCCTACATGGGGCGTAGTCTCGGACGACTTGCATCGGCCTATCCAGAGCTGTTTATTAATATGTGGAGGATGATTATGGTTGCGATATTAGCGAATATCCCAAGGGTCTCCTCTAGGGCTGATTTTTTTAACTGTAGTATAGACCAGGGTTGTTGACTTGAATAGAGTCATAAAGTCGAGATCCTCTAATACTACTATGATATGCGACTCATGAATATCCCCAATAATTCGACCATTCTTTAAGTACTCAGTAATATAATCTTTTACTAAACTTCCCGACTCTCCTAGTGGCTACAAGTACTACCATACGCCGTGGAATCATCTGTAGTGGTCCGTGTCCCCTGAACATCGGGGCGACGTTGCCAGATCCGTTCATTTTCCCTCTCTCTTGAGTCTTCCCCCCCCCCATTTTACCCCAGTTCCACCGTTCTGCTGCTGCTCCTCGAATCTCATTTCTCCCCCCGCCTGAGCTTCATTTCTTTCTTCCTTGCTCTCCCTCTCTTCAGTCCCATCTTCTTCCTTCCCTAACCCACCTTTTATCCACTACTTCCTTATTTTCCTTCCCTCATCCTCCTATAATCCATTTTACACTATGCGCCGCCCTTGAAGGGTCTCGGTTGCTCCACAACGTCATCCGTGGTCACGCTACCAGCTGCCCTTCAACATTTCCGAACGCATTCCCTCACCTCGTTCGGTGGCGATCAATCAATCTTTCAAACACCCACGAAAGAAAAAAAAAAGGCTACACCCGTCCGACCCGGACTCGCGGACTCGTTTCTACTTCCATCGTGCTCCCCGATCCGCTGCGGGAACCCTTCGCCCCCCCTACTCGCGCGCATTCGCCCCCCCCAGTCCCATACTGCGCGGCGCGTACCTCCTCGGTCGACTCCCCGCGGTCGCTTTCGACCTCTCGTCTCACCAGAAGCCCTATATCTTCCCAGAAAAGAGTCGGCGATCATCACGAGACCCACGAATCCGCACTGGCGCATCCGTTGCCTTTCCCTCATCGATAGAGTGATAGCTTTCTACACCACAGCATATTCCCGATAGAGTCGTGAGTCGCGCATCGACTGCAAATATCTCCATCGTGCCTTCAGTGAATGCGCCCAAGACTCACACTCTCGGGACTCGCCTGGCAACAGATACGACTACACGGCTGTTGCTTGTCTCACTCCGTTGATACTCTGCCCTGGTTATTCCACTTTCCCCACGGCCTCTGTCTGGTCGGGTCACGGTCGAGATAGACTCTTAGAATCATCGTTCCAGGTATGTTATGTGCAGAGTGAGCCGATTTGAGAGGGCCTGATTTTGCTGTCCTATTTGTTACCTTGTCTTACTGCATGTCGTGCCTACCCGATCGGGCGGCTCGTTCTATTCCTGCCCGTCCTTAAAGTTGGCAACCTGCCTGACGAGAGACATAACTGTTCAAGTTCCCTGGTTCGGGCTGTGTCGTCGACTGCATGCTTCTGATCTATCCGTGACATGATTTAGCCGCTGCGCAAGTCCACTGCAAGTGTCGGAGATCCCCCACTTTGGCGTAATGAAACCCATCATGCCACTAACCCTTGCCCCAAGACCCCAACACATACCTCTCGCATCCAAGACATGTTTCTGCAAAAGAAAAGCTGTTTCCCGGAATTCCATCATGTTCTATGCGTGGCTCTGGTTCTCTTCATGATGATATAAATGGTGGCTGACATTTCTCTTGATTAGTCTTGCACATAGCGCATACATTCGGCCATCCATCGGGTCTTTGACAGATCGCGGCTACCTAACAACTCCTTATCCTCCCACGACAAAGACTGGTGCTTTGTCTTGTGCATTCTTGTGCGTTTGACTGGACCCATTGTCTCCCATACAATACTCCTCCTCGCCTATTTCTCCACGTTCTGACAGGATCATAAAGGCAGCCGGTACGTTTCTACCCTGCCGACTCGAGCGCGGCTTTTTGTCCGCGTTATTTCCTCCCTTGCTTTCTAAAGACCTGTACTTGCTATTTCGGCGCTGTTATCGGCCCGGGATTTGGTACAGAGTAGTCCAAATACGGCATCAGAAGCACAGCTTCTAATACCCGTCACTTTTTCTCATTACTTGCTCGTCGCTTGCTTTTGCTGACTCGATGCTGTGTTTGGCGCGGAACCTATTACGGAGCAGCCCAAATACAGCGTTTGAAGCGCAGTCCTATGTCCTTGTTACTACTTCCTATTACTTGCCATCGTTACTTCTGCGTTCTGGCTCTGACTATGCCTACTGGAAGGACAAAACCCATAGCTAACGTTGGTCCTGTTTAGTCTTGCATATATCGCAGACACCTAGCTATCCATCGGCCTTTAAAGGATCGAGACCCGCCTCCTCGCAATTCATTATTCACGCGAACCGAAGACAAGTGCTTTATCTTATGCGTTTGATAAGGCCTTTTCTCTCGACCCCTATATAATATACCTACATACCTACCTCCTCGGGTATTTTCCGACTATCTTAGGGGACTACAAAGATATTCGGTTCGTTTCTCCCTTAGCGCCTCGAGCGTGACTTTAACTTCCCGTTACTTCTTCCGTCACTTTCCCGTCACTTGTGTTTAATATTGCTGGTGTGTTTCCGGCGCGGAATCTTGTACGGATTAACACAGAGATAACGCCTCAAGTGAAGTTATCGATTCCCGTCACATCTATCCGTCATTTTCACGTTACTTGTTTTTGCCGGTTCTGCGCTATGGCTCTAGCGAGTTGTCGCACGGTTCTTGAAAGCGATGACGTGAATCTACGAGTTAATCTTTTCGAGCAAGCCTTTCTTCCACGTTACATGCTAACTCTCCCGATCTCCTACAGACAACATGGCTGCGCCAAATAAACACAACCCCATCATGCAGTCCAGCACTCCGCCAGTGTCGGGAGCCACTGCCTCTGCTCGACTCGAGAGAAGCCACCCAGGAGTCCGCCGCTCAACACCCGACTCAGATGCACTGGCTTCGTCGGACGACGATGGAGACCATATCCCTCTCACCCACACCATCACAGCGCCTGCAACCAAACCTGTGCGCCGCACCTCTTGGCTGAATGAGATACCACTGTCAGCGCAACGCAAGCATTCATTGCCTGGAGGCCCTCTCACTTCAGCCCCTTCGAATCCCGCAAGCCCTTCCAGTGAACAGGCCCCTTGGGCTTCAAACACCACCAGCCCAGGACTCAGCGGCTCGTTTAACTGGAACCAAGCCGGAGCGAGCTCTTTTCCATGGGGTACTGGCATCTGGAACCCAGATTCTCGTAAGGAACCTCCATCACGCCTTTCCGAGATCGTTCCCTCTCCAACTATGACTACCCCGGTCCCTACGAGTGGTCCGCTCGGGGAGGAGACACTCAGTCCCATTACTCGAACCATCTCTGGCGAGTCGGCTATTCCTTTTTCAATCCCGCTTCACCCTACCCCAAAGACCTACCGTTCTCAGTCCTACTCGGTTGGGCAAATGGACCCCGAGCATCTGGGAATGATGGCCAACAAGCCTGCTACTGGTACCCAGTATGCGCCTGGTCGTGCCCGAGCCCCAGGGCAATTGTCCTCTGGCCAGCCCCGCGCGTCACGGCCCAGCGTACTCGGCGAACTCGGACATGATCCTGCAATGCTGGGTCGAGTTCGAGAGGACGACGATGGAGATGAGAGTCTCAATGGCTCTGACGGCGATACAAACTATTCCGCCAGCCAGGCTCGCACCATTGAACACTTGGCTCGTGAAAATGCAATTCTCCGCCAACAGGCTGCCGCAGGCCAGATGGACAGCCGCTTCCGTGACCGCGCATTGTCCTCCGCCTCCATTGTGAGCGGAATTCACTCTGCTCACCGCATCAAAGGGGGTGTCCCTGAGGAAGATTTGGCCGTTGAGGATCTGGGCGAACTGCGTGACATTCAGGGATATAACGTGCGCGGTGGCACTAGACGACGCTTCTCTGAACATTCGTCCAATCTAGAACAACAGTTCTCATCTTTTGCCCCGCCTCTTGAGAACCGTGCCCTGGAGAATGTACGCAAGGCCCACTGGCAGACTTCCCTCGGATTTGCAGGTGCTGCAGATATGCCGCAGAGCCGTCGTCACTCGTTTGCCGATATCCCCATGCGCCACAGCTCGATCAGTTCCGTCGACTCACAGGCAACGGCCACTCCTCGGGCTGCGCTAGGAGATCGTGACGATGGATATGGGAACATCAGCGACTACCCCAATCCGTCCATGCAGCAACGTAAGTATTTCATACTATGTATTTAATCCCAACTTTTCGCTAACTTGGACCTACCCTAGAACCCTTTTACTCCCGCGAGCAGACTCTTCGTGGCGATGGTTCATCTGGAATCCCCGCCTCTCTTAACCAGTATGCTATGTCTGGTGCCTATGGCCGTCAGCCAGCTGGTCTTTCGCACGGTCATCAAAATCAGCTTCTGTACATCGTCACCTTCAAGTGCCACCGTGTCGATGTTTTCTACATCCAAGAAGATACCGGTCTTCAAGTGAAAGCTGGTGACCTTGTCATTGTCGAAGCAGACCGAGGTACCGACTTGGGCACTGTCCAACATGCCAATATCTCTCTGCAAAAGGCACGAGAGCTGAAACAGCAGTATGCCGAAGAACATTACAAATGGCTCATGATGTTCTCTCGCCAGGGACAGCTTGAGGGTTCGACTGCCGGCAGCACAGGCTTGACTGCCCGCAGTGCCACGGGGGGCATGGGTCCGCATGCTCATGGCGTCCAGGAGACCGCCACAGAGATCAAACCCAAGCTCATCAAGCGTCTCGCCCAGAACCATGAGATCCTCACCCTTCGTGACAAGGAAGGTAATGAGGCGAAGGCGAAACGGGTCTGTCAGCAGAAGGTAGTTGAACACCGACTGAATATGGAGATTCTGGATGCCGAGTTCCAAATGTGAGTTTAATTAATCCGTTTCAGCTGCTTCTTGAGCTACGTATTGACTTCATTCCACAGGGACTGGAAGAAACTCACCTTCTACTATTTCGCCGACTCCTACATCAACTTCAACTCCCTGGTCACAGACCTGTTCAAGATCTACAAGACGCGCATCTGGATGTCTGCCATTAATCCCGCCTCATTCGTGACACCGCCCACCGCGGGTCTGCAAGGCCCCCCCACTGGCATGGGCAGCCCTCTCTACGGCCAAGAGGCAGACCGTCGTCACCAACACGATGCGCGGCCTTATCCTGGAGCCCGAGAAGACGTTGGACGCGAGGGAATGGCAAACCAAGTCGGAATGCTTCGGTCCGCATATGCCGACACTTATCCGGCCTTCTCTCAGGCATCCCGTAACACCGATGGCCCGGCAGCCGACCCCTTCGGTCCCTACTCGCCTGGTGGCTTTGGAACTATGGACCAAGGATTCTCCGATTACCATGTCGGCGGTGTCGGTTCCAACAGTGCTACCCGCATGGTCCCTGGACAGGGCGAGTGGGTAGGTCGGTTCCAGGGCCTGTCACTCAACTCTTCTTGACACTTCTTCTCCTACCTTCTATTCCCCAAAATCCTGTACAATCCCATATCATGATCCTCTCATCCTCCCGACTTTCCATCTCTACTATTCTACGATGAAAGATTTCCCCACTGCTAGATTTTTGTTCAATGATTGCTTTTTGATCCTTTTCTGACGGTTCTCGTTCTCCGGTGCTCTGTCCTTTTCCCGCCGTCAAATCTTGTGTCCATCTGTTTTTTTTTTCGCGAAAGAATGTTCCTCCGCAATGGTTACCGGATTCGGTGCAAATATGACCACCTGGCTTTTTCATTTTTTTTCATGTTTCCTCGTTTACGCTGCTTTTTCCCTGTACCACCTCGTCTGCTTTCATCGGTTTTCAGCTCAGATCTAGAATTTCATACCCGGGGGTCCGTTCTACAGTTGTCGGCCCGCACATTCTTTTACACGTTTACTTATTATTTATTATCTTCCTCGTGCGTTCTGTGGTTACTCTTCAGCTTTTTCTTGGGCTTCATAGACTCGAGCACGCTTGGCTCGTATGACCAGACCGGATCGTGTGAATAATCTGAGATTGTTGTTTTTGCGCCTCGTGCGCTTTTGCTTTTGGATTTGAATATCTTGTGTTTCTCTCATTTGATGTTCACTGGATATGTTGAGCTTGTGTTGCGAGAGTTTAAAGACTGGACATGATATTTTGTCTGTGATTTTATAAGAATTGGTTATAAAATGAGTTTTCATCGTGTATTTAGCTCTCTTTTTGAGGCATGAGTGTATTCCTCACCGCTGTGAGATGGTTTATCTTAGTCCCTGAAGCTTTCAGGGACCATGTTCCTTTCCTAAATTTACCTACCTATATCCGAGGTCTGATGATTTAATTTACCATGTAACCCTATCGTGTCAACTGGCGTCGGTGCTGCTTCGCAAGAAACCTAAGTGTGGCCGCTCTGCGGTTTAGTTACCATTCCCCCATCCATACAGTCCCTATTTCTCCGACTCAGGTCAGCATCAACCCTAGATGAACGTTTCATCCATGATACATATCTTCTTCTAAAAAGCTATCTTGAAGTTTATGAAGTCCTCCACGACTTTCCCTGCTGTTGTAAACGTGTGCTCAGTACATTATACCAGACACGCGAACCCCGTTTCCCGCCTGCCCCCAATCCTTCCGCTGGCCTCCCAGGCATGGGCAACAAGCGCCGCCGTTGGGATGAGAACGATTTCCGCGCCGCTGAAGGGAAGTGTGATCTCGACGATGGCTTGAGAGTGCAGACGCTAATCATGGATAAGTACTCCGTAGACGCCCCTGCCTCCAAGCGGCAGAAGCCCAATGAGGAGCTCGGCTTCGATGACCTCGAAATCGAAATTGAGCGGCATCGCCGCATGATCACCCAGGAGGCGGCTCGTCTCGCTCGGCTTCGGGACCGTCTGAAGGTCCTTGAAGACCACCTGCGTGCGTCGCGTCATCTTAACGACGCGGAGATAAGTAAGTTCTTTGCAGATTCTAACACTACTTTCCTGAGCTATTTTATGCCAGTTCCTACTTCTTTTACATCTCATGTCGGAAGTCGACTCTGCTCTCTTCCCCCATTGTCAGACATATACTGTTTCGAAGCATGATCTAATCTTTAGTAGCTGAAGTTTCAAGCAAAATTGAGGCCCCTGCCTCACCCACCCCTGATCCCTCGTGCGCCTCCTTCACCCAGCCTGAGTCGGTGGCCGCCCTGGCCGACATGGTCAGGAAGATTGCACACAAAATGAATGCTTGAGAGCGGGAACGACTGGCCATAGCGAAACTACTGGAGGAACACCTCCCACCCAAGGAAAAGACCCAGTAAATCAGTGTATCACTCGGTTAAGCAGTCTTCGCAGTGGGCCAGGGTGACTTGATGGGGAAATATGATTGGAAATGACATTGAAAATGAGAGAGACACTGGGTCTTCCCAACAGGCCATGGATCGTTGGCAAGGGTACATATGGGAAGGAGAATGACTAGTCCCCTTTGCATCCATCCGTTGTTCGAATGCGTGCTATTTCTTTTGGAATTTGCGAGACTTAGAGCGCCGAATTTGGCATTTTCTTCAGATATTGGAAGAGGTGCTACATGGCTCAATCATCATTTGAAGATAGAAATGTGACTGTGTACAGCATTGACAATCTCAAAGCACCACTAGCGAGAATGACCGAGTCAAGAATAAGGCCCGTTCTGCCAATTTGATTATTAAAAGAATGCTTCCGGTGAGAAATTGTTCCCATCCTTCCTCCAGCTAGGGTCCAAATCACGCCATCAGCGTAACACATGGGTAATGTTCAATTGGAAACATGGAGATATTCCTATAATTCTAGCGTAAGCCTGAATCTATAAACTAGAGAAATACACTGACCATTCCCGGACCTTGAGTCTTCTACTTTCAGCAGACTCGTCGTTCCAGTGGTGGGTAGCGCGAAATCCGTACCTCAAGCCCGCTGGCTTCGAGTATATGAGCTCACAGTTTTCTTGGAAATCGTTACGGAGTCATTACGGTGACTCAGTCGGGATTTCATTGATATTTACGACGTTTCGTCGTAATGGATGTAGAATTAAACTACTGTAAATGCTCGGGTTGCTACCTCAAAGTCATAGCTTGGCTACTGAAATATATTTTGCGCCGAATTTAGGACCCGCAGGCGAAGTTTAGGTTGCTCTACTCAGGAACGTTTTTAAGAATATTTGCCTGGTCATCCCTATAATGGTTCTCCTAGCGCTACCTATCTCAGCATGATATGATTGGCTGGGATACGCAATTTCGGAGCGTCGATTGAGCAAACTATGGGCCATCTCACGGCCGACCGACAGCGCGATGCCCGATGCAAACCCCAGAATGACGGGTAAATTGCGGGGGTCCGTTCCCATTTCTTTCTCCGAGGCTCAATCACACGACGAAAAACGACTCAGAACCTTGCCCTTTTACTGATTTGACTCTGCGGGGAATTCTGTGCATTCGTGTATCCTGCATGCCTCTGTCGGAGCCCGTGAGATAGCCCGGGCCAGCAAAGTTCCAGCAGACCTCTTGGCGAAGCTTCATGAGAACTTGTATAAACACCCACTCATTCCATTTATCCCACGCTATTTGGCTACGTTTCACACTTGCAATCACCGAATTAGTCACCATCAAGCTTCAATATTTGAGATGGCTGGGGCCACAGCACATACTGACAATGTGCAATACGACTTCACCGGGGTTACACTCAAAGATGTGATTCCAAGGCGAGATAAGCCGTGGTGGAGAGACGGCCGGCTCATACAACTCAATGCCCTCTTGCTCTGCGCTCTTCTCACTCAGACCGCCCAAGGTTTTGATGCAAGCATGATCAATGGCATGCAGGCATTGCCAGCATGGATTGAGATCTTCGGTGCCCCCAAGGGGACTCGCTTGGGTGCAATGGCGTTTGGACCTACTGGAGGAGTGTTGATCTCTATCTTGATCTCATCACAATTGTGTGACTGGCTCGGTCGACGATATCCCATATGCGGAGGATCAATAATAATCGTTATCGGCTCCGTGATCCAGGCTGCGTCTGTTAATTATGGCATGTTTGTCTTCTCTCGCTTCCTTGTTGGCTTTGGTCTGGGTATCGTGTCCGTCGCCGCTCCCCCCCTCCTTTCAGAAGTGGCATATCCTACCCATCGGAGTAAGCTGGTATCGTTCTACCTGGTATCGTGGCCATTGGGGTCTCTAATTGCCGCGTGGGTCACCTATGGCACTTTCCAAATGACTCACTCGTCATGGAGTTGGAGATTGCCCAGTCTCTTGCAGTGCTCTTTCTCCTTGGTGCAGGCAGTCCTGAGTTTGTTCGCACCCGAGTCCCCACGATGGCTCATTTATAAAGGCCGCAGCCAAGAAGCTCTTGATATTTTCATCCGGTATCATGGAGATGGCGATCCAAATTCACGTCTCGTACACTTTGAAATGGCAGAAGTTACAGCGACACTCCAAATGGAAAAGATCCAGAATCTGTCACGATGGAAAGAGTGGATTTCCACCAAAGGAAATAGACATCGCTTGTTCTTGGCTCTCTATATTCCCGCCATGCTCCAATGGTCAGGCAATGCGCTCACCTCCTACTACTTGACCGAGGTGCTTAAGACAATTGGCATCACGGAGCACAAAACACAGCTGATCATCAACGGCTGTTTATCTATTTGGAGTCTTATGACTGCCAGTTTCTTTGCTCTCTTCGTTGATCGTGCGGGTCGCCGTGGCCTTTACCTTATTGGAATGAGCGGCATGGGTGTCGCATATTTGATCTGGACCATCTGTTCTGCAATCAACCAGCAGAAGAATTTCAAAGACCATGGTTATGCTGGCGGTGTTCTAGCTATGATTTTTGTCTTCTCCGCCTTCTATCACGCCTGCTCTCCAGTCTCGCCAACCTACATCATGGAAATTACCCCTTACAGTCTACGCTCCAAAGCATCGATGCTATATCAGCTAACTGGAAATTTGGCGGGTATCTATAACAGCTTTGCCAACCCAGTGGCTATGGAAGCTATTGGATGGCGTTACTACATTGTATGGGTCGTGGTCATCTTTTTCAACCTGACCATGATCTTCTTCTTCTTCCCCGAGACCAAGAACCGCGGACTGGAAGAAGTGGCTGAGGTTTTCGACGGTCCAAATGCTGCATCTGGAGCGAACGCCATGAAACAACTGGGACTTGATGTGAATGCACAAAACGCAGTTGAGATAGGTCGAGATGCAAAGCTTGCGGTGGAACAAGTGGAGCGTGTTTAAAGGTCCTATCCGGATACGGTTGAATATCTTAGCAGAGAAGGAATTTGACAGGCGCAGTGGAATTTACGTCCAATCGAGTCTAGTGCTTTAGGAAAATTTTGAAAGTTTCCTGTCATAATAATATCAATGGTCGTGTGTCGCCTACAGAGATGCCTCGTCTTCACCTTTCCAAGAGGGGAATTTTCCGGCGGGGCTGATTTCGGGCTTTATTCAATTCCACCATGTCCTCCGTATCAAGCATAGATTGATGTGATTCGAGTGCGGGTTGTTTAGAACCCTGCCCACGGTCACATGACCCTTCCATGAATAAGATCCCCAAGATCCATTCAATCTTCGCTTTTTGCATATCTCAGCGAGTTAATCAAATTGATTTCCTGATTACCCATCACTAGGGGTGAAAGAAATCTTGTATTTGACGGCGCTCTCAGGTTTTATTTTCGGCCTGGGCTTCGGGGTAATGCTCGGGGTATGATCATGCGAATATCCGAATGTGGGCAAGATCGGTTTGCCTTCCCCACAAATTTCCCCGCATTCGAGGACATGTGCTGGAGGAGGGAAAAAATTGGATAGTTCCAGATTTCTACGATCTGATGAGTCGCTTTCTCACTGACCGACACCTTGCATGTTTGTATGATGCATCTGACTACTGCAGCTGAGCAATGAGCACTCTTTCCAGGACAGCATCGCGGCATTTGTCCTAAAGCATAGTTTGCTTCGCGTCGGCTGACTGCAGACTCTCGGAGATGGATTCGTTGAACGAGTCCGAAGAAGGTGGCATTAATGCCCCTGAGCATGACCGACCTTCCTGCCAAGGATGTCGCCGGCGCAAGCTGAAGTGCTCACGGCAGTCTCCGACATGCTCCCAATGTGAGCGGCTAGGTATGGTAACACCTGTGTTTCGTTCTCCCTTCAATTTCAATGATCGAATTCCCAGAGGGAGGCTAGGATACTGGTTTTGATAAGCACCTACCTGCAGGGTCACCGTGCATCTATGATGCAAAGAAGGGCAAGCCGGGTATCAAGACCGGTGCTATCGAGGGCCTGAGTCGCCGTATTGGTAAGTTCTATAGTTCAGTGATATTGATACAGCTCTAACTAGCGACTTACGTTTCCTCATATTTATCAGAAGTACTTGAAGATGCGCTCCTACGAGAAAACGAGAAAACCGATGGACATAGGTCGCACAGTCCGGGAAACGAGCGTCTGGATGGCGTGGTCAACCTGCTATCCAAGGTGTGTATGGAGCTGTGTAAGCTCAATCGGCTCGATAATCAAAACGAAGTCAGGGCTCACGACTCGAGCTTTAACTCTGTGACTCGCTCGCGCTATAATGGGCCATCGGTGGGGACCCCTTCCCAGCCGTCAACTGCAGCGGATGGCTATGAAACTCGCGATTCGCCTTCTGCTCAACCACGAAAGCGAAGGCGGATTGACAGCTGCGGAAACCCTAAAATTGAGCTTGCGCTTCCTTTAGAGGATCTCCTTGATATTACCACCAGCCTCCCTTCCCCAGACCTTTTGGAAAAGGTTGTCACCGCATACTTCATCAATATCCAACCCTGGATACCTATTCTCCACGAGACACGATTTCGAGCTCGATTACATGATCCAGAGCAGCGGACACGGTTGATAATTGTCATTCATGCCATCATGGTTGCGGCTATTCGCTTTGCACATCCTGAGGCGCATGGCCTCTCCGCAACTGACGTGGAGTCCCAGACTAGGACTTCAAGGAGCATCGTTGTATTGAATGCGATGGATAGTCTTTCTGTTGAGAATCTTCAGGCCTTGACAATCATAGCCTTTGATGATGTAAGTCTATTAGTGGCTGAGCCCTTATATCTTCAACGCTCATGTTTGTTTAGATTGGCAATGGCAATACATCCAGAGCCTGGTCAATAGTTGGCTCCTTGACAAGGACTGTGGAGTATCTCCGTCTGAGTATCGAGGATGAGGATGATGACACACAATTGTTAAAACCGCTTCTCTCCTTAAAACCATCCAAGGAATGGGTCGAAGAGGAGGAAAGAAGGCGAGTGTTCTGGAATATTTTCAACTTGGACCGATTTTGTTCCGTCGCTACAGGGTATGTTCGCTTGCCAACCATTGACCACCCTCTTTTTCTCAATTCATTCATCCCTACTATGAGACACCATCGAAGGCTGACCATGACTTTACAGTTGGAATACAAGTCTCACCGCGGATGACGTACACCGACGACTACCTGCCGATGGTGGTTTGTGGCATCGAGAAGAGCAAGTCACCACGCCCTTCTTTGGGATATGGGATAGATCTGAAGCCCGAATTGGAAACTCGATCGCCTTTCTCCCTGTTAAGTACTCGAGCAATCCGAAGAGCCCTAAACCTGTGCCCGACACAGCTTCGCCGCACAGTTCTCCGCAAGCAGTATCTCATCCAGTGACAAACTCGGCGCAGCCAGACATGTCGACTGTGGGTGCATTCGCGTTTCTAATAGAAGCAACCGAATCTCTGAGTCACGTAACCACCTTCTTCCTCCAGCAGAAAATCAATTTCCAGGATCGACGGGAGGTCAGCAGTTGGCTAACCCGCTTCAAAGAACTGGATTTACGCCTGGTGCAGTAAGTTGCTATCATTATGAGTGACGGATATGTTAACCTGAGCTCACCTTTCCTTCCCGTGTTACTAGTTGGAAAATGTTCCTTCCCACAAAATGGAGGGACTCCAATATATCGCGTCAGCCGACATTAATTCACATGGATCCCAACTTGACCCTTACTCATGTCACCCACAACACTTCCATGATTCTTTTGCACCAACGGATCGCCTATCCGCCCGCCGAGTGGGCGAATATCGTACGGCTCCCGAGTGTTTGCAGCGCGGAGACTTGTCAAAACGCTGCAATCGAGATCCAAAACATAACAGCCAAATATCTCAGCAACACCCCAGAGTCATCTCCGGTAAGTAATCAATTCATATTTTGCGTATTCGTTGCGGCAAGAGTTCTGTTAGGTAAGAAGCCAATCATTTATTTCTATTGCGTCAGCGAGTTTTAACACGATTGTGTAGTTCATTGGCGCTATTATGGCTCTGAGATTGCCCCGGAAATGTGGGCCTTGGTTGAAAGTTTAGATCAAATGGCCTGTCGCTGGCTCGGCGTTGGATCGTCAAGTACAGCCCATGCTCGTTGTTTGGCCAGCACCTACGCAGACCATTTACGGAATCTACACCAACGTTGCATGATTGAACCCCATTTCAGCGTTGACGTGCTGGGATACTCGACTGTCATATCAAATAATCACACCCAAACCATTACTCGATCGGTAAGCTCTGGTCTCACACCGACCGCTCAGCAAAATCACCAGTCACGCGACGACGGTCGCGGTCGATATAACACGAACTCTGCTATTTTCGCAAATTTCAAGACGGCCGAGTCTGCCACTGACCCGAATATATCTCGCGCTGAGCCCCACTGGGGTATAGCAGGGGGAAATCCTAGTCCACGACATATGGCCAATGATTTCGTCGAGTCTGGTCGCACAGGAGCTACAACGGGAGTTACTCCGGATGTGGATTATTCAATCAATTGTGCGCCCCCAGCTGATGAGCTTTCAAACATTTCGTATCTTCTGTTAGATCAAAGGTTTATGGACATGGATCGTGTGATCAGTCTGGATGACATGATGTTTTCAACGAATATGGCCGCGTCGGTGAATGGCACGACTGGTTGACTGGGAAGATAATCCATTGAGACGAGATTTTAGAGAGTCTTTTCCTCTAGAATTCTAATTGAATCAATTTCGTCGGTTCTGAATGAAATCGGCTTCAAGCCGACATCCCTTATATGCACTTTACATAGGAGGAAACAAAAAAAAACCTTACTACTGGCCTCACAAAGTTTAATTGACAAGTGGATCTCCAAATACGACAAGGATAAAACGTAAAATTCTTCGCCTTATTTCTTGTGGTTGAATCTTTGGTGATTTCGAAACAACATGCATAATATAGTCGTTCTGAATGCCCCCTTCACGATGGTGCACATGCAGCGGAAGCTCAGAATCTAAACGTTGGGTCTGGAGGAAGTATTTAGCATGGCCAGTTTCAATTTCATCTCCTCGTGGACTTATTTTTGAATGGTTTTTTAGATAAATTTGGAGTATGTTGCACAGTTGTTGAGAACATAAAACTGGGAGCATGATTCTGAACTCTAAGGTTGTCTGTATTCTCAATACCCTCTATGAATTCGGCTATACTAGTCCCATTCTCAGCAGTCGATTTCCAAATTCAATCAAGTAATAATCCCCATAAACTAGTCCATGATCCCAGTAGCGACGATGATCAGATGCATTGAAATTCGCCGTGGCATTTTTCAGGATTGCATCAAATGTTGAATCGGGCCGGGTATCTTCGACCGATACCCTACTTCCATTCACCACGATAGATGCCTTCTCATCAGCTAAAGAAAATGCTAGCGTATCCTCCATGAGCAACAGAGCGGCATCAAGATATTTTTGGCCCTGCACATGATCTCCACGCGAGATAAAACACTGTGCCAATAGCAACAAGCCGTTCGCAGCAATGACACCGGCAGACGAGTCACGAAGTGGATTCTCCTCATTAATGGGAGCATCAAAGTCCCAAAGTGGTACATATCGGCCACAGGTGGAAGTATCCGAAACCTTACGCTCGACACAGCTAGGTGACATCTCCAAGCGAAGCAGGAAGTACTCAGCTAATCCACATGCTGCGGTGAGGAACTCGATATCTCCAGTCCACTGGAATGTCTGTGAATAGCCGAGAATTCCCCATGCTTGACCCCGTGCCCAGGTCGAGGCCTTAGCATAGCCCTGACCTGTACGAACCTCCTTAAGTTTGCCAGTGGCGGGGTCGAAGTTTGCAACGTGAACCGTGCTGAACAAAGGTCCAGAAAAGCCCTTCCGTTGGGAATAGACTCCAGTCTCATGACGAAGATGGGTACGTAGAAGTTTGTGAGCATGGCGAGTGGCGGCAACCGAAAGCTCACTGCGACCAGTATGAGCGGCAGCATAATAAAGAAGGTCTAGGTTGCACATAGAATCGATAATGACTAGGAAATCGTGATCCATGGAAGAGATATTGACACCCTTTTGAGTCAACTGATCCCACGACCGAATAGCGCCAATTCTTGGGCTATAACGAGTGTAAAGGCTGTCGGCTGCGGTGAGGATTGTAGAGAGAGCTCTTTCGTCATGGAAGATCTCCCAGCGCGGCCGCATCGATGGTTGGATGATGAATGCCATATCATGTGTATCTGTTCTAGTAGACATGTGATGAATTGGCTCTGACCAGATCCCGCCTAGCTCGTGGAGCTTTTGGATGATGAGTGCTGAGTTGGTGCCTTTGCCCACCCTTTGAGGATATTTGATCCAGCGCTCAAGAAGCGAGTAAATAGATCCTGGATAGAATCCACATGTCCAAAACTCGGCATCGCGAAGGAGATATTTTCCAGCCTCGGGTCCCGACTGCAGAACATACTCAGGGTACTCCGTAATTGGATACTAATGAGACATCAGTATACCGCAGGAATGATAAAATGGAATCGATGGCCAAAGTGATGTATGGCTTACATTATGCTCCAGACATGTAGTCCCAGCACGAATTATCTTGGCTGTGACGTTCTCGTCGTATAATTCACGAAGTCGTGCACTTATAGTGGGCATATTTTCTGGCACTGACAGCTGGATCATTTTGAACACATCCTCGTTCTCAAGCGAGTCGCTATTGGCTTCTGTCATGGTCGGGCTGGTTGATCGATCTGAGCTGCTAAATGTGCGCGTGGAATTCTCACTAGAATTATCTGCGGCGCCGGTTGGTACAGACATTTTGGTATAACCAAGGTCAGTGGATAGTAGTGAGTAGTGGTGAACGTGAAAGTTCAAATAATATTGACCATGCGATTCGTTTATATGGGACTTGAGTGGAGATTTTGCGATGTTACACTCTTGTAGTTATTGCACTAAATGCCGGCCGAGACTTAGCCCGAGACATAGCCCGAGGCCGACTGGCCCCGCAGCCCACGGGGGATTTTGATCAACTAATTTAATGTACACTCCACTAGGAAACGAGATTATCCAGAACAGACACTGTCTCATTTTGCACTGATCTCGTCATGCCTCCCCTTCATGGCTTTTCTGACAACCCATTTCGTACACGGGACGATTTGGCAACTGCAGCTCTGGCCTTGTTGCGACCGCTAACAAGTTACTTTTCGCCCGCCTGTGCCCGCATCCGACTTCCGGTTTCCACGGCTGCCCATTTCGATGAAGGTAGTGCCCAGCTTGAAGGCTTCGTTAGGCCTCTCTGGGCCGTAGCATGCCTTTTAGACCTGAAGTCTACTCTAGAGGACGGCAACTCTCCCAATAACAAACTCAATGAAACCATCGAGGAAGTCATAAACCCATGGATAAAAGGCTTCACTGCGGGAACAGACCCCGACCATGCTGAATATTGGGGCTCAATTGGTGAAACAGATCACCAGCGTATGGTCGAAGCAGAAGTCATAGCGTTTTCGCTTTTGTCGAGTCCAGAGAGACTCTTCTACAGCCGTGACGAGAAGACACAGAGGAACATCACCTCTTGGCTTCGTGGCATGAACGGGCAGCCAATGCCAAACAACAATTGGCGATGGTTCCGGGTATTTGTCAACCTGGCATTGATTAAAGTCTGTGGTGTACCTGCGGCCGAAGTACTCGATGAAATGAATGCAGACTTGGAGCTTCTCGATTCTTTTTATCTCCTCGATGGCTGGTCTGGTGATGGACCATGGCTCACTACCCAAGAAGAGGAAGAGGAAGCTGCAGGGTTTGAGCGAACGCGAAGGCGGGACGGGATTGGTAAAGGAAGACAGGTGGACTATTATTCTGGGAGCTTTGCCATCCAGTTTAGTCAATTACTTTATGTCAAATTCGCCTCGGATTTCGACCAAATCCGGGCAGAAAAATACCGACTGCAAGCTCGAGGCTTTGGTGCCTCTTTCTGGCGATATTTTGACTCCGATGGTCAGTTCGTCGATCAAATGTCGGGGCAGCTTGAAATTTTGGATGAAGTGCTGACTGAAAAATTGACAGGCTCTGCTATTCCATTTGGCCGGTCACTCACATACAGATTCTCATGCGGAGCCTTCTTTGCGGCCCTTGCGGTCAGTCCTGTGCCCGACATGCCGGAGTCTCTTTCAACGCCTGGGAAAGTTAAGGGATTCCTATTACGGCATCTGCGCTGGTGGGCCTCTCACTCAGAGGACATTTTCCATTCGGATGGGACATTGAATATTGGATGGCTTTATCCGTGAGTCTGTCTTGATTATTAAATCCTTCAGACAGGGCTCATTAAATACCGATAGGAACATGTACATGTGCGAGGACTATAACTCACCCCAGTCACCGTATTGGTGTCTCAAGACTTTCATTGCGATTTCACTAGCGCAAGATGATCAGTTTTGGACCGCTGAAGAAGAACCATATCCATCATTCTTCAAACCACAGCTTGTCCCTGCTCCTCGGCAAATACTCAGCAACCATCCGGCAGGAAATCATCATTTCTGTCTATCACCAGCACAGTTCGTGGCCTGGCCGATGAAAGCAACGCAAGCCAAGTACTCCAAATTCGAATACTCATCCACTTTTGCGTTCTCAATACCCACTGGCCCCCTGATCCAACAGATCGCGCCGGATTGCACACTCGCACTTAGTAGAGACGGGGCGGAAACCTGGGCCGTGAAATGGAAATGTTCAGAGCCTACTTTTACGGAAGTCGCTGTGAGGACTCGCGCGGGTATATCCCAAGTTCAGGCCACCTCGGTCCGATGGTACCCTTGGGGAGACAGAGGGGTAGAGGTCCACACAACTCTTATACCACCCACTGACCGATGGCCAGACTGGCATGTTCGTGTACATCGTGTTCGAGTCAATTCTGCGTTACGGAGTCTGCACACAGTCGAGGGCGGCTTTGCTTCACCAGGAAGATGCTCTCAGGACGGCACCAAACTCCCTGACATTGGCAAATTAAGTCCGGATATTGAGATCGGGTCCAGTGAAGGTGTATTCCAAACGCCTGATTCTGTGTTAATGTTGTCGGTGGCAGGAGCTACCGGTCTATCTTCTGGGATGGGGAACGAATCTGCGAGTTATTCGACCAAAGCACAGGCACTCAAGCCAGATGCTAACACGAACCTCGTACACCAGAGGACCCTCATCCCTGTAGTGACTCGTGACGTCATGCGTGATATAAAAGTGGGCGAGATGTTCCTGTATGTCACCAAGGTCTTTGGAATTTCAGCGACAGCGAACTGCAACCGACGAGTCAGCGGGAGTGTGGAAGGGCGATGGGTAGACAGGCCTGTGGTGTTACTTTCGGGTCCTGACGAAAGGGGGCCCAAGGAAGATAGTATTATTCTAGCCCCATAGAAGGAGAATATAATCGTGCTCGAGGATGAATTGTGGTCAATGTTGCCTCAGCTGATGTCATATGAGGGAACCCATTGATTAGCCTTATTTGAGAGCTAGAACTACATTTCCGTGTCAAAGGGCGAAACCAAATAGCAAGCTATACCTTCAGACTACCCTTCGCCGGAATGCCCGTATTCTCATAAATCTCCACCTCCGGGGCTTCCATCTGAGACCACACCATGACCTTTCTCCTACACCTGTTGCCACTCCTCCACCCACTCATCCTCCCGGAGCTCTTCCCAAATATCCTCTGATTCTTTGTCGAGGACTTCCACCGAGTGCTCGTCGGAGGCTTCGTAGGAGTCTTGTTCGGGGCCTGCGTGCTCAGAGTCGCCTGAGGTGCGTAACTCGCCAGGCTGGGGCATGTCGGCCCACATGGCGGCCAGGAGGGTGTTCACTTTAATTTCGGATTAGTTGATCGTTCTTTGGCCCAATGAATAGCACACAAGGCTAAGAGCTAGGTCCCATCGTTCAAGAAGACAGGAAAGAGAAACATATAAACTTACTGCTTTCGGCGAGTTCGGGAGCCAAGATCATCGGCAGTGCGGTGGTGACGAAGATGTATTCCTTGTGAAGGCTGCCGTATGTGATTTGGTCGATCAGGACCCGGTATCCCTCGGGCTCCTGCCTCAGATCCGGTACCTCTCTTTCCAAAGGCCCACGTTCACCCACTAACATTTGATCAATAAATACTCACTTAGTAATCATTATGATCAAGGGTTAGATAGGCACTCACGGTTTTCGGGATCCGGGTAAGTCTCGGCAGCACCTCCAGACGGGCGATTAGCAACGGAATCAAGAGGAGAGTAGGTATACCCCCATCGGCCAAATCAGGCTGAAAATGCCGGTTAGCCATATGATAGAGCCTTTGTGAGTATTGACCCAGGGTAGATCATCAAGCCACCATGTCACGCCGACAACCGAGTAGGATAGTGAGATGTGTGGTCACGATGGACCATGGTGAGCTGATGGGAAAAGGTGATGGGAAATGATGATGAAAGTGAGAGATAGATTGCTTCTTTTCAATAGGCCAGGGATGGAGGGCGAGTGAGGATATGGGAAAGACTTACGTTCTTGTTGGTGGTCGTGATGAAGAGTTAGATAGCTTTGAAGAATGATTTCTGCTGGTAATGGGTTAAGGTTTTGAGAACCTGCGAGGTGGAGAGGAGGAGGAAGAGGAAAGAAGAAAGGGAGGAAAGAAAGAGATATTTATATGCAAAGGGGAGCCAACAGGCGAAGGCACACTAGAGGGAGGCACCAGAGGCAACGAGTCACAAGCCGCGGACCCTTAGAGATATTGATAGAAAGTTCGACAAACAATTACCATCTGTGACGGAAACTTCTAGTCGTCGAATAAATTTTGGATCGTCCCTCTTACCACGAGTCGTATGCATGATATACAAGCGGGCGAGGTGCTTTTACATGTAACTCGAGTTTTCGCCATCTCTGGAACAGCGAATTGCAACCGCCGAGTCGGCAGGGCTATTGAAGAGCGATGGGTAGATAGGCCTGTTGTGTTGCTTTTGGCTTTCGATGACAGGGAATCTATGGAAGATTGTATTATTTTGGCCCCGTAGGGGGATAGTTTGTCTGGTCTGTCCAAGATTCCATGCCCAAGAATGAATTATTGTCAAGGTAGCTTTTGCTAATATTCCTTGGACTGGAAGCTCTTCGATTCGTTCCGATAGCTAAAGCTAGCTTCCCATGTCAAGAGCTGAATCGAGACGGCAGGCTTGCCATTTAGGGCTTCATCCGAGCCCACAAAATGGGCTTCCTAGAGTCCACTCAAATTTCGTCCCACTGCTCGTCGCAGTCACCTTCCTGGACCTCTTCCCAGGGTTCGTCCGAGCTCTCCTCCAAGCTTTCATCGAATTGCTTATCCGAGGCTTCGCGAGAGCCTTCTTCAGGGTCGGCCAGGGAGTGCAACCCGCGAGGCTCGGGCATGGCGGCCCACATGGCGGCCAGGAATGCGTTCACTTTAACTTCGGATTAGTTGCAAGTTCTATGGCCCAATAGAAAGCACACAATGGTAAGAGCTAGAGCTTATTGTTCAAGAGGGAAGGCGCATAGGCAAGACCAGCAAGAAGCAGCAAGAAGGGGATCCCGGGTGTATAAGTGATATCAATAGTGAAAGAATGGACAAGAGATATAGGAAGAAAGAAAGACAACGGGCAAGTAGACAGGAAGGAAAGAAATACAAACTTACTCTTCTCGGCGACATCTGGAGGGAAGATCATCGGCACTGCGGTGGTAACGAAAATGTATTCCGAGTGAAGGCGATCGTATGTCGCCTGGTCTATGATCTCAGGCTCTTTGCTGTTTATCAATAAATGCCCACTTAGTCGTCATTGGGATCACGGGTACTCACTATTTTCGAGATTCTGGCGGGGTTCCAGGGTGCCATCAGACGCGCGATTAACAGCGGCGTTGGGCGGGGTGGTGGTACCTCCGTCGTGCAAGTGAGGCTAGAAATTCCAGTTAGCTATATGATAGACGCTGTGAGAGCCGGCGTGTTGACCCAGAGTAGATCATCAAGCCACCATATCACGCCCACAACCGAGTAGGGTAGTGAGTTCACGATGAACAAAGGTGAGCTGATGGGGAAAGATGATGGGAAGTGATAGTGAAAGTGAGAGAAACACATCCTCTTTCCGGCCACGGATCGAGGGCGAAGGGGAAAAAGGCAAGACTTACATCTTCGTTCGAGGTCATAATGAATAGTTGAATAGTGAAGACGACTGAAAAGCTTGGTGCTATCAATGTGGGTTGGAAGCTCGAAGGATTTTCGAGGTGGTGGGGAGGAAGAAGAGGGAGGAAGATAGGGAGGTACGAAAGAGGTATAAATAGGGAGAGAATAAAGGAAGGCACCAGAGGCAACCAAGGGAAGGTTTACCAAACAATTACCATCTGTGACGGAAACTTCTAGTCGTCGGATGAATGTTGGATCGTCCCTCTTACCATGAGTCGTATTTCATTTTCATACCTGGCGGGAGAAGAAAGAAAAATAAGAACACGCCCGGCTACAACTTTGTATCCTCAATATACTTGCTTGTAGTCTTATTCGGAGCCTGGGTGCTCAACATAGTAACCTATCTCGTTAGCCTTTCCTTTACTCTGTAAGCCAAGGGCACCTGCTCTGGACCTAGAGGGCCTGCAAACCCCACGTCTCAAAATGCGATGCTGTTTGTATTAGCCTCTCCCTGGGTCAATTTATCACAGACTTAGTTTTGGAGCTGACTTGGATTAGACTCGATGGATTCCGGGAGGGCGACAAAAAGCGGCCACGAAGCCTGGTTCTTGTCCAGCTAAGCATCGTGCGGGCATAACGAGGTCCTAATACATCCTGCGAGGGAAACAAGAAGCCTGGCGAGGCTCAGCCAATAGCTTGAAGAGTGTTCGATTCAGTTCCCAGGCTTGGTCTGACGTTCTGGTCTCATCTGATAAAGTCGGTCAATTGTTTGAGCCGTGATGGTATCGGGCAATCTCAACGTCGGACTTTTACTGGCAAATGCAGTAACATTTGCGATGTATACAAGGCTTGATTCGGCGTTTGTGGCGAAGGGACCTCGAATGCGCCGAGGAACTAACGCCTCGGATGGTATCGCTCAACGCGACGCCAAATTTTCATGTCCAGGGAATACCAACCAAGGCTAGGTGCTTCAAAGGGACCGAAGGCGGGCGTGTTCATCGTGACGCATAGAGGTACCCAATCCGTGGCTAGTGGTATCTGATAGGCGCCTGCATGGTCGGCCGATTGTTGGTTTGCAAGCTTCCTCGGGGCTACGAGAACCCGCTATCTTCAGCCTCACACATAGGCGATTCTTGTTATGTGGCTGATTGGGCAATAGTCAATATTTCGATTATGAAGGGGCCTATGCCGTTAGGAGGGGTTGACCAGGAATTATGGGCTACATCAAACCGAGCCGACCCGCTCAGCAGGCGTGTCAACGCTCTTCGACATCCAAAATTCTCAGTCAGGATATAATCATTACCAATACGAGAAGCTCAAGCAAACTTATCATGCTTCCCTTTGACCTTAACATCAAGCATCTCCTCGTGGAAATTCCCATCCCGCCTCGCCCGCCTTAACCTCCGTACCTCATCCTCATCCAGCTTCCTCCCCACAAGTGTCTCCAACTCCTTCCGACTAATCTTTTCATATGCCTTGCTCTCCTTCGCAACTCGAAGCCGTGGTTTAAACCGCGCCTGCATGCGAATACGCACTGTCGTCTCGAACGAAATCGCGCTCGCATCGCCGCGGATTTCGACGCCGCCAGTAGCCTTGGCGCTTTCTTTGACGCACAGGAAGGACTCGGAGTCACCGCCGCGTGTTTGGAGGGAAAATGTGCCAAGGATGTCGGGAGAGGGGATTGCGAGGAATGATTCGTAGTGGGATACCGCGGAGGTGTCTGCGCTGAATAGGCCATGCGAATCGCACGAGAGGTATCTAGTTTATCCGGTCTGTTAGCTTGAGGATCAGATGTCTGGCGCATAAAGTCCTACTCACTTTCCATGATGTCCCTTGAAAGTAAAGGACTCTGTACCCGCAACCCTCGTGGCAATCCACACCTGTCGCACGTCATGTGGCTCTGCCGTCGACGGATCCCCCTCGATCAGATTCTCCAGCACACTCGCAAATACCTTGCCATTGACATCGCATGCCACACAAGTCGGCTCATCAGATGGCAGGACCAGGACCACGGGACCCTGAATGTCGCTCGGAGCGTCGGCAGAGACCCAGCTCTGGTCTTCAGGCGGATTGTTGTCGTTCTCTGCTGCTTCGGATGCTTCCGTCTTGCGCGTCTTGGGGGTCTTCTCGCCGCCTGGCTCGCGGTGCTTGCGCTTTTTGGGCTTGTCGCCTTTGAATGTGAGGGGCTTGACCATTGTGGGATTGAGTAACTTGAGGTTGAGCTGTGGTGAAGCTAGAGGTTATCGGGAATTTGGCTGTGGTGGAATTAAGCTGGCTTCTTATCGATAAGGCCCGACCAAATGGTGAACCATACTTCGTTGAGGTCGTCCAATTTAGGTTGTTTGGAAGAGGAGCATCTACCATGAACGAAATCATGGGACGTCAGATGGTCTCATCAGACTCGCGAGTAATAAAGTAGCAGTTCAGCGACCGAGCCCCAATAGCAGTGAAACGGTTCCCCAGATACGCTTCCACTCCCTCTTTTTGGAATTTCTTTTTCTCGATGCAACTTTCATCATTTTTCCTTGATGTCCCATGCTTTGTCTATTGGTCGATATTTCAGCGCAATGACAGGTAAGCTGAAGAAAGATTTGGAGACTAGTCCGTGCGTGAAACTGATGGAGCCTTGGTGGTTGCTCTGTGTACCCCAAGGTCCTCGCGCAGCATCTCCCCTGCTCGTCTACTATTAAAACTAGTTAAATCCCGCAACTCTACAGACATCAACAATGCAAGAATAGTGGTTCAAGTCTTCATAAGGGCAAGTTTAAGTTTATTGTTCTATCAACAATGATCTGATTTGCCAAAAGAAAATCAAAGATATGAAACGCTCGCATCTCATCAAATCGTGAACATTTTCCTGTTGTATCCAAACATGCCGCCGCGCCAGGCTAAAATTTGAACCCTCTAGTTTTCGAAGACAATGGCCGCCTTGATGGCAGTTTTGTTGCGCATGGCTTCCAGGCACTCCTCCCACTGTTCGATCTTGTACACTTTGTTGACAATGCCTTCGACGTTGACCTTGCCGGAGTCCAGGTAGTCGACGGCGGCGGGGAACTTGTATGTCTCTGAGAACGAACCAATAATGGTAATTTCATCACCAAAGATCTTCGACGGAGGCCAGGAAACACGAGCAGCGTCGGAATACACGCCGTAAACGACAAGCTTGCCATTGCGGCGCACATAGTTGATGGCGTCCTCGAGAATGCTGACATTACCAGTAGCCTCAACAACAATGTCAAAGCCATAGGGGTTGTCAGCCTTCAGCTTGGCATACTGAGGAGAGGCGTCCTGGCGGGACAGCTCGATGTACTCGTCACCGGCACCCAGCTTCTTGGCGAGCTCAAGCTTGAGACCACCGGGGGCGGCAACAACGACACGGACGCAACCATTCTGACGCAGCATCTGAGCCAGCACCAGACCAGTGGGACCGGCACCGAAGATCAGAGCGGAAGAGCCCATCTTGGGAGCGATCTTGTCCAGGCCGTGGGCAGCGCAGGAAGCAGGTTCGAGGAGGGTAGCGTCGACATCGGACAGGTTCTTGATTTTGAACACACGTCCAGCTGGAGCCCGCACGTACGAAGCAAATCCTCCTTGCATTGTGACTCCACGAGCCTGGAAGTCCTCACAGAAGAGCTCTTCACCCCGACGGCAGTAGAAGCAAGTACCGCAGAGCTCCGAGTTATCGGCAACAACACGATCACCAATGGCGAAGCCCTCGACCTTGGGGTCGAGAGCAGCAACGACACCGACAATCTCGTGGCCAGGGACAAGGGGGAACTTGGCAATGAAATCTCCCTCGTGGATGTGCAGGTCAGTGCCACAGACACCGCATGCCTTGACCTTGATCTGTTTTTCAATCGATGGTTAGCCTAGTGTCTCAATGACCTTCCGCTTCTATGCTGCTCGAAGTAGGGCTAGTTCATACCAGGATATCGTTCTCACGCAGCTCGGGCAGAGGAATCTCAACCAGGCTGTGCTTCCTGGGCTCCGAGTACTGGAGGGCTCGCATGGTCTTGGGGAGTTCGGCAGCCATTGTGAATGTTCAAAGTGAGGACTTCTGCGCGTGGGTGTTAGTCACTCCGATATTGACACGAGATGGTACCAAGTACCTCTCAATTGAACGCACCTGGGGCAATTGTGGGAAAGGGTAAGGTCGATGTCAAAGAATACCGATTTGGAGGAAGTAATGTCGAGCGAAACAGAGGGGCAGGGCAGGGGGGTTAAATACCAGGCCCAAAAGCAAAGGAAAAGAGGGGCAGTGTCAACTCTCATGCAACACGAATCCAGCACCTACACGGCTATCACTACGTCCAACAACATCCCAAACAATGAAGTCACGGATCGAATCAGTCCAGAAGTGGGTCTCAGATCGCTGGACACTACGGAGTCCTAAAGCCTTCTACAGCGGGCCCCGCCCCACTGTTTTGTTCTGCCAGGCCCTGACCTTTTCTACGGTTTGCGATCATTGACAGCTTCAGCGCCTCAGTGACGGGACACGGCTCTTTCCACCTATTTCCAGCTGTTTACAGCTCCAAAATCAGCATCAGCCTTTTTTCACTTTGTTACATGGGCCCCTCGCCAAACCGTGAGGCTAGCCAATGGCATCGGACGCCACGCCACGCCGCCGAGTCAATCATACGGGGAGGGGTGCTGGCCTTGCACCAGTCCACTCTCCCCAAACCAGACCAGCCAATCTTTCCACCTTGGACATCTAGATCCAGGGCCGTGCCACCTTTACCCAAAAAGGGTTCATGAGCCTCGACGATGACCTCAATTCTAGGCTCGGGACATGACTTCATTCCCTCCGACTCTACGGCCCCGCCGCCCACCGAAAGAAAACAAGGCACCCGCGACGCCAAACAACGAGATTGGTTGGCTGACCCCTGAGGTGACTTTCTGGTTGTTCACCGGAGAACTTTTCGACCAGCTTCGCTTTCTACCCGAGGTTTGCGCCAGGAAAGAGCAAGCATTATGCTCACGGTATGGCCTGGTCAACCCAGAGAATATTGTTTTGCTCAGGAAGTTGACGAGGGAGACACGAATCGGAACGAGCGTTTCGCCCGCCTCACCGCTAAACTTCTGCAGTCTGCCACCCATCATTTCTCGAAGAAGCAATCTCCAAACAATCGGGCATACCCGGCGACGGTCACGCGCCCTTGCTAACAAGGCCATGGCTTATGTGGATTGGTCAATTCGAATTGTCCAGCCTGGGAGCTCTAGGCCTGGTCCGGGGTTTAGTCCCCGGTTGACCGCCGCGGAGAACAGCGATAAGATTGGTTTAGTCACGAACCGGAGCGATAAGGATGTAAAGTCCGTCGATGAGCAGTTGACTTGAGGCTACTGATCTCTACTTTGCCAGCTCTCGTTCATTGGCTTGAGCTGTGAATATTATGCAGGCGCCGCTGTCGATGTCCCATGAGGTGGTCATAGCCTCGCACGTAGCGATGGGGTTACCCCGGATTGGCTCTTGAGGAGTTCTAGAAGTGACACATCTCCCCAGATCTTTCTCCAATCTGAGCCATGCTGGGATCTTGCGACTCTAATATTCTAGATTCCCTCCGATGCTAAAATTGGGTGGTCATGAGATTATATTCATTTGCCATTGAATTATCATTGACACGCTTAGATATTTCTAACTCTCACGGTAGACGTACATGGTTGTCAGCAAAGGCGCTCTATTAATCCGCCCATCATCAGACGGTTAGAGTTAGAATAGTCTCATGTTTCAGAACTTCCTGGCCGCCGTGTTTTACGTATGCGCCTATACTACAAGGCTGGGTGTCTTGAAAATTCGGCCAGGCCACTGCAGTCGCGGTGGTGCATTCTCCCGCGAGATTGTGGGCGTACTTGAAATAGAAAGGATCTAATCTTAGCTGGGCGCTTAAGTGATGGATGGTACCTGGAGCTAGCGCGGGGTCGTACTGAGATCCTCAATTTTTATCAAATCGATTTTCTTTTGCAATGGAAATTATTCTCCATCGTTTACAATTATAGTGCTTCCGTTGAATCATCTTCAATGTCTCTATTGAGGCTTTATGTTTGCATTAAACCTTACCGCCGACCGTAGATGTATATTAGTTTTTATGAATGCTTTAATACCACGGCAAAATTGTTCCAGCGTGACGCTGGGATTTGACCCAGTCGCTTCTTCGGCGCATAACTTTCAATAATGTGTTAAGGCTCGGCTTCCGATCTTTTTCTTACCCTTTCTAAGGTTGCCTCCCTTCCATTGATCTAGCACATTGAGCTTGGTCCAGAATAAAGACTGTAGCCATGTGAGGAAGGCCATTTACAGGATCGACTAACGGCTATGCTTCATTTCTCATTGCCCTTTAATTTAGTCATTCGACCTGTTAGGTCGCTGTTATATATTACCACTGAACTGACTATCTATGCAATGACCCGCCATCACTGGGCCAGTTCAGAGCTGGGAATGGCGATCTACTGCAGCAGTTAAGTCAATCCAATCTTGGAAGCGAAAGACGGAAATTCCATGGTTGTGATAAGTCATTTCCATTAGCAAGACCATTGGCTTGAAAAGTTGTGCTTGAGTATTTACAGAGGCATCTCTATTCCTAAATCCAACACCTCGAATCCATTGGTGACCGGCCTCCCCGAAAACCCCTGAAATATTTACTGTCAAACAGTGGACTGTTTCGCATCTATTCTTAAGAACTATTCTAGAGAGATGGAACCTTGATAGCCGCCAATGAGGCTGTCGAGGTTATTGAGCCTCTCCAGGGCGCTTAACATAGTGAGGCTCAACCGCCATGCATACAATTTTCTATATCTCCTGTCTCTCTGCTTCAACTCCAGACCCACGTTAAGAATTTCTTTTTCTTGTAGCATAAGCCATCATGGCCTTTGTCAAACTTCACATCAACGAGGCTAACCCCTCTGTGAAAGAGGTATATGGCAACTACTCTGATTGGAAACTGTTCTGTATCCTCCGACGATACCTTGAGCCAAGAAAGAGACATTTATCACTCAAAGAGGCCACAACTCTCATTTATAAGATCATCATGCCTAAAAAATCTGGAAAATCCATTGAATATCCAGTGGAGGCATTCGGTCGTGTGATTTTAGATGTGGCCCGGCAAATTCCGTTCTTCCATGAATCGCAAGGACGCCTCGTCCAACTCTTGGAGCAATTTCACCAGTTCCTCGAATTGAAACTGACCAATGATCAAGAGGTAGGATATTCTAGCGGTGAGCGTTTTTGCTGGCAGGAATATTGACATACATTATGCCAGACAGAGATATTATATCTTATTATGGGTGCACTAATTCAGGTAGCCCGAGAAATGTATAATGGTTAGTTAAGCCTTGGCTAGTTCCTATTTTTGGAGATATAAACTAATCGAATATTCTCCCCATAGCTTATTTGGACCCTTCCTCAGTTGAAAGAGCTTCTTATTTGAATCTCACCTCCTTTTTCGCTCGTCTTGCCTCTACTGGTATATTGGGCTCCTCGTGGGCGGTTGAAAAGATGAGAGATGCTCTTGAACGAGATGTTCCGAAAGATACTGAGTCTTATAACTGCCACATGGCTGCGGCAGCTTTGTGGATACACCATTATGGTCCATGCCTCTTTTGTGCAATGGCACACCCATCCCAGAAACCAAGCCGTCGAATCCAGCATAAGTTTCGGGCTGGTCCTCTGTATAGCGGTTCCGCATTCAGTGTTGGAAGATGGAACTTTTGGCGAAATGCCTTTGATCTGGCGATCAAGACATGCGATTTGAACGATGAATGTCGAGATCTTGTGCAAAGTGCGTCATTTTTGATGAATGAGATCGTAGAAATTGGCGTTGTCGAGACACGGTGATAGTGTTTCTTTCTTTGTCGGAGGAGAGAGATTCATTTGCAAAATTTGTATTCTTATGCATGTATTATAGCGAGCTTCTATACCCATCTATTCATTTCGACTTGGTGAAGACGAGAAATCCTCCTCTCGAGCCTAATGGTTCTCTAATATATTACAATCTTGCCTTGTCTTCTTCCCGACCTACAAGGTTCGGGTGAGGGGTTCGGACGGGTCGAGTCACAGCGTAGAACGCAAACCCTTGAGACTTGGTCGAGAACTGAAGAAGTAGATGTATGTCAGTCGCCAGCTCGCAAGACGTATGCGGTAAACTTTGAATATTAAAAAAAATGAGAGATAAGTATGACAAACCTTGACTTTAGATCCGACATGGAAGAAGGCAAAATCTCCGGGGACTAGGTGATGGGTGATTCCGGTGGCTTCATCCTAACGGGTAGACGAAATTCATCAATATCTTCGTTTGGAACTTGGAAGGGCTTCAAAGGGATAGACGGTGCCAGGAAGCTTCCATGAGCGCAAGACGAAACATACCAAAACGTCGATCTGACCACTCAGGACATACTTGGTCTCTTCAAAGGTGTAATGCGCGGGCCTTTGAGGACCAGCCTCGATCTTATAGAATCCCGACGTAAAATGCGCGGGAGATTCGGTTTTGGTGCGGATTGAGTGGAAGTCGGCCGTAGTAGCATTCTCGCCCTGTGGCAGGGGAATGAACTCGTGGCCGGCGCCCTTGATGATGGTAAGAGGAACGAGGTTGCTAGACACTTTTCGGGAGACAGCAGTGTCAGACACATTCAGTGGTGATTGATCCTGGTGGAGCAGGAAATAAAAATAACTCACTTTTGCTGTATCTTTTGTAGCTATGGATAAAGTAATTCAATTATGAACACGAGCAAGCGCCGCGCTTTGAAACTATATAAAAATGCTACAACACGGGTGCCTTCCCGTTGTAGGGCGAAACTCCCGCGTTCAATAACCCGACGAGGCAACCCGGGCCCCGGGCACATCGCCCGAAGGTGGGGGAAATATCGGGCGGATAACCCGAGCCGCTATAAAGGGCTATGCTGTCCCATTCGGTCGCGAATTGCGTGCTACGTCTGCGGGGAAAGTGTCTGAATTTCATGAAAACGAAAAGTAACGCGGGGAAAATCGTGCGCCGGAATGGAAAAGCATTATTTCGTCGCAGCTGAAAGAGATTATTGCAGTGGGATTTCGACCAGTCCTGGTTCAGCTACCCCGCATTCCTTATACGGCTCGCCTTCCTCTTCGTTGAGGGGCACTACACAGGACTTAGTTATCATTCTATCTCAATGGAATTTTTTGAGTATTCATAATACACCCTCATTCAACATCAAGAAGCTTTCTTGCTTCTCTATTTATCATCAAAAGTGTCAAGTGGTCATACCTCTTGGCCCCTCATACATAGCTTGATTTTGTGTCCCAGAGCCCCACTAAAAAAGACTCCTATGGAAATACTTACCCAATTAGGTATACTGACACCATAGAGAATTTTAAAATCACCGCACATTGTGTGTTTGATCTTTCCATCCTGATTGATTCTTGGTTTGGTAGAGAGATTCTTGGAACCACTGAGTAATTGTAACCTTGTCAATAAATATCTTGAAGCCGGAATCTCTCCTCTTGGAGCTACGCTGCGCTATTCGTCCCAAGGCCCCCCGGCCAGGCTCTACCGAACGTCCGAGGAACTATTTTGTAATCGGCATCAAACTAATGAACACTATGTATGATATGCTAGGCCGAAATTCTATATCTACTGCGACTCAGATATGCAAATGTCATGACTGAAGCAAGAATCAAATGCAAAACGAACTTGATTATTGTCGTATCCCTAGAGGACGAGGATGTTCTTGGGGAATTGTATAAGCTATATATGCATCCTCATTATCTCACAGAGTGTCCTCTGCAAAAATAGTACCGCGAAGTCTGGCTTCAGGGTCCCATTGGGCCCCAATTTTCTGGATGCGTTCCTTGGCCGGGTCGCTCCAGTAACGATGCGGCCTGTCCTTAGGGTGGGCATCCCCAACATAGGTCCCCAGCAACAAACCTTTGCTGTCCATATCCTTGAAACAATCCAAAATCCAAGTCTGCTGCTTATGATCCTGGTCCTTATCCCCATAAATGGCCATCAGTGAGACATAATGTTCGCTGTGGATAGACCAGGCCATCTCGGGTAACTTGGTTCGCTGCTTCATTGGCTCCCAGTAAGCTATACTTCCGGCCGCTTGCGCAGGAAGGGTTGTAAACATCTCGCGGCAGGCCTCGATAATGTCGGTTCCTGGTGTGAGGAAGACACTGTCGGTGAAGTATCTTGCTCCCGGGGGCATCATTGCATGGCCTGCCTCAAATTCCTGTTGCACAGATGTATCTACGCAGTCTTGCTCCACCATGGCACCAGCCGGATGAGACTCGTGGAGAGGTTTGAGTAATTCTTTCGCTGATTCGTCCGACTCCGCATGTACATGAGCATGAAAGGCAATGACTGGAATGGGCGTATTCGGTAAGGTGAAGCCGAAGATAGTTGGCTCAATGTCATCGGATAGAGTGGGGAGAATCTGGCATCTGTAGTCAGCTCTGTTGTGGATTAAGGCTGCGTCTCATCTCCCTCAGTACTGACTTCCAGCACCCATTTGAAGACCATCTCATAACACACGGCCGGCCAAATATAGGTACATCTCTTGACTGTGGGAAGAAGTGGTCGGGTGTTCAGGTGGAATTTGGTCACAATGGCTGGGAATTCTGCGTTATTTGATTCAATCAGTCCTGCTCACATTGCACAGATCGTGTCACTTGAATTCAAAGCCCGCACAAGAGCATCTTTACAGTACTCACCTGGCCCTGCACCCCTAGCGGCCCAGAACAAATCCGCGTTCTCATCTGGGGAGCAGTGTTTGACCTCCCCCGAAACAGTCACAACGTCAACAGCATTCAGGTACTCGCAGGCATATCCGTAGCTCTGTTAAGTTACGGGGCTATCAGACTGAAGATCTCGTGAAACGGTTCGCACCCATACTTACCCTAGCATTGAGTCCAATTCCACCCTGTAGCAGAAAGCCACCCAACCCGACTTCGCCAGAATGTCCGGAAGGGAAAAAGCGCTGCTTATCCGCCAGGAAGAGCAATAATTCCGAGGAAGTAACGCTGGGAGATACCGATACAACTCCCGTGGCATCATCAAACTCCAGATATCGGAAGTTCTCTAGGTCCACCAATATCGAGTCTTTGCGCAGAGACCAGCACTGAAGGCTGTGCCCGCCCGATCGAAGAGCGAGCCTCACATTATGTTCCTTTGCCAATGCCGTCGCGGCCACGATGTGGTTTACAGTGGTGGGTTTGACAATAGCAAGAGGCTGATCATCCGGCCGTTTGGAATTGAAGGTCCGAATTCGCCATGCCTCGTATTCAGAAGGCGGGGCATTATCACGCCGAAGGATTGGAAGTTCTGGGATAGTCATCTTACCCGTCGTTTTTTCTCGACGAAAACTGAGAGATCGGGATTAGATAGATTTCAAGGGCACGAGGAAGGTTGGAGGGGGCCCAAGTAATGTTTATTAACAGAAATAGACAGGAAACTGAAGTACTTGCATTCAGCCAAGAAAATTGTTTTAAATCGTGTTCTAAGGAAGTTGAAAAAAAGAGGGCAAGGCAAAGAGACATAAGTATTTAAGTACTTATGAGCCCTGCTGGCTAAGTAGATTCTCCTATCGGCTACCTATTGACCCCAAAACCATGAGGTAAAATTGCGCAATACGGAAACCGAACGCCTCCTAGGTGCTGCACAGTTCTGGACGTATCTCACCTCTATCTCATCGGTCAAGACTCGATTCGCCAGGTCAGCTCCCCTGTGCATGTTGATTGCAACGTTTCACTGCAGTCCACATTAGCACATGCAGATGCAATCTCAATCACTATGCTTCCTGCATTGCAGCTATAGTTTATGTACTCGAATATCAGATGCAATTTGGCTACGTGTCACTTGGCATAGAAAAAAAAAGATGCAGATTTTCGGCGCAGATAGCCCAGCAAACTATTTCCACCTCGCATAAAGCTCTGATCCAGTAATTTGTATATGCATTCGGGCAGATTGGGCTTCACTCAACGTGTAACCCTGCACGTTCTGTATGGCATGCAATGCACAATATCGCTAGCTGTATGAAGCCTGTCATGTTTTCCTGCACGAGAGCCAGGATTTTTACCAAGCCTTCGAAGGTGATTGATAGGTCACAAGGTTCCCCGCACATTCTGATGTGTGTGTAGAGCAGCTATACATCTGGGCTGACCGGAGTTCTTCGACTTTTGATCCTGTGAAAGCGGGGCGATACAACATGCATGATACCATTGACCGAATACCAGATGTCAATTATGGTCCTGTAATCTTCATCAATAGATACTGTCCTTTGTCAACATCCAACTCACCCCTCCTTCTCATATAAGTCTGATTAGTCGTAGGTTGCACTCAGTGGGAACCTTGTTTGACCAAACCAAATCCTTCCACTTCATCAAGCTCAAGATCATCTTAAACTATGGGTTCTCACGAGGTAGAATTGCGACCCTGGCAGTCTCTTGCCGCGGGACTTGGTTTTAGCAGCCCAGACGAGGAATACTGGTGGACTGCTTTTGCCCAACCGCTAAACCAGTTGATGGAATGGGCCGACTACTCGATTGCCGAGCAGTATCGTGTGCTGGCTTTTTTGCACCGCTATGTCATCCCCACTTGTGGTCCCAAGCCTTATCGGAACGGAGAGCAATACTGGAAGACCTTCATGGGCTTCGATCATACCCCGATCCAAGTCAGCATCAACTTCTACAATAGCAAGGCTACGGTTCGTACGGCCAACATCCCTATCTGTTCCCTCGCCGGATCCGCACTCGATCCCATCAACCAGAAAGCGACGACCGATACACTGAACGCCCAGAAACATCTCGCACCCGGGATTGACCTCCGTTGGTTTGAGCACTTCGCCAAGGCTTTCTTTCTCCCCAACGACGAGGCCCATTTGCTAAACGCCCGGGTTTCAGACCGCATTCATGCCATGCAGGGGGTGCAGGGTATGTTGAGCTATGACTTTCCGTACCACTCTACCCAAACTAAGGTTGCCATGTCTCCAATATGGAAGCATATTGAGACCGGTCGGCCGATTGGAGACCTCATGACCCAAGCCATCAAAGACTTAGGTGATGAGGCGGCGGGATATATGCAGTCTCTTGGAGTCTTAGAGGCTTTTATCGAGTCCGAAGCTGCCAAAGATGCCGGGGTTAGTCCGGCCTTCTTCGCCTTTGACACCAACCTGAGTAAAGATTACAAGAGCTCGCGCATCAAGATTTACCTCGCCACCCCTCGCACGGCCTTCAATCGCATGGTGGACATTTTCACCCTAGGAGGTAGATTGAATGGACTGGAGATGGAGCGTGCTACCCAGGCGCTACGACTGCTCTGGTCGTCCATTATCAATGTGCCCGATGGTCTATCGGACGATGCCGATATTCTTCCTAAGAATCCCCACCGTTGTGCCTGTGTCATCTTCAATTTCGAGATCTGGCCAGGTGCACTCGTCCCGACACCAAAGATTTACCTGCCCGCGGCATATTACGGCAAGCCCGACCTGGAGATTGCTGAGGGCATGGACGTCTTCTTCAAAAGCCAAGGCTGGAATCAGCCATTCCACTCATACCAAGAAAATTATGCGAAAGCCTTGTGAGTACTCGGCTCTTTCTGATTGGCATCAATCCCCCTAGATAGAAAAGATGGTTAATAATGGTCGACTAGCTTGCGAGATCAAAAGGTGACCTGCCGGCATCACGATATTTCGTTCTCATACAAAGGAGAGGGCGCATACGTCACGGCTTATTACAAGCCAGAGCTAGATGCATTCGCTAATGCTGCTACGTGGTTGCCCGAGATTTATAAATAAAAATCATCCCAACCCGCAGCTATCTTTTTGGATTGGATGGAGAGATCATAGAGCCTTGTGGCCCGGCCCCCTTTGAGTGTTTTAGAGACTTGAAGGACTTCTTCTGCACTGAGTAGGATAGCACAGAGCCACCGAGTGGAATACAAATGCATACCTTTCGGCAATCTGTATGACTCCATGCCCTCCAGTGGATAGGTTTGCAAGGACTTAAAAAGAGTGGCTATGGCTTGAAGTATACACCAAAGCCAGGTCCCTTTTTTCTCTTTCGACTTCCTCTACAACGCGATCATGTCCTGAGTCTCTTCTATTGCCATCGTTTTCATTCATTTTAATTATCTATTGGGAGGGCTGCACTTCTCAATCCTCATATAAAGATCATTTTAATAAATTCTAAGGCAACTACTGTAGATTGTCAATATTTTCCTTGCGAAAACGCAATCGACATACCGGGGGGAAACCACAGAGCCCCGATTGCTGATACGAATTAATTCCTATATTGAGCCCCGCAACTTATCGGAACGCAATAACAGAACAATAGAACCAGTAGTATCGCTCAATAAGGCTCATATCTGACTATGAGGTAGGTGTACATAGTCTTCTGCTTAGAGCGGTTCATTCTGAGCTTGCACCATAATCTAGAAAGGATCCTCGCCTCTGCAGGTGGTCACACTATTTCGTTTCACGTACTTGCAGCTTGCATAATTATGGTACCTGAGAAATATCTAGATTATCTGATGACACTCGAGATCTCACCCAGGCAAGATTACGTATAAGAAACAAAAGTGACCTTTTCCCTGACTTGCAGGACACATTACGAAGCCAGCCTTTCAAGGATACACTCTCTGGCCAAACAGTGAATAAACATTGGATTAATTGAAATTTTTGAAATTTTACGGTACTTGACGGGTATTTTACAATACATCTTAGAGAGGTAAGCTTGGTCTGGTAACTGAGATACATGTGGCACTGTTAGGCGCCATGGTGGAGCACTTGGCCAGACAGTGTAGTACAATGCCCGACCGGGAGACCACCATATTAGGCGATCTGGGATAGATCTCCTCCACGGGGATAAAGCTCCACTATTGAATACCCGACATGAAGACCATTTGGCGAATGCACCCGGATATGATCCAAGGGAACACAACAGCTGAGGATATGCAGCAGGAAATGGCTAATGCAAAGGCATGCAGATCAAACTATCGTAGCTTTGTCTGGCATTAAAAATACCGATACACGGTGTGGTATCAGGATGTCAGAGATACATAATACGCAGATGTTGTTGCTTATCTTACACGAGGAAGCAAAATTACTGATACTTTACCGCCCACCCCACGGGCGCATAGCAAATTGTTTGTTCGTATGCAGGGTGCGCATCCAGATCATGCATATTGCAGCAGTCTAATGGTGCAACGTAAAAGAGATACACTGCACTTTCTCTCTTCTTTCTTATTCCTCTTACGTAGGATCCAAGCTAAACCGCACTGATTAGCAGGGGTGAGTAACCAGGCTACACAAGACGATAGGCGGGCTGGGTGTCGAAGCTCTCTCGAGTAATGCACTCACACCTTCTCAAACAAAGATCACATGCAAAATTGAGATTCATTCAATCAAGATTCAGCCTACCAAATTTATCGAACATCTTTCGCACCAACGAGCGTGCTTGAGTGAGTGAACTCGACTGAGAGTTCTATTTGAAGATTGTCGTGCCAAAGGCCGGGCCAAGCAAGGAACGGTTACTATGGACTATCTATCCCCTATGGCCCTTGGTCTTGTAGTCATTATTTGGCTTACAAGGGCCTGGTACCAATCTCTCAAGACCTGGGTATGTATTCATCTTTTAGCACGTCTGAGCCATGTTGATGCCCCAACAGGTTGATGTTCCGTCAGTTGGAAAAGATGGTATCCTGAGCCAATGGATCACTGCACTCCAGTGGCGACAAAAAGCAAGGAGCCTCATCCAGGAAGGGTACGAAAAGGTTTGTCTTGTTGAGCTTTCCCCTAGATTTCTATATCAGGCTCATCGTCTCTGGCCCAGCATGGTCACCACGCATTTAAGGTTGCGACACCTAGTCGCTGGGAAATATTCATTTGCAATGAGAAAATGATAAAGGAGTACAAGAACCTCATGGATGATAAGTTCTCGGCTAATGCCGTGACAGCAGACGTAAGTTCTCCAGCATGATGATAAGCTCCAAAGCCTAGCTTACGAGGTTCATTGCAATCTGTTCGCATTAGATGTTCCAAGCTAAGTGGACGGCTCCCGGGGCAGCCGAAGGAGTTCACAAAATTCCCATACCCCTTCTTGCAAAAGCCTTGACTTGGCAGCGAAATCGATCCAGTGTTGTAGGTGATCCATACTTTAAAGAATTTGTAGCGGAGTTCCTGCACGCCTGGAAAGTGGAAACCAAAATCACAAACGAAGGTAAGAACACCTAGACTGTGTGGGGTGTGATAGAATCAAGATGTACTAAAGTTAATGCGCTAGGGCCATATGAATTATGTTGCTTCGAGACTGGGACGAGGATTGTTGCGCATCTTACGGCCAAGTCTCTGGTAGGATATCCACTATGCCGGGATCCAGAAATAATCGACCTATTTGCGGGATATGGCAATGCGGTGCCGTCAAGTGGTTTTTTAATTGCAATGTTCCCCGGCATATTGAAGCCGTAGGTTCAACCCCTTTTTACAGACACATATTCAAACTTATCACTGCATAGTTTTATTGCCAAGTTCTGCGAAGCCCCGAAGATGTCGAACCGGCTAGATAGAATATTTCTGTCTGAAATGAAGCGTCGATTGCAAAATGGAAGCGACGCAAGTGTAAGACCACCCTTTTTTCTGTATGTGTTGACTATTTACTATTTTTTCTTTGGAAACAGGATATTATGAGCTGGCTGTGGCACTGGACGCAGGAAAACGAGCCAGAGAAATACAGCGAGCTTGACATTGTTCGATCTATCACATCTGCGGTATTCGGGGCCATTCACACAACAACCCAGGTGAGATTTTGATTCCCCGCCCGCTTGTTTTAGTTGAGAATTCAGGCCTCATCTTTGGTAATCCTAGGTTCTCGTACACTGTCTATTCGAACTTGCAACACGGCCGGAATACGTTGAGCCTTTGAGACAAGAGGCGCAGCAGGCATTCAACCATCACGGAGAGTGGGAGAAAGAAGGGATTGAGTCTATGCTCAAGCTTGACAGCTTTATCAAGGAATGCCAACGATTCAATCCTCTTGATTCGGGTATGTCATAATCCAGTGCGCCTTTGCAGATTTAAATCGCAACTCTAACGAAGTCATGCGGTGTAGGATCACTGGCGAGGTGTGCTACCAATGATTTCACGTTTAGCAACGGTTTGAAGGTTGCTAAAGGAACATATGTCTTTGCACCAAATGCTCCAGTGTTATTTGATGAGAGATTCTATTCCAACGCGCACCAGTTCGACGGATACCGATTCTATCGGCTTGGACAACAGAGTGGCAAACCTCAGGACTTCCGATTTGTGGCCACAAACTCTAAATATCTGCAATTTGGTGATGGAAGGCATACCTGGTAGGTTAAATGTGTTGATTTGAGTTAGTTCTGCAAGTAAAGCTGCTTAGCGTCTTTCTGGCCTATAGTCCGGGTCGCTACATGGCCGCAGATGAGATCCGCCTAATGCTTGGACACATTCTCCTTCATTACGACATTACAACAAAGAATAGCGAGGGTCGCCCAAAGAACTGGTTTTTTAAGAAAATTCTTTTCCCGGATATGAAGGGCGTGATTGTTCTCAAGAGTCGAGCGGGAGTGAGAGCAGAGAAGAAGTGAACTCTTCAGACAGGCTCTGATTCGGGTAGATTATTATAGGCTGCCCTTGCTCTTCGATTATTCAGACCTACAATGTTGCTCTTAACCCTTCATCCCGTCTTTCGTTCTGCTCCTCTATTTGGTCCTCTTTGAAATCATATTCTCTGATTTCCCGTCATACTTTGAATCTTATCTTTCAAAATTCTTTAGCTTGATGTATTAGTGCGAGACTGAAGAGCTGGGCGGTAATGCAGTACCTTTTTGATATTAGGGACTAGCCGGCCCGAATCTCAAGTTTTGGTATTCTTAGGCTCTTCCTTAAACAAACATCTTTACATCTTGTGCCAAGGGAGACATCTTGTGCCAAGGGAGACATCTTGTGCCAAAGGAGGAGCCTCGTCAGTCTGCTAGCGCTTCTGGTCATAAAATCTAATTCCGTGTCCAACTAGGTGTAAAAGACTGGAAAATGATGAGCCATAGAGCCTAGGCTAACAATTATTTAACCCTCCACAAATACTATGTACCTTACAACAGGGAACCCGGTCCCATCAAACCTGAATGTCCTAAAGTCTTACTCGCCCAACTCTCTTCGCCATTACAGGGCCGGGTTTCCCGAAATTTGAACCACCGAAAAACATATAGTGGCCAATAAAATCCATTCCTATGCTACCCCGATAAACTCATGCGACATGCCATATGAACTTAGATTATTTGCTGTTCATCTCGATCGAATCTTTACAATAAAGGGCCGATCTGGGTCCATCCCACCCACCCTGGAGAAATCCGGAAGGGGTCGGCCCTGCGAGAGCAGTATGTCCTCCTCCACCTGAATATCCAACCGGCAGACAAGCACGGCCAGACCTGCAATAATTTCATACATGGATAGATTACGCCCAGGACAAAGCGTATGACCGCCCCCAAATGGACGAACATGGGAGAGCTGACTTCGCAGATTCTTGGACCGCACTCCGGCAGGCAGAGACAAGGCTTCAACTCGATGACGGGCCACCATCCGCGGAGAAGAATCTGTTTCGATGACACTGGGTGCTACCGGTTGATCCTCGCCTTTCTCGTTGTGGTCCATGAATCGCCCCGCCCAGAAATGTTGCGGATCGGACCTCAAGCCCATCGCTTTCGTTCCGGTAAATGATGAAGACCATATCCCGGCGTCGGTTTGGGCAGGTCGTGCCGGAAGAAATACGAGGTCGCCCTTTTGGAGATGGTACTGGCCCCCGAGTAGGGTGGATTCGGTGACTGCGCGCACAGGGGCAACGGCCACTCCAAAGCGGAGAGCCTCGAGAAACAATGATTTGAGGATGGGGTTTGTAACAAGCGCATGCAGATCAAATGTCCCGTCAGCCTTGCGACAGGACTCGGCGGCTGCTCGGACTTTCCCATGGAGGACGGGGTCCAGGATGGTGTGAATAAGCATCCAGAGTCCGATAGGAACGGAGTTGGCGTTTTGTCTGGCGTCCCGTTAGGCTGGATGGGGAAATTCTGCATCAGGGGGGTTGGACACTTGACTTACGACCACAACAAGCCCAAGTGGAATCCAGCCCGTCCTCTTTCGCTCAGCCCACTCTCCAAATGTAAGCGGTATCGCTCCCGCATTAGTCGTTGACCCCAATACTCATCCCAGTCTGGGTCCGTTCTCTCCATCTGCGACAGAGGCCGGTTTTTGATCGCCCGATCCTCCCAACAGCGCATCCCATCTATCATCTTTTGTCGGGCGTGGTTACCCTTTCGGCAGGCAAAAGCGGGTAGTGATAGGGTCAACCTAACCAGGTGGCTGTCAAAGTGCCAAAAGTCCTCATTAAGGGTTGGCCACATGTCAAGGATACGTGTACCGAAGAGATATGGAATTGCTGCCAGGGTATAGTGCCTCTTCACCCACGCACAGAGATCCACGGGCTCGATATAAGCCCCCTGGCAGTCAACAGCAGACGCGAATTCATGATCAAGGTTTTTATTAAGCTGGTTGATGAAGAATTGAATCATGCGTTCCAGGTTCTCTCCTTCCAGGGTCCCGACGAGGGAGTTGTGCAGGTCTTCATAGCCACTGCAATCGCCCTCGACACGGCCAGAACTCTTACTCATCATGATTTCATTGTCTCGTTGTGGGACCCCAAATGCCACATTGATCCCGGTAGACTCGAATATCAATGTCTTTGGTTGCCGATGGACTTGGCCCACGAGTGTCGAATCAAAGATAATATGTGCGCGTCGTCCTGCAAGCTTAATGGTAACCAGCGGGTCCGTAGGATAGTTCTGGCTGTTATAGTGACCGAGGTCAGCCATATTGAGCTTTTCCTTCTAATCGGGGGCGCTAGCTAACCGAACACCACTGATATACTCTGTCAAACTGCTAGTCATTTCGAGAAGGTGTCCGATCCATGGAATTGAATATGGAATTGGTGGGCGTGAGGTACAATGGCGTGAGAGATAGAAGCGCACTGTTGTGTAAACTCGTGTCGAGGTGAGCACAATCAGTATTGTGATAAGAAGCCATTGGATCGAATGGGTTGTGTCGAAACCTCCAGTCATGACTTCGGTTTCCAAAGGCAGTGCTCGTGTCTATGTTCAGGAAGAATTGACCGTGGTCGTCTAATTAATTTTCTTTGCGGATACCGAGCAAAAAAGAAGAGCCGGGCAGAGCAAAAGATTGTTGTACTCTGTCCCTAGAAACGTTTGCTGGATGGAAAGACTTCGTTTCTTGACCAATTTACGTATATTGAGTCCAGTATTTATGGTCAGACCTATATGCGTAGATACCTTCAGTAAACATCATAAAGTACAATCTCTAGCCAGGCCAATTCGTTTCTGATATCCTACCGTGGCGTCTAATGGTACAACATTACCTGGGTCTTTCAACCAATCTTACCTCTCTGTGATGCATAGTAAAACCCCTGTCAGGTACCGTAAAATTTCAAAAATTCAATAATGCAATGCTTATGCACCGTGGGGCTATCAGGAACGGTCTGGCCAAAGACTGTATTGTGGTAATGATACGACATGCAGATCTACCAAAGCCCGGGACGATGGAACATGCCCTTGTCCAAAGATGTTGTGCAGAGATGGCTTATATTCGTAATATAACAAATTATGCAAAATTGGAACCGATAAGAAATTAGATATAAGCCAATCAGATTAAAAATTACATAAAATATCACAGATCTACATCCACGGTGCCTCAATCATGTCTCAGGTGTCCTCGTATAGCCACGGATGGGGTATGATACAAGTAACTCTGTGAAAAGCTGTAAAATGTCTCCCAAAAATGTAAAAGCAGCTCACTAGCCCCTTAACTTTCGCTTGCTTTCTAAACCACCCACTTCTATCTTGCTTTCCATTGCATTCTACGGGACGATGAGCACCATGATAATCCAGCTTTCATGGGTCCTGGGAGCTCTGCGCGAGGAGGTAGGCCTCCTCTGGAAATATGTGGCATTCATGGTCTTCATTTATCTTCTCCTACCAAAACCTGCCTACAAGACCAATGTTAAAGTTCCAACGATCAAGTTCATGAGCCCCTGGCTTCCAGGAATCATAAGTCGTTTGCTTTTCAATTCTAACGCCCCATCCGTAATCTACGATGGCTACTCTAAAGTCAGACCCAGATCCGCTTACCTTCGTTTCTGGGTGTATTGACACTTATATAGTATAAGACATTCGCGTACAAGGTTCTGAAACCAGACGGAGACATGGTCGTATTATCAACGAAGTATGCTGAGGAGCTCCGCCAACTGCCAGCCTCGACTCTTAATGCTTTGGAGGCAACCTTTTCGGTCAGTCTCTCACAGCTTAGACCTTTTGCTTCACACTCACAAGATATTCAGGATCATGTTGGGGAGTATACGACTATTCTCACTGATTCTCATCTACATACGGAGACGATTCAAAAGCGATTAACTCCGGCGATTGGTAAGTTTTAGGCCCTTTTTCTAGACAAAAGAATTTTCTGATCAAGGATATAGGGAGACTCATCCCTAGAATAATCTCTGAACTGGACTATGCCTTCCAAATCGAGTTCCCAAATTGTGACAGTATGCTGATCATCGGTGAGAAACAAAAAAAAAAAAAGAGTATTTACTGACAGGGCTCTGTTGTAGCTCAATTTGTCGCAATCAACTCCTACGAAGTTTTCCTGCGTCTCGTTGCCCGGGTAGGCGCTCGTATCTTTATCGGCGATGAATTGTGCCGTGAGGAAAAATGGCTTAAGGCGTCAATTGATTACACCAAAAACATATTCTTAACCATTGCACTGCTGCGTCCCTTTCCAGGGTTTCTCCACCCTATCATCGGGCGGATTCTCCCCAGCAGTAGAAGCCTGGACCGCCAGCTGGTTTATATAAAAGAGGAACTATTAGGGCCTCTTATCAATAAACGCCGAAGCCTTGAGGCAGTCTCGGATCCCAATTATGAGAAGCCTGATGACTTCCTCCAATGGATGATGGATCTAGCAAAGACAGAGAAAGAGTCACACCCACACAACCTGGCTCAACGACTGCTTGGAATCACGAGTATGGCCGTCGTTCATACATCTGCCATGAGTATGACACACATCTTGTACGACCTCCTTGTCATGCCTCAATGGGTGCAGCCATTACGGGATGAAATCCAAACGGAAGTTGCGGATTGGAAAAATATTACTCAAGCCAACCTGAACAATTTGAGGGTCATGGACAGCTTTTTGAAGGAATCGCAGAGGTTTAACCCTCCTGGAGAACGTGAGTGGTTACCAAGCCTTTGCTCTTGATACATCTGGAAAGCTGATGATCAAATTCCTGAAATAAAGTCTCGTTTCACCGCGTTGTAAAACACGATCTGACTTTATCTGATGGGCTACTTCTTCCCAAGGGAACCCATATCTGCATGGCCGCCGGTCCCATCTCGATGGATCCTGAGGTGGTTGAAAATCCCGAAGTATTCGACGCTTTCCGTTTTGTGAAACAGAAAGTTCCAACATCTGGATTTGTGAGTACGGGTCCGAGTCATATGCATTTTGGTCTGGGTCGATACGCCTGTCCTGGAAGATTCTTTGCATCCATTGTGATGAAGTTGATTCTGAGTCGATTTCTGGCGGAGTACGAATTCCATTTCGCCCCTGGCCAAACGGAGAGGCCACGGAATCTCCTGATTGGAGATAAGATTGTGCCAAATGTGTCCACGCCAATATTTATCAAGAAACGGGCTTCTGAAATCTGAGATTGGATACTACAACTTTATTTTCAGTCTTCTATGGGAGGGAATGGCAGTGCTGGCTAAGGAAAACTTGTTCCGTTAGTGCCTAGTGCCGCGACTAGGCTGTCCAGATCACTCCAGGGCCTTTCGCGACCTCAAGATACTCCAAATCAATCTAGCTCCTTTCATAGAACTTTGATCTATTACACATAATCGACTCCCATTTGAGTGAGCCAAAAAAAAAAAAAAAAAAAAAGGATTCAATAAAAACCTAGAAGATAGTGGAAGTTCCTACCTACGTAATTTGCCTTTCCAACCACAGCGTAGTATTACCATACCAAACTGAAAACATGTCCATTGATCCTGTTTTGATATGATACGAGCAGTAACCCATCTCCATCATAAATAATGCGGTAAACTCTAGGCCTTCAAATCAAGTTTCTCCGTCCTACCCCACAATTCCAGCCACTCTTTAACGGAGGCCCCGGACTCTGCTAGCTCTGCTGTGCACTTATCACGGACATACTTGCTCCTAATAACCTTTAAGGCGTTGCGAATATTACAAGGCGATGGAGATTCCAGGGCCCTTGTCACCCAATGCCCCTCTGGTGCATCCAATGCCAACACGATAGGGTATGTCATCTCGCGATTGTGCAAGTCTTCGGCAACAAGACCTTTCAACTTCGCGTACTCTGAAGAATAAACATTCTTGCAGTCGTTTTGTAGCTGCGAGTACCAGCTATACTATCGGTTAACATCATCATATACCTAGTTATGGAAAGCAATTACTTACGCAACCACCGTGAAGACTTCATCCATAGAATCATTCTCAAGGACGAGGTGGCCCAGTAAACGAAATAATGCACCTGTCTTGAGCGAGGCCATTTTTCGATATGCCGCAGCTCTCTCTTTGGCAGCCGTGGGAAAGCCACCAATCCCGTCTCGGCGCCAAACAAGGGACATATCCTGGCCTTCAAGGATGTCTCGAAGATCTCCCATCAGCCATGGTGCGAGGTTGGGGAATTCTTTGGTGGTTTTGGTGAGGATCTGGGTGACCCTGTAGTAGGCACGATTTGCTGTTTCGGTTGGGCCGTATATCTTATGTGCAGCGGGTTGTCCTCTGCGATAATCGCTTCCATCGGAGATCTGAGAACCATTCGATCAACACAATCCATGTGAAACTACGTCAGACCGAAGCTCTAGGAGATGGGTTCTCACGTCATCAACTAGCATCAAGCAAAGATGAATAGCATCCATAATTTCCAACACCATCAGGTACTTCGGATAGTTGTCTTTTCCAAGAGTCGGGGATAGTTTGTGAACAAACGGTGCCCAGTGGTACTTGCCATAGATTTTCCGAAGGTATTCGTAAGGGCATTCGAGGCCAGTAATCTCGTCGGGGTTCATTTTTCCGATCAGGTAGGCGTTTTTATCCCACCATCTAGGAAGAGGTACATGATCAAACAAGAAATAAATGCAGCTGCTGACTGCGACTGTCCCCAAGATGGGACCAGCGCCTGGGAACGCCATTTCTGATAGATTTGTAAAAATGTTCATGATTCAGAAAGGAACATGAGTTGGATTACGACGGGAAGCAGGCAGTGCGAATCAACTTGACAATTCCAAAGCATGGCTACCTTTCCCTCCGTCATATATTCGCGCCAAACTATCACTATGTAGTGGCTCCGCTCGCTTTCTGTGATCTATAGAGGGCGGTCCGGAGATTCGCAGTTCATGTCGTATTTGCTGCTTTCACCCTGTCGTTAGCTTGTCCTTGTGGGTCTGATACGGCGGTAGGTCTGAATCCATGACTAGTCTGTCAGACGCTTGCAGATCAAGTTCAGCTCAAGCCAATGCGTCGTTCCCAGGGTCCCGAAAAGGATGCATAGGTATAGTACTTTTGCCTGATTAGGTGCATACTTGAGTTACATCCGAGATCGAAGGTCAGATCCATGCTCATATTCTGCCTAGTACTTAAATTACCATTCACGAGATCAGTGTATGGTAACATTAGATTCTGCACAACTCGAAACGGTATTTGTTTTTCATCAATAAAAACCCGAAAACAATACAGTGCAATTCTATAAGCATAGGCTTGAACCCCAGACAGATTTTCAAGATCATCTTATTAGTCAAACTTAGACGAAAGACCCAGAAATGATACTTCAGCTATCAACAAGAATGATTTAGAGCACGTTAGAAGATTTCTCAAAAAGGTGAAAGATAGAGGTTATCAGGTCGGATGTTTTCTCTGGTATCCAGATTCAGACTTGGGAGCTGCCACTGCACATTATTTTAGCCATAAATACTGGTAAACATTGCTCAAAGACAAAACCTTCAGTACATTATAGACTGGTATGCAGAATATCTCTTACCGTAGTACATTCAGTCGCATGCAACCTGCAAGCGCTTAAGCACTAACTCAATATGGTGAACATGGCGTATGACCCTTGCCCGTTCACCCACCAGCCTCAACTCCATGAATTACCATGCAGTGATAGAGATGCAGGTTAAAATAATCTACCCAGGTCAGGCATTCTGTGTCATACCTGATCATGTTCACAAGACATAAATAGGTGTGCAGTTGACGGGCCTTACGTCCGGACTTAGCCTTGTACAATTCCTGACTCTGATACGATTCTTTTTCTCTTCCCCCGATACGCCATCATGGACGGTTTCGATGTTACTCAAGCCCCTCAAGAATACCAGTCTGTGAAGCCGCTTGCAGATTTTTTTGTCCTCTGTATGGGACTAGGGTGGGTGATAAATTACGTTGGAATGGTTTACACATCGTTCAAGGAGCGTACTTATGGCATGGCCATTATGCCTCTCTGTTGCAATATTGCATGGGAGATTGTCTACTGCGTGGTCCATCCTTCCAAGAGCCGTGCGGAGCTAGGGGTGTTTGTGATAGGCCTTCTCATCAACTTTGGTGTCATGTATGCCGCCATTGTTTTCTCGTCCCGCGAATGGAGCCATGCGCCACTGGTTGAGCGCAATCTCCCGTGGATTTTTTTTATCGGTGTCATTGGCTTTCTCACCGGGCACCTGGCTCTAGCCGCCGAAATTGGTCCTTCATTGGCCTACTCTTGGGGTGCAGTCGTATGTCAGCTTCTCCTAAGTGTCGGCGGCCTCTGCCAACTCCTATGTCGTGGCAGTACTCGCGGGGCTTCTTACACTTTGTGGTATGTAAATTTTTCTTTCATCGGGTCCCTATCCTAGGTCTGATGGGAACACATATGCCAACATCATCTAGGCTTTCTCGCTTTTTAGGGTCGTGTTGCACGGTGGGATTTGCGGGCTTGCGTTGGATGTATTGGCCACAGTCCTTTGCCTGGCTCAACAGTCCCCTCGTTTTGTGGAGCCTGGCCGTTTTCTTGATGGTGGATGGTTCGTATGGAGTATGTTTCAGGTATGTCGAGCAGTATGAAAAGAGACTCCGCATGGGGCGGGCGAAAAAGGCCATGTGATTGCTATTGGTTTATCATTTGTCCCCCAATCAACTTCATAGTTCCATTTGATGGTCGGAAATTGTAGCACTCTAGATATCTTCGTGATGTTTTTTGCTTGTGAAAAATCAAGCCACGTCGGGGTTGTTTCCTTCTCCCCTGAAAAAATTTCGTGTCTTGTCATTACGTAGTGACCGTGCTGATACAGATGGGGGCAGTATTCAAAAATACAATAAGTGAAGCGAGAAAAAGAAAAGCATTCACATGCATAAACCCACTCAAAACGTAAATGCGCATGCGTGCGGGAAGCTGAAAAAGTCACACAATTTGTACGACATTAGTCTGAATTCAAACGGAGCGTTGGGTGGAAATCCCTATCTCTCCTTTGCCGATCCAAGTGAATGGAGCTTGGGGGTAGACCGCAGCCACTCAGTTTTGGAATTTCAGATTTATTTACAGCTCAATGTTAATTGTTCCATATCACACTCGCGGTTTATGCCTTTGAATGCTCAGAATCGCGAAATATGAGCAAGTCGGAATTCCAAGTGATCATCGTAGGAGGATCAATCGGTGGCTTGACATTGGCTCATTGCCTGCAAAGTGCTGGAATCGACCATATTGTCCTCGAGAAATCGAGTAGCCCAGCACCTCAAATTGGGGCATCTATTGGTATTTTACCCAACGGAGCTCGCATATTAGACCAGCTCCAACTTTGGTCTGAGGTTGAGGATTACATCGAGCCCCTGAGCACGGCAACCATTGGTTTTCCCGACGGGTTCAGCTTCAGTAGCTCATATCCTCAAATCATAAATGAGAGGTCAGTCTTTTTCAATCTCTATTTCTCATTCAAGACGTGAACCGGTCTGACTTCCTCCACGGGATCGCGCAGGTTTGGTTTTCCCATCGCCTTCTTGGACCGCCAAAAGCTCTTGGAAATTCTCTATCAGAGATATCCAGATCGCAGTAAGATCCGTCTGGAAGAGAAGGTGACGGCTGTCGAAACTTCCGATTCTGGTGCTACAGTGACCACATCCAATGGCTCCGTCTATCGAGGGGGCCTCGTTGTCGGTGCAGACGGTGTCCATAGCATAGTTCGTCAGGAAATTTGGAGAGCGAGCAAGAAACTCAGCTCAGGTGCAACAGTTGCACAAGAAAAATACAGTGAGTCAACACCTGAAACACCTGATCAGCCCAACGAGAGTTGACCGATATGCAGGCTTGACAGCGGAATTTCGCTGTATCTTCGGCATCTCATCGGCCATCAGGGGTTTGAATGTCGGAGAGCAAGTCAACGCGTTATTTGATGGACTGACCATTGTCACAATCCATGGAAAGAAGGGCCGTGTGTATTGGTTTGTCATACAGAAGTTGGACAAGAAATACACATATCCTGACTGCCCTCGCTACACGAAACATGATACATCGGTCGCGGCGGAGCGATTGAGGAACATACAATTCTACCGGGATATTACATTTGGGCAAGTATGGGAAAACCGGGAAACTGCTTCAATGACAGTGTTAGAAGAGAATACCTTCAAAACTTGGCACCATGGCCGACTATGCCTCCTGGGTGACAGTGTTCATAAGATGACTCCCAATATCGGCCAGGGAGCGAATATGGCGATCGAGGACGCCGCAGCTCTGACAAACCTGCTACGCAATTTGCAGAAACTCCCGGGCACCTTATCATCTACCACTGCCCAAATAGAGACGATCTTGCGTCAATATCGTCGGATTCGATATGAGCGGGTTGAATCAATTTACCGTGACTCGCGATTCCTGGTCCGCTTTCAAGCTCGAGATGGTCTGCTGAATATTCTTTTGAGTCGATACTACGCGCCCTACGCAGGGGACCTACCGGCTGACATGGCGTCCAAAACCATTGCTGATGGAGTTATGTGTGACTTTCTGCCTCCTCCAAAGCGCAGTGGCGATGGATGGAAACGATATCGAAGAAATGGCCGACTTCGGGGCTGGAGGTTTAACGCCATGCTATACATTCTCATGCTTGCCATCCTGTATACATGGATTGGGAGAGCAAATTTGGACTCGGGTGTGTTTTCTTCCTGCGGCTCGTTATTTGGGTTCAAAGCCTGTCGGTACCTACATAGTTTGTTCTAAGCACTTCGGTTGAAAAATTCTTTAGTGACTGTCCAGCTTTCTATGACCTTTAAGTACATAGTGTCAGTCCTCTTCTTTTTAATTTGACTGATCTCTATTGGAACTAATAAATTCCAAAATATTATATCTATATATATTCAAGAAAGAGGAGAGAATAAAGAGAAGAAGGTACATTTATCTTCTCATGTACAGTTCGAAGAGTTTGATCAACTACCCACAGACCATCTATCCAACCCTCTAATAATCCACGAAATCAAAAACTGCTCGATACAACTTACCCATTCGTGTGCTCGGTCGTATCCGAGAAGATCATCAACTGAGGTGGTACAGAAATGATTGCGCATATTGAGGAAACGAGGACCCGTGGAAGTCTGTCTGCATCGGTCGGTCAGTACCTGCGACCCGCAGCCGTGGCCCATTGGTAGCAAATCTATCCGAGCTTTGCAATCAGGTACATTAGGTACCTTAATCATAGAGAAACGGTGAGCACCCACAGAATTATGAATGAAAATTTCTTCTGTTCCCTCATGCTCATTCTCTGCAGACTCTTAGCTTCAATCGCTGTTCGAATAGTATTTGTTGTGGCCCGATCGTGTCATCTCCCGCACGCGATTTCTAATTTCTCAGCTAGACCTCATTTTGCTCTCAACTTTAATACTGTCGAAAATGTCGCAAACGGCAACAGCCGCTCTAATATCATTGTCTCTCTTTGCAGCATATGCCAAGTACTACCAGTCATTCCGCAACGGCTTTATTGGTCTCTTATCTGATATGGCGGACACCATGTCTCTGTCTGGGCTACCTGGTGGGCTGCACGGCGAGTACACTGGATTCACTCCTCTGGATCGGTTCCTGACAGCATGCAATGTATTCTTCTGGCCAGTTTTTCAGGGAGAAGTACCTAATTTGTCGCTATACGGAGTGGCATTTGCTAGTGCCCTAGTACCAATGTGGTTGGTGATCGTACTCGAGACACATCGAGGAAGACGCCCTGTTGCTGCATTGATGGAGTAAGTTTTTTTCTCTGTTTCCGACGCATTGAGATGTATTGACCGGTTTCGATACGATAGGATGGCTTTTCTAGCCGGCCCACTGGTCCAATGTCTTGGCCCAGGACTCGTGATACCTGCGATGTTGTCGAGATTGCCTATGTCAACTCCTGGCACCAACCTGCCTTTTGGAATCGATATAGGCTTTTACCCTTTGTCGATGATCATTGGATACATTCTCCCACTCGTCCTCGCTGCATTACCAGCCCCGGGTATCACTGCATATGAAACAAAGCAGCAATTGATCGCAGTTTGGCAGGGTTGGCCTGTTTACGCCTCACTTATCATGTTGATCATCCGCTACCTACGCCCTATGCAATATTCAAAACATTGGCAGCTGAAGATAGCATGTGCCTTTGCCTTCGCATGTTCCACTGCTGGACATCTGGCGTTTCTGTGGTTTGCCCGAGCCAAGACTGTTTCATATTACGTCTTTTTTCCACCGGCTCCCTGGAAAGAACTGCAGGTGACGAGTATTGAGGCGGGCGTGTTGCGATTTCTCCAATGGGACTATACGTTATCTGCATCGGCGATGCTGGTCTGGACAGTTGCCTCCTATCGTCAGGCAACCGGGAAAAGAAGTGGCCACTCTTCTTGGCTTCTACTGATCTCCGGAATGGCCGGATTGGTCTTTCTAGGGCCTTGCAGTGTGGCTCTGTTGCTGTACTGGGAGACATTGACGTCGGTTGTTGAGAAAGGGTGTCACGAACTATAAACGTTGCAGATTATGATAGATACTGCATCACATTTCCGGGATTACGTGTGTTTTCTGATATCTGCGTGCAGATGAAGTGTTAAAATTATCGAGTATTCAAATTATGAATTACGTGCTTCATTACTATAATGTCATATTTTCGGTTTCGCTTGAATAACCTTAACAGTGAGCATTAAATACCAAGAATACGCCATTGTCAACGTAGTCAATACGGATTGAATCGTATTCTAAAAATGATGATTTCCTGTAACTCGTGTGACATATTCTGTATTCGACGAGATTACATAGTTCCGATGAAGGATTAGTACTGGAATTACATATATTCAATACACTAGCCTTGCATTGCTAATGACACGAGCCATCTTACATGTGTGATGATCACGCATTGCAGATCCAAAATCGAACGCGGAGCTATATCCACTTCGCTCGGGCCGATCCACATTGCATGTTTAGTTTTATTCCTTCGCGTTCTTCATAGCGGTAAGGTCCAATCTACAAGTCATTACTCGGTATTTGGTTATCAAGCTCTATCATCATCGTGCACATGACAAATTTGTATGTTATAGATTAACTAGCTCTTGTTTAGCTTACCTGGCTACGAAGTATACAAAAGTAGAGCTTAGATTTACTCACGCGTTACTGTACTGTACCGAGATGTCGTTTTAGGATATCGTACGTACTGATAAGATACTGTTTGTAACGGATCTTACAAAACAAACTAAGTTTCAATAGTGCATATTGCAAATCCTGTAGTTGGGCATGGTTACTTGCATATACCCCACCATCCTCGTATTCAATGCCTGCCCACAGAGTTCACGAGACACATAAGTAAACTCGGATTCGGAAACCAATTATATCTAATAATGCAGAAATGGACGGTCAATTACAGTAGTGCCGTAGTATGACCGCGCTAGGCGTGATAGGCATTCGCAAACTTCATGACCATGGCATTGCATACTGCAGGGCGCATGCCTTGGCGTTTGAATTGGATGCTATCATCGTATCGTTCAGAGTGTAGCATTAGCTATCAAGCCCTCGAGGGAGTGCAAATGTACCTTTGACTTTGCGCTGGAATTTGTGTGGGTAAGACAATTAATTCTCCAAAGGAAGGTCATTTATTACCTGATATGTGTTTTCCCATTCCCAACGTAGATAGATCAAGAGATTCTAGAGGAAACAAACATCGCGAGCAAAGAAAACATGTTTTACTTCCTCACAGAAAGCTTTTTCGGCTTCATCTGCCAGTATTTCCCCATCAGCTTCTGGAACGGTTACAGCTCGGCTCCTACAGACCGTTATCGGAGGTTGGATTTGAAAAGCTTCCATGGATTTCGTGCTGAGCCGAATCTTGCACCACCGCCCACGACTAAACCGAGTAGGGAGCGATACTATGGACCAAACCAGGTCTCTGATATTCATGAGACGGTGTGATACCTTGCGCGTGTTCAAACAGGTCACCGGTTTCATTGTTCTGACGTTACCTTAGATCATCCGCGCTCCGTTAGACTACCTACTCTCCATTCCTGGAAAAGATATTCGAGGCAAATTAATCACTGCTTTCAATGAATGGCTTCAATTACCAGACGACAAGCTCGCCATTGTCAGGGAGGTGATTAATTTGCTACACACTGCATCACTGCTGTGGGTTCCAATCACCCTTGTGCCGTAACTTGCGCTAATCTCCCTCTTAGCATTGATGATATCCAGGATGGATCGCGGCTTCGTCGGGGCCACCCTGTGGCTCATGAAGTTTTTGGCGTCGCTCAAACCATTAATGCGGCCAACTACGCATATTTCCTACAACAGGAAAGACTGAGTGAGATTGGTGACCCGCGTGCATTCCATATCTTCACCAATGCCCTCCTAGATCTACATCGTGGTCAAGGAATGGATCTCTACTGGCGTGATGCGGTAGTATGTCCGACGGAGGAAGATTACATTCGGATGGTGATCTATAAAACCGGAGGATTGTTCCGACTAGCATTGGAATTGATGCAGGTTCAAAGCAATTCAACCACGTATGAGCCTCATGGTGTTCCTGTCTGAAGAAAAGCGGAGCTAACCAGATCCAGGGACTTTTCGGAACTGATTGAGTTGTTGGGTATCATTTTCCAAATTCGTGACGACTACATGAATCTACAGAGTGGACTTTATGCTGAGAAGAAAGGGTCGATGGAAGACTTGACGGAGGGCAAGTTTTCTTATCCCGTCATTCACAGCATTCATGCAGCACCTGAGAATACAGAGCTTGTCGATATCCTCAAGCAGCGAAGTGAGGACAACGCGGTCAAAGTGCGTGCCGTACAATACATGGAGTCAACGGGAAGCTTCCAATATTGTCGTGAAAATTTAGCCCGGCTGACCAAGCAGGCACGCAGTCATGTTAAAGAGTTGGAGGTGTCACTGGGTCCAAACAAGGGAATTCATGCTATTCTCGATTTACTTCATGTCCAGCAACCCAAGGAGAAACCCACTGTTTGATTCCTATTTCCTATCTCAATGTTCGGGGATGGTGAGTCGTTATCGTGTAAGGCTGGCTCAACGAGCTAGCTATTTTCGGAAGGATTATGGGCATGGGAGCCCACTTGAGGATGTTTGACTTCGAGGCTTGTGGTCTTGACACAAGTGGTTATGGACAGTTACAGAAAGTCAGGTCTTACTTCTAGGTTCTGACTTCGCTTTCAATGCCTACTTCTAGAACAGCATCTAACTTTTGGACAATTGAAGTGAGATCTCGAGATTTCATTGCTCATATTTTACCCGATTAAGCCGACGACATCCCATGTAAAACGGCGTTTGGCCCCCAAAGCCCCTCACCGGCGCTTATAAATCATCGTGCTCCTAAAGCCCCCAAGAAAGCCGAATATCCTTCAACATTCTCCCGTTCATAACTATATTATCATCAGAATGAGCTCCCTTTTAACAGCCATCGGCCTCCGAGCCGCCAATCCCCTCGACTCACCAGTCCCAAACTTCGGCCCCGCCTTCCTAGGATTCCACTTCCTCTGGGCCTACGGCGTTCTCTCTTCAAGAACGCTAAAGCAATGGTACGGCATCGACCACCAAGTATCTCCGCGTGAGGACCTCGCCAAATACGGCGAGGCTGCCATACGCGAGGGGAAAATCACACGCAAACAACTCGACATGCTCAAGCGCAATGAATCAGCTCAGGCCAATTCGGTCGAAAATTACTCGCTCCTTGTGGGTAGTCTGCTGTTTGCGTCGTATGCTGGGGTTCCGGCGCAAATTATCAATGCTGCTGGTTTGTCTTATACGATTGCGCGTCTTATCTATGGGGGTGTGTACATCTTTGTTGGTACGCCACAGTGGGCTTGGATTCGTGGCTTGGTTTGGTGGTGGGGGAATGTGAGCTGTCTTGCCCTGTTGTACCAGGCTGGGAGACATCTGAGTGCATGATTCTCGTGTATAGAAAATTTTGGTTAGGGAAGTGATGTCTTCTATGCAAGAAATGCAATATTATAATCCATGATTCATTCAAAATGTCGCAAAGTATGTAGTTCGCGACCGCTATCCTGGTCAATTATCAAACTGATAGAACACAAAAGACTATTCTAAGCCACTCAAGAGCTGGTGACCTGCATGGTCGCAGTCAGAGGAAGATCCCTGCTGGAAGAGCCAACATAGATGTTATAGCTTCCACTCTGGAGCAACCACTTCTGGGCAACGACATCCCAAGTACTCAGGTCACGACGAGTCAAGTGGAAGGTCACCCTGATGGACTTTCCAGCGGGAATCAAGACTTTCTCAAAGCCTCGAAGCTGTTTAATGGGGCCTCCGGGTATGCCGACATAAATCTGAGCTACTTCAGCACCTGACTTACGGCCAGTGTTGCGGATCTCGGCAATGACAGTCGCGACAGTCTCCCACAGATCAACTGCACCTCCTTGCTCGATGGCTCCGCTGGGGTAAGCGGCGATGTTCTTCTTGGGCGCGGAGACCTTGAGGCCGGAGAAGGAGAAGGTAGTGTACGAGAGACCAAAGCCGAACTCATAGCGAGGGGTGATACCGTGCTTGTCGAAGTAGCGGTAGTCAGTGAGGATACCCTCGCCAAAGTCCGCCTGGGGGAAAAGGCCGTAAGGAGTGACTGCTCCAGTGTGGAACAGTGTCGTGTAGTCGGATTCGTTCTTGGCAACGGTGTAAGGGAGCTTGCCGCTGAAGTTCTCGTCGCCGTAAAGCAGATTCACGATAGCACGGCCAGATTCTTGACCGGGAAGGTGGGCAAAGACAATTGCGGTGACGTTCTCGTGGTCAGCGAACTGGTCGACCAGGCGAGTTCCGGCATTGTGAATGACAACGATGGTGTTAGCGCATGTTGATGCGACTTGCTTCACCAGGCCGTCTGAATAGTCCTCACGCAGACCAGGACGGTCCATGCTCTCGGTAGCGAAGGCATTGATGAAGACCAAGCATGCATCAGATGCCTCCATCAGACCACGCGAAGCGGGCGACACAGAGGTATCCCACATCAGAAGGGAGTTATCCTCATACGCGCGCTGCTGGAGAGCATCGAGTGGTGCACTCAGGTATGGGCCAGTGTTTGCACCACTGCCGCCACCGACGGAGAGGGTTCCATTGAATGCAACCTGGTAGTAGTCAGGCACGTCAAGGCCGGTGTTCAAGAAAACATCGCCAGTCTGGTAGATTGCGGGCTCCAAGCCCAGGGTCCAGGGGTTGTACACGAAGAACTCTCCATTCGGCATCATGGTATCGGGGGCCTTAGCGTCCCAGCCAAAGACGGAGACCAATTTAGGAGACTTGAGGGGGAGAGCATTGTTGACGTTCTTGACCAAAACATGGCCTTCCACGGCACCCTCATACAGAACGGGCCTGGCATCGGCAGTGAGCGCATCCACAATAGTATGGGGCTCACTGATGTTGTACGGCATGCCAACACCAGGAGCGGGATAGCTCGAGTCATCTTGTCCCATCTGGTACCAAGTTGCGATGATACGGGTAGCCATATCGTCCAAACGAGAGGCGGGGACACTACCATTGGTGAAAGCCTCGGTGAAGTTGTTTCCCCAGAAAGATTGACCGTCAGGCATGGCCATATCAAGACCAGCGAGGGCTGCACCCACGCCGGAGTGCTGTGCGCCCCAATCGGTCACGACGAAGCCTTGGAAGCCCAACTCGGTCTTTAGTAGCCCGTTCAAGGCTTTGCTGTTCTGGCAAGAATAAGAGTTGTTCACTCGGTTGTAGGAACACCTGGGCAAGGGTTAGCCAAAATGTCACTAATTGTTCAATTTTCGATGCAGCTGACATGATGTTTCCAGCACCTGCCTTGAGGGCATCTTGGAAAGGCCACATATACAGCTCGTGCATGGTCTTGTCATCAATGTTGCTGGAGATGGACTCGACTTTCTGGTTGTCAGAGTTTGTGGTAGGGTTGCGATAAAGCTCTTGCTCGTTGGCGATGAAGTGCTATAGAAAGTTTGATGTTTAGTATCAATGCATTCCAATGATTGCTCCGGTGAATGACATACCTTGACACTTGTGATGACACCCTGCTCTTGTGTTCCCTGAATAGTTGATGCAGCGAGTGCACCACCGAGGTAGGGATCGTTGGACGGACCTTGAGAATGTGAGCAATACGAATATTAACTCTCTCTCCCTCTACCTCCCAGTGCTCACCTTCCCAGTTTCTACCACCGGTAGTAGTTCTTCCTAGTGGGCCAACTACTGGCCCTAACGCCACCTGGACACCTTTCTTTCTGAACTCCCCACCCAGGTGCCAACCACGCTCGTAGGCAAGGGTCTTGTTCCAGCTATAGGAGTACACATGTTAGATGTGACGCCCCTCGTCATTCCGGGATATCACTTTGAGACGCACCTAGCGCCGACGTGAATACCACTCGGGTAACTGTTCACAGCATCGGTATTACGGACGCCTTGTCCAGCATCTTGAAGACACATGCCGGTGAATCCCAGACGAGGAATGGGCGGAATGTTTCCAGAGCATCCATTCGCAGTGCTACTGATTCCGTAGGTGAGGTTATTCTGCAAGTTAGGGGACGTCTGTCAGTATTACTCTCAGACGTGGATTACTGTCATTGCAACGAACTTTCTCTTCCAAAGTCATCTTGGAGACCATGGTTGCGGCCTTCTCATAGGCCGTAGCCCACTCACCCGAGCCAGTAGCATTGGCTGTGGGGGGTTAGCTATCAGAACCACCCAGTTCAAGGGAAAGAACTCAACACACGTGAGGGGTATACAGGCTCAGACTGGCCATAGAAGTAAGTATCGGAGGTAATGTTACTCTCCGCATGGCTCAGTCCACAGACAGATAGCATGGCCGCAGCCAATGCTAGTTGCTTTGCAGAAACCATCGTGCTCAGGTACACTCAATCGAGCCGTAATCAGTTTGAAGGGAGTTCGTGATCACCAGGGACACCAGAGAGGTGACTCGAGCTGCTCTAAATACTTTTTTTCTCCTTTGCTACTTGCAAAGGGTCATAGGACGGCTTGCATTTCATCGGCGATGACATTTGCCGTGAGCCCGAGAACAATCTTGGATACACAGAGGGATATTCCTTCATTCTTTCCTTTTTGGCCGATATCCAGGGCGTTGCTCCCGTCTCTTGAGTCGTCGACGTGAGTCGTGGAGTATAGTTCCTCTCCACACTTGGCATCATGGGGGTGAAGAAAGCCAACCCCGCGTCTGTGCTCTTAGTAAGTTAGTCTGGGTGCCGGTGAATGGGAAATGGTTGTGTGGAGGGGCGGCTAGTAGCTTTTTTTGACTTTCGGGCCGGCTAAACTTCGGATGCCCGGCCTACCCAGTACTTCCTGCCCGAAATTAGGGGCTTCCATAGTACACACGCATCCTACATGGTCTATAGGATAGGGTCTGTATGAATCAAATCAGTACTTGCACTTGAAGGCTCATCGGTTTAAGATGTGGAAGTGTATGCCCTTTTTCTCCTCCCCCGTTGGACTCTATCGATCCTTCATCACCAGATCGATCCGGGGAATGTCTCAGACAAGCATCCCGCGAACATTCTAGAGCAACGGAGATTTATCGGATGTCCTTTCGTGCTAACCTTCTCTCGGAGTAGAATCTACCCTTATTTGGTGTTGGGGCAGCCAACTGATCCCACGGAAGACCGCCGAGGAGCTGGTTTACACTTTACCGCACAGAATGTGGAGGTCTGAGGGCCGACATCGTGGAGTTGTGGGGATGATGGATACTCTGCATGTGGGGCTTTGTGCAGTACTCGCGAGTCGCACGGGTTCACAAATCTGGGGTGCGGCAGGACGCGGCAAGGATTAGTACTGTAGACTTCGACTGTGCAGGGAAGGAGGTCCAGAATACGCAAATGCTTCACGTAGATAAAGTCCACCCTACAGTGAAGACCTTTGCCTTATTAGTATTTGCTTTACGTAGCAAACTTTGTCTCCCCGCTAAATTAGTTCATCCATTGCGGGGAGAGTGTGTTCCAACCTGGAGAAATCGAGTGTCATTGTAATGGAACCGTAAAACGCCTCCCTGTGCACTTGGAAATACAGCAAACGAAAAGAAAGGACGAGACCACAGTGCACCGCATTGAGCAAAGGCATAGCCAACTGCTCTCTCTCAAGGCAAATTCCAGTCCAAAAAAAAAGAAAAAGAAAAAGAACGGAAACGTCCAGCGTCTATCCAAAACATTCATAGCCATCATGACGGGGCACAGCAATGAGCGAGTGCCAAAAGGTTAGAAAAAGCAAAGTTGAAGAGAAGAGGGCGGGATCACTTCAACCCAAAGCCCTCACTATTCACAACTGCATCCCAAAGCAGCTTCTCGAGCTTCTCCCGAGAACCGTAGCGGTACAGGCCGAGAGTGTTGAAGCAGGTCCGTGCGATCGGATACCGGGAGCAGTCGTCTCCGAGGCATGCAAGCCGAATAGACAAGCTGGTGGCGCCCATGGCGGGAATTCGATCACTACCAGTCACGAAAGACAGAATCTTCCGTTGGGCCTGGGGCTGCGCACGCTCGAAAAAGTCCCAGAACCATTGCACCACTGCAATTGCCTCGGGGTGTTGATTTGACCAATTGTCGTAGGTAGCAACGGCCCGCAGCGATGTTACATCAAGCGGTTCGTCGGAGCCGCGCACTAGCAACTCAATCTCCTCCGATCGGAACAGTGAGAGAGCATTCCCCCCGCACACGGTAAAGAACCCCCGTTTGAACGGCTCAAATTGCCGAGTCACGGCCGTGTCGAGGAGGTAGCGGACATAGAGGTCAACAAACTCGCGCCGATTCACATTGGTCACGGCTCGCTTCTCGCCCCCCGTGCACAAGGGTACTGTCACAACCTCTCCATACCGGTCGACTTGAGCGACAAAGTCATAGCAAAACGTCTCGGCAACATCACCCTCAAATTCAAGAAGGCCTCGAAGCCCCTTGGCAAGAGCGGGTCGGAACTCGGCGAGGTCGTCTAATGTACACTTGAACTTTGAGGTATGTGGATTGGGCGGATGTGAACCAGTGTTCTGAGGCGCGGCTGCAAGCAATTTCCTGAACGCAAATGGAGGCAAGTCGACGTCCAGAATGGTGGAGTTGTAAATAGCAAGGCCAAGCAAGACGCCAACCAAGTAGAATTGCTCCGAGGACTCGAAACAATACGGATTGAAATAGCAATACTGCGAGTCGTCATCGTAAGTGAAGAGACCTGTTCTGAATCAGCAAATAATCACAGATCTCAGCTAGAAATCCATTCTCAACTTACCGTGGTGGGGGTCGAAGACCTCCCGGACAAGCAGGAGGAACCACTCCTTGCGAAGGCCACCGGCATCAACACCCTCCTCTCCAACAAATTCAATACGAAGTCCTTTCTTGATCTCTTCAGACCCAGCTCCAACAGACTCGCCCACGGCGCGCATGCTGTCTTCGACTAGGCATTCACGTCGCACCTTCAGTACAAGATATTGACTGACCGCACGTTGAGTGAGAATACTGCTGAAGAAGGCCTCACGTGCTTTCACCTCCATCTGTCGGCGAGCATCATGCTCCATAATGCGGATCTTGGCCCAAATGCTGAGGAGGAAAGGGTATTGGCAGAACGAGAATTTGGAGCTTTTTGACTCCCAAATTTCAAAGTCAGCAATCAGGTCTGAATAGTCCAGCAAGGTGTTGTAGAAAGCACTGATGGGAACCATGTAACTGTCACGGCGTCCTGACTGTCCAGCAGAATTAAGATGACGCTGAGACCGTACATCAGACTTCCTAGACCCATCTGTGTTCGCAATGAATAGCAATGACAAGACTCTTGATCCAGCCTTGATCTGCCAATCCTCCACATATACCATCGGAGCTTCCTTCTTCTTCTCCAGTTTTTTATTTGGGCTGCGGCGATTGTTAATAGCTGCATGTAGCTCCGCAGGCGTGTTACCCGCCGCACTGGCGAAACTTGGGATAAGCTCATCGCCATCTTGTGGAATTTCACCGCGCTTGCGGCCATGCTGGCGAGTCAATCGATAAGTGACAAAACCACCAGCCAATTCAACAATCCGTTCGAGTTGACTGGGAGAAAACCGAGAGAACCAGGAGATGAAATAGTGATGACACTCATTGGGAGCATTAGACATCAATCCAAAGATCCGCTTCACAATTCCATGGTGTCGATTAGAGCCTCCCTGGCGATTGTGATCCTTGTGTGAAGATTTGCCTTCCCTCGTGGTTGGCGGCGGGCCGTCGCTCGGGTGGGATGGCCGTCGGATGTCATGGTACGATGCCTGTACAGGCCGAGGGGGCACATAGGCACTAGGAGATGACAACAAAGGGTTTGCAAGCAATATAAACAGCCACCTGGTATCATCTGGTTTCTTGATGAGCTGGCGCGGGCGCTTCAAAAGATTCTCAACGGCTTTCATAAATGTCCGCTGGAGATGTAGGCGCGAATCAATGATCTCTCTCTCTAATTGAGCAAGATCCGCGGATTCCCATCTCTTCTGACGAACCACATCGGCCTCTGAACGTGGATGCTCAGGTCTCTTGGCAACCCAACGTTCAGCCCAAGAGCTCCCAGCAGTCAGGAGCAGCTGATACCACCGTGCCACCTCAGCCCAGTTGATCCGAGGAGACCTTGAAGATGCCAAACGAGAATCTTGACCTCCCTTCTCTCTAGCTGATGAAGGCATGTGTCCCTCAGCCTGGGCCCATTCTGTCATCCACCACGACGAGTTTTCGGCCAAATCTCCCAGAAGGAGTGTTTTGGCATCCGGCTCAAACACAGCCGCATTCAAAGTCGGTTCCATGACAACATGAGGATCCATTTTCATCCTCGGAGGATTACCATTACTAGCAGATCGGATAGAGGGTTGATGAGTTGAGAAAGACGTGTTGAGAACATCAATGCCTTTCAAAGCGGCAATCAGGTAGTTCTCCAGTCGCTCAAATACCAGATGGGGAGATTCGCGGTCTTTGTTCTCCAGATCTGAATGGTGTGCTGGGCGATCCTGCGGATGAGGATGGATCTTTGGAATTGACTGTAGATCTGAATTGGCTCGAGTCCGGACTGGTGTACCCTTGCCTCCCCATTGAGCCACGTGTGTTTTCAAAAAAGTGAACTTGTCTTTCGGCACGCCAAGTCGTTCGCCAGATCCAGACGTACTACGGCTTCGAGGGTCTCGAGGGTCTCGAGGGGCTGACAGATGGCCACCGGGGCCACGGGCTGTTGAGGGAATCCCCTCCGTTTGAGAAGGACGTGCTCGACCGTTTCGATTGTCATCTGGTCCCGGACTCGATCTAGGTCCATCTAAAAGACCATCGAAGTACAACGAAAGACATCGGTCGATCAGATCGCTCATGTACCTGGCCGACAAAGGCATCTCTGAGGTATCAGTCAGTAAACCCCCCTTTTTTGAGGAGTCTGAAATTTTTGATGGACGCATACCTGGCTTTTGCTCTGGTGGCCGTGCGGATGGTGGCAGGGGGGGTAAGGGACGATCGTCAAAGGGATGTTTCTTAGAGCGCCCGCCTCGTGTCCTGTCGTCAGTGTCTGGTTTGGCGGAGGTTTGGGACTCAGTCGATGGCTCGGGTTCCAGGTCAGTCACCGTCAAGCAAGCAGAACATCGAAACGTCGCCAATTTCCGTGGCCATCGAACTGTCGAGTTGCATGTTTGACACTTCGCTTCTGCAAAATCCCCTCCACCCTTCGAGTCCTTACGAGGGCTTCCATCAACCGTGTCCGCAGGGAAAGTAACCTCGTCGGAGTCCGAATCTGATTCCCACATGTTGGCCTTTCCTTTATCACGCCTCTTGCCGAGTCCAGGGAATGGGAACGGGTGACTGATTGAGCGGTGGTGCCCACGACGGGGACTGGTGGGCACGGAGCCGTTCATCGTGGCCATCGTCGGCGCATTTTGACGCTCGGGTAACCGCTTCCTCGTGATTTCTGAGGCAGGAGCTCGGGGAGGTGCCCGAGGAAGGTTCGAGGGAGGAGCGGTGACGCCAGGACTCAAGATCGGAGGCAGTGGAGGCAGTGGAGGCAGCGGCGGGTCACGTCCAGGCCGGGAGGGCATGAGGGCGCATCTAGTCGACAGATTATAGCAGAATTGCTGATAGTAGAATATTCCAGGCAGTGAGCCTACGTGAGTAGCTGGGTGTTCGTACTCGGCTCATGCGAATCGACCGCGGGGAAGCTATAACAAGGTCCCGGGAGTGTTGACGGCAGTATTTCTTTGTCCCGCAACCAAGGACTGAAGCGGCAACGAAGCAAGTCACGCAAAGGAAGGGAACCTTTTCAAGCGATGCAGTGGTAGTTTCAATATCGTTTCAAAGGAGATGTCGTAGCAAAAGCTTATGCTCGACCACGAACGGATTGGGAAAGCGGCTAATTAACAGGGCAGGGGCCGTGTTTCTGCCTCAGGCACAAAGTCTGGCTATTTTTGGCTCGCCGAAGTGTCTCTGAAGAGTGATGATGATTCGCCCACTGCGGAGTCTGACGATTAGTCCATCGGGGATTTGGGCTAGCATCTAGCCTGATTATCCACTGAGATTCATGGTTTTCGTTGTTCAAGGTGCTGGGGTGTGTACAAAGAGGTCCCCGGCTCCAGCACGCGAGCACCCGTCGAGGCCAATTAATATGAGCCTATTGGGCCATTGTACAGCAATTCGACACAGAGCAAGTCTAAAAGGGAGGTTTACATGTTCTACAGTTCCGGAGCGCCGGTATGGAGTTGAACCAGTCATACTTCGTTAATCAAGGGGGAATTCAACATAAAACAAAATGGCTTTTTGGCTAAAAACAGATCCTGCTGGTCTGCATTAAACTCGAACCCAGCGTAGATGAAACGGTCCGGGAGAGAATTGATCGAAGAGATAACCACATGCAGCCAATATTTTCCACCATAAAACACCAGGCCTGTGCATTGATGCACTTAACGGTAACGCCAGTAGCTCTGGGTGTTGTGGAGCTTCCAGGTGTGGCGGCGGCCGGCCTTGGTGTTGTTGTAGCGGTGACCCTTGTTGATACCACGGGACTTCTTGCCAGTGGCGGTAAGACCACGGGCCTCGCGGTGCTATAAGGAGAAAAATTCAGTCAGTTACGGTCGATTCCATACAGATTGGAAGAAATTTTCTTCCTGTCAGAGCAAAACTCACCTTGTGGACGGGGTTGCAGATCCAGTTGATGCGGGCGTCACGGCGGATGGCCTTGTGCTGGGGGTCAACACAGATGACCTCGAAGTACTTGTAGGTGGAGTCCTGGTTGATCCAGTAGGAGTTCAGGACACGCAAGTTGGCGCAGCGGCGGCCAACACGCTCCTCAGCGGTGGCACGGAGAGCACGCTGGTACTTGAGCTGGTTGATACCCTGGTTGGTGGGCTTGCCGTAGGTGGCACCCTTGGGGGCAGGGCGCTTACGGCCACCGCGGCGGACGCGGATGCGGTAGACGACGTAACCCTGCTTGGCCTTGTAACCGAGACGACGGGCCTTGTCGGGACGAGAGGGGCGCGAAGCACGGTGGATGGCGTTCAGCTGGCGGAGCTATATTGATGCACTCTCAGCAATGTTCAACGAGTGTATAGCAAGACACATGAGTCCCAAAGGGTCTCATTGCTGTGCCACAAGAAAAAAACCATTTCCGCCGAAGGAGGTTCGGTTCTGAGCCGTCCAGTAATACCAGGAATCCAGGTATTTCCTACGGCTACGCACACGAGTGCTCGGCGGAGATGTTAGGCAATCGAGGGTCGGGGGAGTTCTATCTTACCTCCCAGCAGCGAACGCGGAGCAGGAACCGAATGACATCGGACTGCTTCTTCTTCTGGATCTCTTCGACGTACTTGAGGGCACCCATCTAGAAACAATTGTTAAAGTTAGGACACTGGTCGTTTCTCGGGATGTATGTTGTAGAAATTGAGCGAGGCGTGGGAGTGGGAGCGTACCTTGTCGGCTTCACGAGGTCGTCGGTTGTCGTTGTCGCAACTACGAAGAGTTCGAAGGAGAAAGGTCAGTCAGAGAGAATGTGTGTGGGACGCTAGCGATTAGCCGAGCCTGGTCTGTGGAGCCAATCATAAAACTCCTATCACGTGTAATATCCCCACACCGCCTTCGCCTCTTTCTGCCTTGATTGAGGCCTCAGGCCTCGGGTGTCACTGCAGATTATTCTATGGATTCTGGCTACATGGGACGAGAGAATGGTGGTAAGGGGTTATGTTTCGAGTAAATACTAGACTGACAGAGAAACTTTATTTTTTTGATTCATCCTCCGACTCTAAGACTATTCGCTTTGAAAAAAAATACACTGACAAAATCGCTAAATACGCATATGCTGGTTGATGCAGGGTATTTAATGAACATCCCCTCTTCAAGTCAAACGTGCCATTCATCTTCAGGCACCTCGTGTGGTCGGGCTGTTGACCGAGCCCGATGAAAGAACGCTCATCTTGCACAATGGACACTCGCTGTTCCGCGTCAAGAGCCATGGGTCGATACAACCAGGGTCGAAGATGTGTCCGCATGGGAGCTCACGGACTCTGGTCGATCCAATGATGAACGGATCAAAGCAGATTGCACAAGTAGTTTGCGTATGGCTCAGTCGATATGGGTTTGCAGAAGCCACGACCACCCCGCTACCAGGATTAATCACGGCTGGTGTCGGTCTTCGAATGCCAACCACCCTCTGGGTGTCTTGGGGAAGTTCCCCATGAGCCTCCTGAGCCTTCTGAGCCTCCTCGGTGGTTGGTGGCTCAGGAGAATGACTGCTGGGATCTATTTCTGCCACTTTGGTTTCAATATCGTCCTTGACGAGCGAAGTTGTGGAGGAAGACCTTGGGCCTGCATATGTGTACAGAGGCAATTGCTCGATGACCTCGTGGGGCACCAGAACTGGGTTCGTTGGGCGCATTTGGAGCGCCTCGATATCATGATGCCCATTGGCAGCAAGTACTGCTTCTCGCAGCAGCCGCTTTCGCTTGAGGGTCAGGTAGATGATGTACATTATCAAGCTCAACCCAATGATTGATCCGAGAATTATGACCGCAAAGCTCCATAGACTTAGGCTTGAGTCTGTCTGGGTTTCTGTCATCCGAAATGTTAGACACTGTCGCAGGGAAGGATCCTGAATAATGGGATATCTCACCATTGGCAATCATCGTGAACAACCGAACATTACTATCTCGCTTTTGGAAGGATGGATAATTTCCGTCATCGCTTCGGTTCGTCTTTCCATTGGAGAACCAGGCAAGTTCACGCATGAGAGTTGCTGCTGCAGGTCCAGGAATTGCGTAGATGGGATAATTGTTGTCTTTCTTCCACTGGTCACTGTCGTCGAGATTCCAGCAAGGATCAGTAGCCGGAGGAGGGATCCCGGACTCGTTCTTATGTGGCTGGAAAAACACCAGCGCATCGGACTCAGCCTCTCGCGAGGCGGCCAAAAAGGAGTTGGTGCAAGCCACGGATATCCATGGCGCAATTCCAATCGACGGATATCGAAAGTTTGAGATGTCCTCGTGGCGAGTGACATTCCTCGGGACAAATTCTGCGGCAAGATCATTGCAAGGATCTTCTGCCGCCAAAGTAGGCACGAACAGGAGGCCAGAGATTTGACGGGAGTCAGGAACTCCATTGGTCGACAACGTTTGAACAGTTCGGTCTAAAACAAATCGAAATCCCACATTTTCCTGAAGAGGATCTCGCGTGAGCACTTGCTGCTTGGAAGCATTCCATGGCTGAGGCTTATACATACATGAACTGAGCCTGAGATATTGGCGGCGCTTCCCGGGCCAGCAAAAAGCGTGGCCACTGTTGACATCGAGTGAGTAGCCGATGTTCTCGACATAGTTGCGATGAAACTGTCGAGGTATGTGGAATCGGCTATTCGCACGAGCGTATAATGGAGTTCTGGCAGTCAATATCGGGATGCCCGCGAGGGGTTCATACGCATGATGAGTCGCTCGTTGAGACCGCTGAGGACCGCAGAAGAGGGGGAAAAGTTCATGAAGGCTCACGAGAAAGTGATTTGGTTTTGATTAGGTGAATGCCCAAAAACGACGACCAAGCGCCGAGTCATCTACTCACTCATCCAAACCCGATCACCATGACCTACAGTATTCGACAGCAGCATCGGGCAAGGAATGCAAGGGCGCATCGTGTCCATCACAAGAATGTGAACGGCGTCTCCGACCACGAGGCAGAACGGACCCTTCGCCTTGTCTCCAGACTTGGAAAAAGAGAAACATTAGCCGCAATCGCCATGTAGGGCGGAAACTGTATAAAATGTAAAATGTGGCCGAGTAAATCTCGGCCGGATTGGGTAGAATGCTGTTTGCGGAGGTCCCGCTTGCAGGGGGGAGGTATTGCGGTCTCCCGCCGTTCCGAGAATTCGTCTTATTAGGCCATACGTAGGTGTAGCTTTTCTATAAACAGATTCTAATAGTTAATAGCACTGGAGAGAACCTATAGACAAGAGAACAATAGCTATTGAAGGAGGGTGAAGGAGAATCGACCAAGACTTGGGAGGTTCAAAGTCCATCACATTACCCAGCCTACTCAAAATATATTGCGAAGGTGCCCGGGCACTTAATAGTAATAGTAGGCTGGTTCTCAATGGCATCTGGGCGTAGATTCTAGGTCTCCATAATTTACCTGTAGCACATTGCTAGTCATATAAAACAAGTCTATGGACCATTTACTGACTACTGGTAAATTTTGACATCTCCTGGAGTAGCACACTGTTTTGCCCCCAACAATGGCAGGATTGTGGCAGAATGGAAACAAGCATCTCACCGCCTTAAACCGGATTTATTGTTATGCCGCGGTGCCGGGGCGAGTGATATCACGTGGGAAAGCTGCCCCCCAGATCGGAGCACCTCGCAACTGATCCCTCACTGATTTACTTATTGTCAATTCACCTCAAGTGGCTGGATCATACTGTTTATGGAAGCTCAAAGGTGGAAAGATTTACATTCACGTTTGAGTGAATTTTAACACAGCAGTTCCGGGCAGCATGCGTCATTCAACCTCGACGGATGCCATCTGAGAACCTCGTGACTTACATATCAACACCCGTGTCTGGCTTCTGCTACAGTTGACCTGGTCATCCATCCCTGCTATCATCCTAATCCCAAGCAGACAGAATGCCCTCCGCTTACAAGAGTAAGGGCAAGGGTCGCGATGCGCGCCCGCCGCGTAGTCGCAACACAACCCCCTCCAATACGGGCGGTATCCCTGCTATTGCAGCGCCGCCCATTCCAAGCTACCTTGAGAACGATGTCACGAAGCTTATTGATCTGGCCAATGGCCAATACACCGATTTACTTGACCTCGTGGCTGGCCCAAACATCCCCGATTCGAAGACCCTGGAGACCCTCGTGGAATACCTGAAAAGCCTCAGTGACATGGCAGATGCCCGCGGGGAGGCTTGCAATGCCGGAATGCGGGAGATGTCCCAGAAGAGGAAAGAAGTTACGGAGGATCAGGAGATTAGCCGCGAAGTCGGCGAACGTGCTAAGTTGAAGCGGGAGACCGAAGACGATGATGATTTGGTGCACAAAGCGAAGCTGAAGAAGCGGAAAGAGCGCTCAACCACGAAAGAGGAGCGGCCCTTGAACCATGGAGCCCATGTTGTCGCCCGGCAGGATGGTGCGGAGACTAAGGTTGACGGAGGTACGTGATGCGACTCATAGCCCGACTACTGAGCTCCCACTCCACTTTCTTTTCTACCCAGTACTCCACCTCCCACTTTTCTTCGGCTTGACGACTAACCAACCACAGCGGCTTCTCCAGTTTCCAAGCACGCAAAGAACGCAGGCTCCGACGGTAGCTCCTCGCTTTCACCTCCATCCATGCTATCTCCGAACGGCGCTGCTACCGGGGCCGACGGCGCAGCTGCGCCTGGCTCCCCCGACTCGGAGTCCAGCGAGGACTCTCATCAACCTGAACCCCAGCCCGCTGTACCTCAAATCCAGGTCTTTGGCGATAACCCGCTCAAGTTCGACGATCCCACCGTCTACCACATTCGCGACATCACGCCGGACATGGGGGATGATGAAAAGAAGGAGATCTACAGTGTGGCCAGCTTCCCCAAGAGCGATCTTGCCCACATGATGGCCGGTGTACCCCCAGACAAGGACTTCAGCAACGCCAAGCCATCAAACCAGGTTAGCGCCAACACTTTCCAGACCTGGATTGAGCCGTATGTGCGAGCTCTTACTGAGGAGGATATTGCGTGGCTGAAGGAAAGAGTAAGACTTCTGATTCCTCGGTTTCTCGAGTCACCACTTCTGACAAAACTCCAGGGCGACCGTGCGAATCCATTCATCATCCCGCGCCGTGGAAAAAAGAGCTATCGTCAGATCTGGGCAGAGGAGGACGGGGTCTCTTATGACCCCAATCAGGACGAAAAGGACCAGCTACCTTTAAACCAAGGTCGCGGCAACATTGACCAGTTGACTGATGACAAGACCGAAACCAACGAAGTTTCGATCGGACCCCTGCTCAGTCGTCTGGTCTCTCTTCTGCGCTATGAGCACCGAACCCTTCCCGACGACAGTAATGGCTCTACGAATGGTGATGTGCCTGCGACCGATGGCCTGAATGGGGATGCGATGGAGCTCGACCAACCAAGTGGCAACCTGGAGACCAAACCCTCCTCTGAGAATAAGCCCCTACCCGCAGCTACTACTTTCCGAGACGCTTCGCCAACTGGCTTCAAGACTTCTGTTGCCAAACTCGACCACGCCCAGCTTGACGAGCGCGCTAAGGCAGAGCTACGATACATTGGATTCCTTGGGGCCGATGACAACCCTGATTATGACGCGCATTACGACGATGAAGTAGCAGAGCGTCTGCGTCTCCTGCAAGGCGAGCTCAAGAAGCAGATTATCACCAACAATGCGCGCAAAGCACGCATTTTGAAAATCGCCCAGGAGCACATGGCTCTTCTTGAATTCACCACCATCCAAGATGATCTGGACTCTCAGGTCCAGCAAGCTTATCTAAAGCGTACTCGTACCATGGGCAAGAGCAAAAAGGGCTCCCAGGCCAAGCACCGTCCCGGTGCTGGCGGTGGTGTTGCTGGTGCAGGCGTTTCCCGCCCAGCCGTCGGTGATGCCGCTAAGATCGTCATGGATCGACGGAAGCGCTGGAACGAGGCCTTCCTGCCCATTTTTGAAGATATCAAAACCACCATCCCGTCCGAAAACGAAACGATTTTCGATCCCGCTACCATGGCCGAGTACGAGAAGGCCGAATTGGAAGCTTGGGACGAGGAGTAAAGAGTTTTTTGACACCGGAATCTTTTCTCATACAACGACAATTACGCCCACATTGTCTCAACTGCGCCTATCATCTGGTGCAATCTCTGATCACATCTTCATGTCTTTTTTTCTGTTTGATTTCGCGCACATGATACCTGGGTATGATACGACTGGCACGACGGACACGGCGTTAGGGGGGTTTTTACTCGACAAGGCTGTTCACGGGAGCGAGGCCTTGGACTCGGCGTTAAAGGTTTGAGAAGTAGAGTTCTTGTTTACATTTTCGGCAGTACAGCGCAAGCGTGGCGTCATCACTTTTTCTGGGCATACATACTCACATGGACATATCTACGTGGCTTGGTAGATTTTAGTCCGATCCCAGTGACCAGATCTAACAAAGTGTTTTCTCTCATTTCCCTTGCTTTATACTTAAATCATGTAAGAACCATGCTCGGTCAAGCGATAGTCACAAGTCCTCATCCCATAAACGAAAAAGCCCTCCGGAAAACACCCAGCAGGCTCTGGTCCTCCTTGGTTGAACGGAACGCCGTCCCATCCAAGTCACTGCTATCCTTCATGTAAGACAACAAGAGCTTGGCATACGAGGCAGCCGTTGCCGCCGCATATTCCTGGAAGCGCTTGTTCTTATGGCTGTCCGAGTAATCGCAGATCCCTCTGATGACAAGACAAGGCACAGTATTCATGATGCCCGCTGCCTCCATCTCAAAGCAAAGCACGTTCCTCTCCATGCTCCACCTGTCACGGAGTTTCGCGTCTTTCATGACTCGGTTGCCTGATGCAATGAGACCATAGTGTATTTGGGGGTGATGATCTGCTCGACTCGGCCGTTTCGTAAGATAGGTTGCACTGCAAGGATCGCAGGTGACGTGCTTGGAATTGTGCGCGTAGTGGCTGGAAAATAGACGGTCGGTTTCTGGTCCTGGATATCGATACTCCTTTCTGCAAGCTGCGATTTCTTGAATGTATTCCTGAAGCGGGGCTTGGGGGAGATGGGGATCTGATTTGAGACTGCTGAGCGCAGTCATTACCAGTCGAGGAGGTGGCTGGAGGAACCCGGATTGCTCGAACTCGCCATTCTCGAGGGCCTTGCCCATGTCGTACTGAATCACTCCGGGATTCATACCGATCGGCTTGCTCACCACGACGTCGCCAAGGCGAATGTCGTTCCTGGACGATGGAACACCACCACCGATGCCTACCAATAAACAAAACTTGACCAAAGGAAAACTCCTTCGCAAATTGGATGCCACATCTGCGGCGGAGTTTGTGCCGTATTCTCCATCTGGGAGACAGGCAGCAACAACCTTATGTCGTCCTATATTCCCCAAGGCGTAATGATTCGAATCCGCTGCAGATAGGGGGAGATCCGGGTGGGTTTGGTCGAATAAAGCGCGAACAGCCAGGAGCTCTAATGGGAGCGCACACACAATTCCGACAGCGTAGTCCTCAGCTTTGAGTAATTCTAATTGCCACTTGGTGTACGATCGGACCAGAGGTCTCGGATAGAAAGGTTCAGTTCCAGTGACTGTACTGTCAGTGGTGATATCCGTTGACGTTGAACGGATTTGCGAGCTCGATACATCAAGGACATCACTCTCAGAGCCAACTGAAATCGTATTGCTGTTGGAGTTTTCGGTATCAACTGTTGGCGTAAGCTGATCTTGTTCGTCGCTTGTGAGCTCGTCCTTTTCCGGATCTCCGGTATCACCCCATCGCCACTGGAAGTTGCGATTATATCCAAAGACCACCGCTCCATCGTGCGCCAAGCTGACAATATCAATACATCCCTCTGACTCAGTTGACAACGAGGCTGGCAATATCACCTGTGTAATATCGGCATGGGTTTCGGTGGCATGAGCGCAGCCACATGGCTCAAAGACCATCTCTGAGTTATGCCACACGAGATTCTCACTTAGGCGTATGGGGTTTGTCGTCAGGTGGCCCGTATATTCGAGAACCATCTTCAGGTCCGAAATTCCGGCGGCCAGATAGTACTGATCCTTGGGAAGCGAAGCCCAGTGGGGACAAGAAATGTCCGATGGTGCCAGAATCTCACCAAAATCGCAACCCAAAAGATTGATTGTGTGAATCGAACGTGTAAAATCAACCCAAGCCTTTCCTTTTGCAGCAAAAGTCGCTAGTCGTGGATGTAGTGAATCCAATTCAGTGGCGAGGTCATGGAAGTCCCAGCCTTCGAAATGTGCTCGCGGAATACCCTTGGAACTGTATCCACTGCCATCTGGCCCGGCAGCATGGACCTGATAATCAAATATCTGCTCCAGAATGTTCAAGAAGTGTTCAACTCGATCTTCAAATTTGACATGATCGTTTTTGCCTTCGTAGATCGGCAAAGCCCGATTTTTGTGGTTCAAAAGCACTGCAATGGCAAATTCAGATGTGTTTTTTGAATCAACCGTTGTCTCCTCCAAACTCTCCCACTTAAATAGACACTCTGAGCTGAAATGCCCTGTAGTGTCATGTAGTATGGAGGCGCGCACGAGATGTAGGAGGGCACTTGCTCCGTTCAGTAACCACCCTCGCTTTGCCTCCTCGTCCCAGAGGACCACAGACTTTTGAATGATCCATTTGAGTTTTCTGAGATAGCCACCTCTGGAAACATGGACAGGGGTATCTTTGTAACCCACCAAGAACGGTGCGCCGCCTTTGATCATCTGTCCGTTATAGATGAATGCCTGGCTGAGGAGGCCGTCCCCACGTAGCCTTGGAAGATGGGAGCCTGATATGGCATACGCCGCATCTCGCGTCCCTAAAGGTCATGTTGGTAGAAGAAACATTTTGAAATTTTAATAGGACGTACCTGCAAGGTGTCTTGCATTTGAACACCATCCCAGAATGTGGCGTGCCTGTGATAGCTGAGAAGCTGACACTCCCTCCACAGGTACCACTGTACTGTCGAGGAACGATATTCGATCGCCGTTCTTGTTGTGCACCAAATGCCACATTATCACCTCTTCATGATTCTCGGTGGGGATGAGCATAGCGGAGAAGCCTTTGAGGATTGTACTACCCAAGAAGGTGTTCACAATATTTGCCTGTGCAAGGCGAGCCATCATTGGAAGGGGAATTTCAAGTCCTGCTACCGCGCCTACTTCAGGTCGTCGAGATACGGGGAAGCCCTCAACAATCACACCGCTTCGAAAGAGATTATGCCAGCACTCCCCGTTAACTTCAAAGGCAACTGCTTTCTCTTTGACCGCAAAGGAGATGTCTGCAATGAACTCGGTAGCTTGTTGCTTCTTGCCACTCTGACCCTCATCATTTACTGCCCTTGGCTTACTAACTTGAGGTTGACAGTAGGCGACTTGATTAGGGTGAGGTGAAGAACGGAGGGCCGATCCAAGCCAGCAGAGTTGTTCTCCGACCTCAGAGATTGAGTAAGCGGAGCCCATCACTTCAACAGTTATCTTGGAGTGCTTCGAGGCCTCAGATGAATCAAACGAAGCGACAAGATTTGTACCATCAGGCAGGTTGCCTAAAGGCCGGTTAGCAGACAATAACGTGGATTTCAAGTAGGAACACGATGCCAGGGCATACCTGTGGCCTTTTCCGCAGATCCATTTTTAAGCAGAGCTTGCAGTAAGTTGAGCATCGCTTCCGCAGATGCCGGCCATGTCTGATGCAGATATTGTGAGCAAGTCAATGCCTGGGCTGCTTCCGGAGAGCCGGTGAGTGTGATGACCAAAGGGAGTGCTTCGGCATTATCTTTGCTGTATTCCTGATCCTCTAGGAAATAGACCAAGCCCCAATCCAGAGTATAGGTCATTTTGTAAGAAGGCACCAATTCTCGTCTGCTGAAGCGGAGCTGTGAAGGCAGCATACCTTGCAGGATTGAATTGCCAATGTCTGCCATTACATCTGGACTCGAGGGTTCGAGAAGACAGTGCCTCTGAATATCACCAATAAGCCAATCATAAGCCGGGGTTTCGAGAACACACTCGCGGTATTTTTGGAGCCCCGGCATGACAGGATAAGCATCAGGATTTGATTCCTCGCCGATCTCGATCATCGGAAGCAGAAGTGTGAGAATATCAGAAGGGCCAGCCTCGCCATCTTCAAGGTCCCAGGGGAGTTGAGTATCATAAAGAGATTCCCCATCGTGGCTCAACCAGAGTTTCATTTTCTCATTCAGTGGCATGTCTTCATCGACCACAGACTCTGTGCCTGTGGATGAATCCTCCAGTGAGTTGTTGAATGCATCGGCTATTTCACTACCATGAAGACAGTCAGCGGGGCGAAGTTCAACAGAAATTCTTTCTCACAGAGGCCTTCATCTACTTACTGTCTGTATTTATGAATAAACACAGTCACGTCTCGCTGGACCTGTTGGGACGAGCTAGTACACCCGAGTCTTGATGAAAATGCTTTCAGGCAGCCAGGCATGGCATCGGTGACACGCCTCATAGATATGGAATCTAGTCGGAAAGTGGAAACAGCTTTGAAAAGCTCATTGGCGAGTTCGTTGACATAAGCCTCTTTGATCGAGCCATCCATGGTAAAGGTATCAGAATATACTGTTCGCAGATCGTCTGTCTCCAGGTCCACAGACGTTGGAACTGTAGGAACAGTCGGGGCTGTTTGGGTATCCAGAGTGGAATGTGGACCCGCCGAAAATACTTGTTCAGACACATATTGAGACTCCGACCCTATGGTAGCATCGAATTCATGCTCCACAACGGACCGAACATGCTCCTCAACCGAACGTTCGGTCATCACAAAGTCGATGGGATCAAAGTCATCCCGTGGTGCGGTGGTCGCCGGGCTTGGCGTAGGGAGTTTCTCAAACATAGAAACTTGTCTGCCGGTAGGTTTCGATGATGGGGCTGTACGTAATAGCTCGAGCTGGAGACGTATATTTCTGCTGAGGTCTCGCAAGCTCGATTGAGCATTTATTATATACCATGGCGTAGGCTTTGAGCTTCTCCTGTTCCTCTCTTCAAACAGCTGGCTCAAGTTAGCGATATGGGTGGCATACTCCCGAAGATCACGAAGACCAAGTGGACGACCTTGAAGCCTGTCCGAAGTTTTCTGGGCAGTATGGTAGGACTGGATGAGAAAGTTTCTTGTCAGAATCAACCACGTATCGTAGAATCCAACTTGATCTTTCCCGATTGTTTCCATTTGCTGTAGCTCCTCCAACTGACTGATATCTTTCAGTCGCACCGCTTCCCTACAGAAATTTTGCACAACATCGTGAGTCCGAAGAACATCAAGTCCTGATATTTCCCGTTCAGTGGAGAGAAGGCCATCCAGGCCAGCATTCCCTGAGGCCATTGCTAAGGCAGATTCTGAGAACTGAGACACATTGCTCTCAGAGTACGTCCTTGAGTCATTCGTTCGCTCAACCAACCCATAAAGGAGCAAAGTTGCTATTGTGGTACGGAGATCAGGAGCCTCTCCAGCTCGAGGACTGGTCAGGATATCGGCAGAATCAGCCGCTGTCAATGCATCGCATCCGAACTCAATGAGCCGCACGGGAGTGCGACAGTCCAAGAAAGACAGTAGATGAAATAAGTTCAAGGCTTGACGCTTCTGCAAGCGGTACATCTCATTCATGATCGTGTGGAAACCTTCAATCCCAAGTCTATCCGTCTTTTTATTCAGAACGAAGTTCTCAATTGACGTGCCCTGTGCCTTGAGCTGTTGGCCCAGTACGTGAATGGCCAATGGTAAACACTCGTAGTATTTCACAAGCTCGGTTGCACGAAGAACTTGCTCCTCTGTCGGCGTGTCTATGCCGAGAGTCTCATAAAGAAGCTTGCAAGCATCCTCAACCTGCAGTGGATTGATCCATATGCAGTATGGTTGGGGAAGAAGTGGCCCACTGCCATCTCTCGAGGTATAGATAATTCTGCTTTTTGAAATCCTCGGTATAAGGCGTCTGAAATTGATTCTTGCATCATGATCGTCCTCCTCAAGTTCTATCCCATCAAAGACTAAAAGCCAATCTTCCCGCGTTGCAAGCCACTTAAGGACAGCAGACGCACATTGGGACCGTTGATCCTCAGAGTCTTCAGAATTCTCAGCTTCAGAACGTTCAAGTAGTCCAGCTGCTTGAGCGATCTGTTTGAAGCCATCGCATGCCGATTCGTAAGAGCTAGCACGGATCCAGAATATTCCACCTGGGTACGAATCGCGATAGGTGAAGACGTATTGCAGCGCCAAATGTGTCTTACCGGATCCTGGAATACCAGTAATCAGAACAGACTTGTTATCGTAACCTTGGTCTTTGGACTGAAATAAGAGACTATGTAGAGTCTCTAGCTCTGTATGCATGCCAACGAAAAATGTATTAGGGCGAAAAGCTCGAGGGGCGACAAAAAGCTGCTGGACCTTGCTCATTGCAGAGCTTGTAGCCAAATTTGGCTCACGAGTGGAGCCGCGAGAGAATTGCTGAGCTTCTTCTCTCTGGCAAGCCTCACAGTTGGCAATATGTCTTTTCTCTCGGCTCTTTTGTAGCCTTTCTTTGATACTTGACGAGAAGCTAGAATAAGAGGCGCGAGGCGAGAGAGACCCCAAGTCACGATGATTCCAAGAATTTGTATCGAGCTCGGAAACGATGGCTCCCCGGCTATCATAGGTCGTGACATGATAAACTTCGAAGGCAGCATGGATGAGAGCAGCAGCCAAGTCTTCGGATTGCACAGAGATCCCATGAGACACACGCACTGCATCTGTCAAGATTGACACATCGATGTCTTGGACCATGGGGATCTCAGAAAGGACCTCGGTGACATAGGCCACGCACGAAGCGCAATGTACATTGCTCACAAAGAAGAGACTTCTCCTCATGGTCGTATTGAACAAGGAATCCTCCGGCGAGCTTGTAGTCAGATCTGGCTCACGGGTTCCTACTTGTGAAGGGTATTAGTGTAAGCTCGATTGTGTAGGCATGTATTCAGCGATCAGATGGACCGTCTGAACAGTATGCAGGCAGTGTGTTGGGTGCGCTTCAGCGCACATACCGGGAGATTTTCCTAGAGACACCGCAAGAGCACGAGCCCTTCTGCCATCGGCCCAGCGAGCGGCGATAGTACGGGCAGCATGTAGTGAGCATTGAAGGAGAGCCTCTGCCACTGCCTTGTAGCTGGGGGAATCTGCATCGTCAAATTTGCAAATATCGGTATGGTTTGCGTGAATACCAATTGACTCTGTGCCTGAGAGAGAATTCGGTGGTACTGATACTCCATCCGCGGTGAATTCCTGAGTGGTCTTGACGGTAAGGGTCTCGTACAGCGTCTCCTGGCGGTTTGATGAGATCTCAGGCTCTTTTTCATCAGTCGACTTAAGCCCCAGCTTTTTCAAAATGTTAGTTCCGAGCCAGGACCTTTTTTTACCTCCCTCATTTGCGGAGTCCGATAACTTGGGAAGCCCTTGGCTTGAGGGGGTATCCGTGGATATGGTAACACCCTCGGGTATGGCAGCACCCGCGAACATGGCAGGAATCGTGGATATGTCGGAGCCTGTGGTTGCAGTCATAGCCCCTTTTCTCTGCACGGAGGGAGCCTCGTAGAAGGAAATGATACGAAAATTTCCCTTTATATCTTCAAAACGGCGATTGATTCGTTCCAAAACCGCACTACTACCAGAACGCGATTCGGACAAGAGCGGGGCATCCTCTGCAAAATTCTTAAAGAGAATGGCTGAATTGAGGCTCCGCAACATAGAGCCCCGTTTAGCGATATCGTCTTCATGGCCCGGCATGCCGAGAAAGATGATCCCGGTAGTCGACACGTAGTTGGATTGCACCTCTCCGGTAGTCTCCAGTCCATAGCTGTGGATCAGGGCCTGTTTGACGACTATTCCATCGAGAGAGTGGCAGACAAATATGATCGGTCGGTCGAGACAGTCTCGTGCCTGTTGGTTTCATGGTCAGCTCTTGCTCTGCGTTATCAGGCGTGTTCAAGCATTGAGACAGCAGGTATTCCATACGGCATGCAGATGGTTCATCCACCAGCTCATGAAGAGGAGCGGAATTAGGTTTCTTACCTTTCGGTCAGTCGCTAAAGCCTCTGCCAAGTTCCGTGCATGACCACTGATATCGTTGCCTCCGCTCGTATCATATCTATAGTTGAGAATCCTGTGAAGAATCGGGCTAAGTGTCTTTGGCAAAAGCTCCCTTGGCCAGAAGCAGCCAGACATGCTTGTCCACGTTTTGTAGGGGTCGCCATTGTGACCGTGCACAAAAACAATATCTAGTGTCGGAGTTCCGGGAGAAGCATAAACTTGCGTCAAGGCAGCAGATCTTTCTCCGGGAACCTCAGGAAACTCAGCATAGCGCTCAGAATGCGTGCGGTTGGTGGTTAGTTTTCGTACACCCGCGCTTAGTCTGCGGGAGAGACGGGGGGTGTAGCTCCCGCCAGTGTCAGACATGATGTGATCCGATCATAGGAGAGCCATCATGGAGCAATATCAAACTATAGCATCAAAGGGTGAGGTAGAGTTAGAATGGAAGAGTCAGGACGAGGGACTGGCAGGTGATAGATATGCATGCGCTGCTTACTCTCTTTCTGGGACAAGGCGCATCGACTGCGGGGCTCTTTGCTGCGTTCCACTCGATCCACGTTGCGGCCCGAGGCCGTGCTGCGCCACGGATCCAAACGCGACTACATAATAACAAACATATGCGGCTCTGAAGACTGGAAGCGAAGAATAGGGGGTATCTATGAACTATGAACGACTCAAAACTATCCAGAAAACACACTCAATCAACCATCCTATGAACAGCCTCACCGATGGAGGATCAACACCTCCCCGGGGTACCTCTTCAATCGAACCGTCAGTTCGCGCTCACTAATCTCCAGTTCTGTACAAATCTGGTCAAAGCTGTGCGTGCCGTCCAAATACTTGGACAGCGTCCGATCATCAATCTCATCCTCCTCGTCTTCAAAGACTCCCAAGGGTGCACTGCCAGACCCAATAGCACCGCGGCTTCCACTATGAAAGGATGCGGCGCGCTCACGACTGCCATCTCTACGGGCGGAAATAGGAGCGTCTTCGCCAACGCTAGATGCGGCATAAGGAGTGTTATTCCCAGTCGTGGCACGAGAGGACGGCCCAGCCGATGCAGTTATGGGGGCCACAGATGATGAGCGTGGGGTCGGCGCTGGCTGACCGGTTGCGCAGGCGTATTTGTGCACGCGGTAGAGGAAGCCCTTGATCACACCGAATGTAATGAAGCGACGGATATCAATGTTGGCGAGCTCGCGGTTATGTTGTGAGTACCACTGTTTCACACTCTGGCCCTGTTTCAAGGCCGCGTAGAGTTCGACGATGCCCACACCATCCACTACTCGAGGCCCCTGGCCGGCCGGTATGCTGTTGTTTTCAGGTATATCGGGGATTTTGCGGCCACTATTTGGCACATCTTCTGGGTCGCCCAGTAATGGCCATATCTCTTCTGCGTCGAAGCGGGACTCGTCGCGGGATAGACTTGGAGCAAGATCAGTAAGCGGGCTTGATAGTGGCCCTGCACCACCCGTGCTGCCACCACTGGTTGCCGCTGCTACTGGTGCTATTTGAGGAGGGAGGGGTGTGTGAGGGCCGATCGGCGGGTGTGGTGCGAATCGTGTATTCACGTAGCGTGCACACTCGAGTTGCATGGCTTCGTCTGAGCCGATGGTGAGGCTGAATTGAGCTGTTGGTGCGTAGATGGCTGAAAATGAGAAGATGTCCAAGAGAAACAGACAACCATAGTATAGTAAATGTCGGATTGCTCGGCATGTGAGGGAAAAGTCGGTATCTGCGAGGATGGAGATGATCCGGACGCTGTTGACGCCATTGATATGTGGGACAATCTGCTGGAATTAGCGGATTTATTCGCTTTCACTTTCGATGGTCCCCATCATACCCGCTGTAGGGAAAGATCCCAGTTTTCGTCCATGAAAGCCTGGTACCGCACTGTGAACAGAGGTACCTGCCACGCCTTTACTGGCGGTGGTGAGGGATATATGGGGAACAATTTGATGTTCAGAGTATTGAGCTCATCTGAGCTACTGTCAGCATCATCGAATCACTGTCCAAACCAAAAAGACGCCACTAACCAATTGGAATCATGCATTCGCAATAATTGTTCAAGTCTTCCATCAACATCTCACAAAGACTATACACCTTTCCCTCGCCAGTCTTGGAGAAATCTCTTGACAGAAACCCATTCTGCTCCTCCAACGCATGCATCAAGTCTGCTAGCTTCTGTACCACGCTCTTATACTGGCTGAAATCCTCCTCTTCGGCCAGGACAATGCAGAAGTTGAATATGAACTCATTGCGAGAATAGCGGTCTGATTTCATGCAAATTGGATAACCTAGGATACGGTAGCCATTTGTGCAGACCTGTAGCAGGTTGCCACAAAGCTCCTGGCGGGGGATCACGAAGAACGAGACGTCGGAGAAGGTAAGGAAGAGGGGTTGCGCGGGCGCGGTGGATGAGGGGACGATGGCGCCGTCGGGGACTTGATGGACAACCTTGGGACCTAAAATGGATTCTGTCAGCAATTGTCTAGGATGACAGGTTCTGAGGGATTGCAGTCTGACCCTCCTGGGTGTCGAATTTGCTGTAGAAGATTGCCTTAATCATCGTGAAGCTGATGCCGCGACCAAGGGATGGGGTTTGCGAGATACAGCTAGCGGAGCGAATTGAACGGAGCCAGTGACCTGAAGTGGGGCCTTAGCGATCCATGTTTCTTTCTCTTGAGTGCGGCCAAGGAGCAAAGAGACTGAGTGTGGCCTCCGCGGTCCCAGTTCGTGGTTCGTGGTGAATTCGGAGATGCGACGGGAGGGTCAAAAGTGCTTATCGGCGGGTCCACCGCCAGAGCTTTGGGGTTGCATTACATAGTACCACCGGTTGGTAATTTCCTGTACTTGAACTACACGATGCTTCTTTCTGAAACCAACATAGATAAGAAAATAAAATAGAATTCCTGAACAAGAAAGTCTAAGAATAAAATCAAGATTTCGACTGAATCAGCGACCATCGCAATGATGCAAAGAGGGGGGTATTAAGTGAAACAGTAAATTCAAGGCCGTTGCGAGGAAGGAATCAGGGAAGGTCTGTCCTTGCAGAAATGAGTCTTCCATCATTTCGGGGGCTTGGGGGGGGGGGAACTGTGATAGAAAGCGACACATATGGATAAAAAGAGCATTGAGTAATGATACCCGGAAAGGATCCAGTCCATTCCGGAGATAAGAATGCGAAAAGTAGAAATCAAGGAGAGATGCGCCATTAAATGCAGTCCGTGTGGTCATGTCGAGTCGCTTTTAAAGTCAGTCATATCGGAAGGGGAAAGGAGGCCCACGGTCAGCGTGCCGTGTTGGAAGTGCGAGCTGTCTGGGACTGGGAGGTAATCGGGCCATCCCTTTCATCCTCTACAGGGAGCTGGGGCCAGTTCGAATGCCGTCGAGGTGTCGCCATGGGTGTAAAGTCTGTGATTTCTGGCGGATCTGGGTATCGTGGGTATCGAGCTTCAGCCGCACGCCTTGCAGCCGCAAGACTAGCAGATCGAATTGCTTCCTCTACCTCCCTTGCCTGAGCTGGTGGTTCAAAGTTATCAACGCCCGGACTAGAGGGTGATGGGATCGTTGCCTCAGGATGGTTCAATGGCTGGTTGGCGCGAATCGCCGCGACCATCCAGCCGTAGCCGCCGCGCTCGTTGGCATCTTTCAGCCACTGTTCATAGTCCGCATCAACGGGCACATTGGCACCTTGGGCTCGTGCGGCCGTTGCAGCCAACAGACGATTGTTGAGAGCCAGGCCACAGCTCTCCACTTCCTCGTCGCTGTACTCGTCGTCGCCGAACGGGGGATGGATGTCGGTCAGAGCACTGGAGGTACGTGAACTACTCGCGCGCACAGTGTCATCACTCCCAGTCTCAACCATCATGTCATAGTAATCATCCTCATCTTCTTCTGATTCCTCAGCCAAGGTGTAGAAGTCAGGATGGATCCTCACCGCGGGCGGAGGTGTCGGTGTCGCGACGCGGGTAGTATCGCCGGTCGTGTCCCGCACCGTGATGCCCTCCTCCAATTCATAGCGCTGGCGCGCCGACTTGGTGCCCTCCCAGCAGCATATCTCCAAAATCTCCTCTTCAGTCAGCTTGAGTTCGTCGAATGCGCGGAACAGGCGGCGGTGCCACGGGAAGCGGCCCAGTCTGAGGCGGTGGGGAGCATAGGCATAATCCAGGCCCGGATATTGGGCTTCAATGCAGTCGAGGGGTCCATAGAAGGCATTTGTTTCGATTCGCACCTCCGGAACCAGGTTGCGAGTGATGTGTGAGGCAAAGGACCCGGGGTCAGTAGAGCGCTGCCGAGGGAAGAGCGTCTCGTACACAATTTGAGTAAGCGATGGCTTCCGCATGGTGAGGGTGAAGGTGGGAAAAGAGGGTTAGAGAGGGGTGAAATAGGTGAAGGAGAAAAGAATTGATAATAGTCTGCTGGGTAGTACCCCAGCTGCAGGTATGAAAAGAAACGACTCAGGCACTCAGGCGAGTCGCCCCCTCCTTGTTGTCAATGGAATTCCCCAGTAGTTTAGGGATCTTGACAGCTCCCAACAGTGGGGCGGTCTAGACACTGGTGGGGGACGAACAAGTCATAGAGACCAATTCACGGGCGGAAAAGGAAGACTGAAGAGAGGAGATTACGGAGATAACGAAGGACAAGAATGAGTTACACACATGCGATAGAATGGTAAAGAAGGGAGGAGGGACCAAAAGGAGTGGAAGACAAGGAATGAGAGGATAAAAACGGAGTAGAGGGTAAGAAAGGAGAAAAAGTCACCCTGGGGGGGGGGGAGTCACGAGCAATCGGCATTTTCGACGACTAATCAATCAATCATCCCAACCTTAGACCTCCCACCTTCCAAATCACATCGCAACGACGACTAAGCGCGGCGCAAGAGGGAACACAAATCCACAACATCTTTCCGACACGTTGACATGGCTTCTTCTTTGTTGTTGTCACTCCTGCACGATCTCTGCAGCGCCAGCTGGACTCGGTGGATTCGCATCACAGCCACTCTACTGCTCACAGACAACGCATCCAACGACCGCCTGGCACTACTAGCCTTAGGCTAGTACCAGCCCCGGGCCCATCATGTCGACCTTTAATGGGGTCCTTGCAGGTACGTCGCACTCCCTCAGTCTTTCCCCGATACCATCAGACAGATCCCGGCTGACAGTCGATTCTAGAGTTCCCGGACATTCAGAGTAAGTATGGCACAATTCTGGGCCGAGTGAAACATCAGCTGAGAAGAGCATCACCATCATCCAGTCGACTACTTTCGGAAGAGCGATGATCGACCTCCGCCTTTGGCGTGCTTCCTCACCCATGTACATACCGATCATCTCCAGGGTCTCGAGTCCTTCCGGGCGCCGTTCATCTACTGTTCTCCGAACACGCGCGAGGCAAGTTTTATTCTGATTCGGGTCGAGGCGGACCAACTAACCAGAATCAAAATAGTTACTGCTGCGGCTTGAGAAATTCCCCCATCGCATGAATTTCGCGCAAGGGATTGTGGAGGCAAAAGAGGTGACCTACAAACATCTCTACAAGCTGCTGGTGAGTAGTCTCAAGTGGTTTTGCTTGAAAGGATCTTTGAAACTTTTGGGATTCAGCGACTCATTCCTCACTTCGTTCAGCGCCCAATTCCATTGAACACGCCGACGGAGATTGAACTTACCCCGATCAAAAAGATTCGCGTGACTCTCATCGATGCCAACCATTGCCCTGGAAGTGTCATGTTCCTGATCGAAGGCGATGACAAGGCAATTCTCTACACTGGCGACATCCGAGGTCAGCAACGTATCTCCCAATTCAATCAGTCTTTCCAACTAACAAGATCACAGCGGAAAAATGGTGGGTCGACAGTCTGATCCGGAATCCCTTCCTGATCCCATACACTCTGGGTGGCAAGCGGCTCGATAACTTGTATCTTGACACTACGTACCTGCGTCATGTTGGCGTACCCCCCGAGACCTTTTGCTCCAAGGCCGAGGGCATTGCAGAGCTCCTGAAACGGGTCCAGACCTTTCCACCAGAGACGATCTTCCACCTCGGAGCCTGGACATTCGGCTACGAAGAAGTTTGGCTGGCCCTTGCCGCCGCACTGAAAACAAAGGTAATTCAACCGTTTCTCCCCAAGTCTAGCATAATCCCAAGCGTGCTGTCACTAATTCATATCAACAGGTCCATCCCGATTCATATCAGTTGGCACTCTATCAGGCTCTTGGCCAGGCACACAGAGGGGTCGATGAGTCTGCAGCCTACAATGGCTTTAAGCTGGGCAACGACATCATCCCAGGCTGTCTCACTCACGATATGAGCTGCGCTCGTATTCACCTATGTGTCCCTCCATGTTCGATTGCCGCTCGGGCCGCAACCGTCCACATCAAGCCATTTCTGGGTCGTGGGAATGACGGTTTCGAAATCCGTGATATGGGCGCTGGAGGTGGCTCGGGCGATGTGTATCAGCAACATGAACTTGAATTCCCGACAGAGATGAAAGCCGACGAACTAGTGGCATATTGCCACGAGCGCATGGATCATTTCAGCGAGCGGCAAAGAGCCATCTTCGAACGACGGTTGATGCGCGACGCTGAAAATAACGGGGGCAAACTTTCGCTCAGCAAGTATGGCATATTTGTGGATGAAGATATGCCTTACGATGACGTCGCGGACCTTCTTGCGATCAACGTCGTCAAGTTCGATCGGAATATGGTCGTAGAAAAAAGAGCACTTGCGACGGGCAACCCTCGGCGAACGATCATCGTGAGTCCTTCTCTATTCCGGGCTAACTGCGAGATGATGATCACTAACCCCTTCTCACAGCGCTTCCCCTACGCACGGCACTCTTCGTACTCTGAGCTGTGTCATTTCATTAGCGTCTTCAAGCCCAAGGATATTCATGCCTGCGTGGTAGACGACCGTGATGTTTCGGAGGGAAAGGACCTTGTGGACGAGTTCTTTGGTCACTTGCTTACTGACCACCCCAGTTACTCTCGGCACCTTCAGCAGCAAAAGGATCAAGTTCAGAAGGCAGAACAGGCTTGGGCAGCTGAAGCAAAGGTCAGGGAAGAACGCAAGGAAGCGGGATTCCCAGAGCCTGCTTTCCTCGAGGAACGCAATGAGGACCCGACCTCTTACGATACGTTGTCTGAAGTGCCATATGCACATCTTCGGCGGGTCAACCCCAGATGGCTTCTTCTTGCAAACGTCGAGCACGACTTTTCGTCGCTCCCAGTCGAGGAGGAGACACACACGACAAGCAAGCTGCTTGAGCTTGTGAATCTGCCCACTTGTGACAAGGTCGAAGAAAAGCGCGACGAAATTAGACGCGCTCAGGAATACCTCCAGGACCAGACTGACCCGGAGGAAATGCAAGTCGGACCTCTTCCTCCCACTTGGTCTGGAACCCTAGACGGTGCAGACGACTTGAAGCCTAAGACTGCGCAGCCAACGTCCCTAAGGCCAAAGACCGCGAAGAAGGAGGGTCCTAAGGAAGTGAAAGAAAATCCTCTGGCCAGGGTACCGAAAGGTCATTGGACTAAAGTGCTCGTCTGCAGCCGCAACGAAGCTGGGGTTGCGCAAATCCAGGCGGCTTCTTCCTCGAACGTTCAATCTCCAGCTGCCGCGCAAAGCCAGCTTTCAGTCCCCGAGTCCGCTCTGGCTCCCTCTCTGGGATCTTCGCGCTCTACTAGTCTGACTTGCGAGCGACTGAAAGAGCTGAACCATATGCACGAGCTGGATGGGACTGCCTCTCTGCAGCGACGCGCCCGAATCGAGGCGTATCTTGCCGCCACCGAGGACAAGTTCTCGGCCTGGGCTGGGCTGCTCACCTCGGCTGGTGACAATCACGGGGAGGAAGAGATGGAACTGTGAACGATGCGGACCCACGCAGGTCCTTCAAGGGAAGGTTTTGATTTCGATATGACTAGTTAATGATGAGAGATAAGCTGGGTTGAATCAGCTTCGACTTTTCTCACTTCATTGATTGGATATTGAGGTCTTCAGACATTGCGATGGACGATCGACAGGCTTGACGGTTGTAGCAAAGGGGTGTTTCATTATTCACATCCCGGGTTTCCTGTCGCCCGTTGAATGTCCGTTTAAGTGTCAGGCCTTGCCGGGAAGGACCTGCGTGAAGAAGCACAGTCACGTTGTGCGATTTTCATGACATTTGCGAGAGCCATCATAATCTTGTGCTCGCTTTACAAGATGGCTAGTGAGATATGAAAGTGTGCCTGGAGTTCTCATCTTGAATCTCCAAGTGAGAAATTTCCAGTGCCTCAATGAAAATGAATGTCAATATGACCGGGCCTATATGGCCATGTTCCTAAGTAGACGTATCATGTAGGACACTAAGCTAAGCCTAGCACCGTAGACTCGCCCTAGCAAAATTCCTTTTCGGCACTCCATGCACGGAACTAATTTTCCAACATCCAGCCTATGCATGAATCGGATACGTCCGACATGGACTCGGCCAATATTCCCTTGAACCGGCGAAGTCCGGTGCGTCTCAATTGGCCGGGGAAGTGACCATCTCGGCGAACTGTTCTAATTCACAGAGGGCTATAATGCTTATGGACTTGGTATATAAAACTACTCTCTATGAAAGACGAAATTGGTCAATCAAGCACCTATACCAATGCACTAGATTCAACCATTCATCAAGACCACCCACATAGTAAATACTCTAATCCAAGAATACACTACTTTCAAAAGCAAATCCCCTACTCATAACACCCTCCTATACCTCTCTCTATCAATCCATCCATCCTTTAACTAATCAATCCCTCGGAACCTCAAAACCCCCATCAACAAGCCTTCCAATCTCTTCCACCCCCAACCCTCTCAAAGCCCCCCAAATCCCCTCCAAAACCTCCCTGCTAACCCCTTCCTTACACCGCGAATAAACATCAATCCCCGCCGGCGTAAAAAGCGTCTTTGCAAAATAAGTCACTACCCATGCATTTCCCTCCTCCCCTTCATCTTGAGTCTCGCCTTCAGTCGCGGTTCCAGTTCCAATCTTAGGTTCATATCCAAACCCTAATACCTCCCAATGCGACGACGCAATCATCAACCACCCCTTTCCACGCCAATTCCACGCACCAGGATTCGATTGCGAAGGCGTGTCTACCCCATTAATGGTATGGATTTTTGGTTTTGATGAATCCCGGGCTTGATATTGGACTAGGTCGTCCAGTTTAGTGAGATCATCACTTCCAGTAGCCCCTCCTGTTGAACTGGTTGTGGTGGGAGGGATAGGTATATAAGTGATTTTGACATTGCGTTTATCTTTCCATAGGGGTAGACTGGAGTGTGTGACGTGCCAGGTACCGGTGAGAAAGTCGATGGGTGGAGCTTTGTTTTTGGGGTCTGGAGATTTGGAGGCGTAGTGGTTTGGCGGGGATAGAGTGATTGTTGGTGTGGGTCTGGGAGCAGCCATCTTAATTTGTTTGATGTGTCCAAGTCAGTGCCTATGGAGTACTCCGTATAGGTGTTAGAGTTGAATGTTTTTGTACTCCGTATAGGTGTATGAATAGGGGGTGTTGGTGTTGGACAGCAAAGTAAATTGGCGGGGCTGGTTAAAAGGTTAGTGCCGATCGATCGATCGAGCGCAGATTCTATGTAGTGAGAGGATTCTCAAAAATGGAAATAAAGAAATAAAGTATACAGCTACAAATGTTACTTATGGACTAATGGCTTGGTTGCTCAGGGATCTGCTTACGCCTCACTCAGGGCACTGAGGGTAGACAATCAGGGATTTCGTTATACGCTTATGTATAGAAATAGGCATACATAAGGTCTTGGCAGGCTAGTGTGTCGTGCAATTAACGTTCTTGTACTCCGTACTGTTCTCCGCAGTGCAGTTGACAAAACCCTGAATACATCTAGCTCAAATTTGCTTACTAGTAAATTGAGGGATCGGAGGCCTTACGGTGTATTTATACTGCCTACAAACCGGCTTACAGCTTGCTTTTGGTTTCGCTCATGCCGTCTGGGCTTTGAACTTCTGCCTGAGGGCCTCGTGAAATTTGCAAACGGAAGTGGAGAGTTACTTACAGCCTAATCAGTGACTGGAGTGACTCTCCGTCCTTCCCTTCTGGGGGTTGTTGAGGACTAGTAACTCATGTTTTTGAATTACTTCTGGCGAACAAAAATATAGATACTTCACAAAACTATATGGCCAAGCAAGTAATCAATCAAAGACTGCAAGGTTGATGTGGCCTCATTAAGGATCAGGTTAACGGGTAACGGGACAGCAACCAGCTGGGCCAGTCGACCACGAAGCATGGTCCCCATATACGAATCACACCCAAGGCCGGCGAAAGAGGTACTCCACGCCGATGGCGGCAACGAATGGCGATCCGGATAGCCAAGTATGACGGATACCTCGTCTTGCACCAGCTCCAAAAGCATGGGACGGCGCTTTTCAGCGGGGACTTGGCTGAGCTGGTCCTCCCAACAGATCCCAACACTCACTTCGGTGGCAGGTGTTTCAGGAGAAGACGAACTGGAATCTGGCTCAGACAATTTGAGAGGAGCACACTTGGGTAACGCGGAAGATGCGGAAGATGCAGGAGATGCGTGCGGAGCGGGCTCTAAGGATTGATGTCCAGATCCTAACTTGCTTGCAGGCGCGGGCGAAGGGGCCTTGAGCCAATACCTACGTCGCTGGAAGGGGTAGACGGGCAAATCAATTTTACGCGCGCCACTTCCGTCGAAGATGGGATTCCATTCATGTCCACATGTCCCTGCAGAAGGTTGAATTCCGCGAACCCATAGCTGACCGAGTGACTTGAGTAAGACGTCGACCTCATTTTGCTTGCTACTCGATGTAGCAATTGCACTGGGAACATAGCTCGAAAGTGGAGCCGACGGGCCAATCTCGACAAATGTAGTGACATCTGCGTCGGCGGAAAGGGTGTGAAGAGCATCTGCAAAGCGAACGGGAGAAATGATATGCTGAATCCAGTGCTCAACAGTCAACTCACTGGCTTCTAGAAGCTTACCCGTCAAGGTGGAGACCAGTTGGATCTTGGGGCTACCGCTGTTCGGCAAGGGGGAGATATGAGTGATCGCCGCACGCAGAGAATCCAGAGTCGGCGCCATCATAGGCGAGTGGAAAGCATGGCTCACTCTGAGCTGAGTGGTAGATCGTCCCTGCGCAGCGAAGAGGCCTTTGATAGAAAGAGCTGACTCGGTGGGGCCAGAGACCACAACAGAGTCGGGTGTGTTGATAGCAGCAACCGCAGTGGTAGCCTCCAGGTTCATATAGTGGATCACCCCATTCACCTCTTTCTCGGTAGCTGAGATGCTAGCCATTGCTCTTCCTTCGGGCAATCCTGCCATCAAAGAGCCTCGCGCGGTGACCAAAACGGCAGCATCGGCGAGCGAGAGGTAGCCAGCGGCATGAGACGCAGCTATCTCGCCGAGAGAATGACCTGCAACGTAGTCAGGCCGAATGCCGAACGATTCTAGCAAGCGGTACATGGCCACTTCAAACGAAAACACCGCAGCCTGGGCAAAATCAGCACGATCCAAAAGGTGCACGCCGTTCCTCGGGTTGGCCTCAAAGGAAGAGTCGATAACCTCGGATAATGGGCGATCCAGCCGCTGATCTAATTCCTTGCAAACTTCACGGAATGCTGCGTCAAACTGAGGAAAGCGATTACACAGCTTCTGACCCATACCTATTCGCTGGCTACCCTGCCCAGAGAAGAGGAAGACGAGTCGAGATTGGGACTGCGAACGTCCAGACTTACTAGCCTTGGCCATACCGGTGGAAACGCTCAGATGCGGCCGACCCGCCGCGAGAGCCATTAATGCTTCGTGCAAGTCATCATTAGATGTAGCCGTCACAGCGGCCCTATGCGAGAGCGGCGAGCGAGTGACAGCAAGGGAGAAGGCGACATCAAGAGCGTCCTTGCTATTACACAAAGCCGCCATGCTGCGAGCTTGTGCCTGCAACGCCTTGCCATCCGCCCCGGAAAGGAGCCAAGGATATGAATTTGCAGACTGTTCCCTGACACAATCATCTTGATCGTGCTTGTTGAAACCCGCATGTTCCAAAATGACATGTGCGTTCGTGCCGCTAATACCAAAGGAAGATACAGCGGCCCGTCGTGGACGGTCATCAGGAGTCGATGGCCACTTTTTAGCTTCGGTAAGTAGTTCAACTACACCACTTGTCCAGTCGACATGAGGAGTCGGTTGAGATATGTTCAGGGAAGCAGGTGCGATACCGTGCTCCATAGACTTGACCATCTTAATCACACTAGCAATACCCGCTGCTGCCTGCGTATGACCGATATTGGACTTCACGGAGCCTACTAGCAGTGGTGTGGATCTGGCCTTATCTCCATAAACTTCAATTACAGCCCGCATTTCAATAGGATCACCAAGCATGGTCGCAGTCCCATGGCCATCAAGGACATCCACGTCCGCAGCTGAAAGTGCGGCACGTCGAAGTGTCTGTTTGATAAGCTCTTGCTGGGCTTGGCCGCTTGGGACTACGAGACCAAATGAGCTGCCGTCTGAGTTAACGGCGGAACCACGGATGATGCCGTGCACAATGTGTCCATTGCGCCGTGCATCTGATAGTCGTTCCAGAAGGACCAGGCCCACACCTTCAGACCATCCAGTGCCGTTTGCGTCAGCTGAGTATGGCCGACAGCGACCATCCGTCGCCAGACCTCGCTGTCTACTAAAGGCAATGAACTGACGAGGTGTAGACATGATAGTTGCGCCTCCTGCTATGGCCAACGTGCTCTCTCCTGTTTGTAAAGAAGCGACAGCCAGATGAATTGCGCTCAATGACGAAGAACATGCGGCGTCGATGGCCATGGATGGGCCCTTTAAATCGAAATTATACGAGATACGACCGGCTGCAACACTGGGAGATGAGCCGATGTCAAGGTGGGCTTCGTGTTCATGCCCTTCTCCATTTCCATGGTTAAAACGACTGGCGTAGTCGGCGTAAATCATGCCGATGAAAACACCGGTTGAGGTACCGCGAAGGGAGGATGGGGCGATTCTAGCCCGCTCGATAAGTGAGTATGTAGTCTCGAGAAGGAGCCTCTGTTGTGGATCAGTTGCAAGGGCTTCACGAGGTGACATTCCAAAGAACTCCGCATCGAAGTCGGCCATGTCATGAAGGAAGCCACCGCGGCGGGTGACACAGGTTCCTGCCTTGTCAGGATCAGCGTCGTACAATCCATCGATATCCCAGCCTCGGTTGGTAGGGAAGTCAGATGTCAAATCGAGACCATTAGATACGGCACGCCATAAGTCATCGGCAGACGAGATACCTCCGGGGTAACGGCAATCCATAGAAACAATAGCAATTGGATCCCGACCATCGGATTCATTTGGTGCTTCTGACACAGCTGCCTCGTCCTGTTGTTGAGTCCCAAAGAGTCTATCATAGAAGTATTGGCTTGCCGCCGCCGGAGTAGGATTGTCGAACGCAACTTTGAGGATCGAATTAGCATTATCGTTTGGTTTTATCTTGTGAAGAAAGGGCGGGGTATTTAAGTGCTCACAAGTTATAGGCAAATCCAACCCAGTCAGAGACGACAGTCGATCCCGAAGAACCACGCTCTTCATTGAATTCAAGCCAAGGCTCATAAAAGATTCTTCAGGGTCTATATTTTCAGACCCGATGCCACTAGCACAGACAGCAATGCATTCTGCCAACACAAGTGGTCTAATTGTGTTTCTGTTCAGCAAATGGGTAGCGAGCAGACGGCGAGCCGTACCATTGTGCAATAAATCCAGCGCAGCGATGCGCCTAGGCTTCCCCGATGCTGTTAAGGGGATAGCTTCAATGGTGTAGAATGAGACGGGCACTTTATAATCTGGCAAAAAGGCACGGCATGTCTTAAGCAGCTTCGTCATATCTAATTCGACATGAGGCTCGGGCACAATGAAGGCAGCAGGCACCTCTCCAAGTACTTTCTTAATGTAAGTGGTACGGCACAGCCCAAGATGATTTAGGGAGAGTCATGAGATACTTACGATCATCTGGGAGCCCAGTAACAACGACATCAGCAACCCCAGAAGCCGCACGGACGGCCCGCTCCACCTCACCTGGATGGATGTTCTCACCACCACGGATTATCAGTTCCTTGAGTCGTCCAGTAACAGTCAAAATCATCTGTCCTCCATCTTGCCTGGTAGCTGTTAGACGCCCTAAATCACCGGTGCGATACCAGCCATCTTCTGTTTTGGATAAAGGTAAATTGCTTTCATTATATCCGAGCATGAAGCTTGGCGTACGGACGCAGATCTCACCCTCATCGCCGTCCACAACCTCAGCTGATGCCTGTCCATCTGTGGTCAAACCTCGTACTTGGACATCAATGCCCTTAACTACCGGGCCGCATGATTCTTCGGAATATGTATCTCCTGGACCGGTTGTGGCGATGAGACCACACTCAGTGCATCCGTAGTGGTTGATCAAAGGAACCCCGAGGAATTTTTCCACCTGGGCACTGAGTCCTGCGGGCGCAGCTGCCCCAGCATTGACGCATGCTCGAGGTTTGATGAAAGCTAAAGCTTCCTGGGCAGAATGCTGTGTGAGCTCGCGGAATGAGGTAGGTGCGCCTGCAATGATGGTTGTCTCTCGGCGCAGTCGAAGACTGTCAAGCAGAGGTTCGTCTCCAACCAAATGAGTGCTCGCACCAACAGCCAGCGTACCAATGATACATAAAGAATGACCGAAGGCGTGAAATAGGGGTAGCGGCCAGAATATCTTATCGGTAGATGCAAGTCCAAGTGAAGGGATATAGCTATTCACGGCGGACCACATCCACGTTCGTTGACAGGACAAGACACCCTTGGGATAGCCGGTGGTACAAGTGGTGTAATGTAACCAAGCCGGCTCATCCAAGCGCAAGTCATCTAGTGGCTTCTGTAGCCCTGCAGCAGGGTTCAAAGTATGCGTGGACCAGTCCTCGTACCGTTCAGCAGTAAACCCTTCTAACTCCACGCTCTGTCTGGGATCGGCCGAGTAAGGTTCTTTTTTGACCACAACGACAGTGGTTTTCGTGTTAATCTTTGCCTTCCCAGCGGAAATTGCAGCACAAACCCTGTTAAATCGATGGCTGTCTGTAATGACAACATGGGCCTTGCTGGTTTCCAAAATCCTGGCTAGTTCTGCCGCGGATGCGCGCGGATCCAGAGGAACGCCGACCGCAGCAGCACGCGTGATGGCGAAAATGCTCTCTCGATCGCTTCGATGCAGCTCCCGAGAACGACGGCCACTCGGCTTCCTCGAGTGACCCCTGCGCCCACCAAGTTGACTGCTATTTGGCCCGTGCGGATGGCAAGTTCAGTGTAGGTGACATTATGACCTGCAGGTGCTGAAAAGGCTATCTGTTGCCCCCGAGTTTCCGCATGTTCTTTGAGAAGGTCGGCCACTGAGTAGATCCCAGACATTTTTGGCTAACTGGAAATTGTAGCGACTGCGAGTTGAAATGTCTTTTCTTGTTGTTTCTATCCAATAGTAGAGACTAGGCAGCAGAGGATATTTGGGCATTTATAGCACTTAGTAAGACCTGAACATATTGAAAATTGCCCGCCTGTGCCACAAAGAATGAAGTGCCTGTTGGAAATAATCACCACAATATAAAAATGACTCCATTTATTTCCTCCTATTACAGAAGGTTTGATGTGATAGTTAAGTGATGTTGTGTACTAAGCACAGAGGCACACGTTACCCTGACTGTTGCATCCCCTCATATTACTAGATCGGGATTAGCCATTACCAATCCCCTGTTGGATGCGTGTGCTTAATTTAGTCATTGTCTCCCTGGTCAGAAATCCCGAGTTGACTAATTCCCTAAGGATTCGTGGCTTCGGGGCTAGCAGGATGAGTTAACGTTAACTGATTAGCGTGTTGATCTCCACGCTGGGTGGATAGTTAACTAACTTAGGTATTGATGGGCTTACTAAGGAGTAGATCATTAGTTAGTTAACTAACTACCTAGGTTGATTTCAATTTTTGGTCAATTTGATTTGATTTGATTTGATTTGATTTGATTTGATTTGATTTTGTTTTTCCGTGATAAGGTGAGAGCACCCTTTGTGATAAACCCACCAGGTCCATGGGTCGTATTAGAGGTCATCAAGAACCCGCGAGATACGCTGGCTCCGCTCCTTTCTTACTGGTAGGATGAGAGCGTAGATATGGGCTTGCAGGGATTATATATCACTAGGACAGAAAAAGTAATCCCGCTTATTAAGAGGACGCGCGAGTCTAAGAATGCACCTCGGGTGGGTGGGTGGTTGGGTGTGATTTGTTGTTCCTTTCGTTCTCGAATTCTTTTCATCCTATTCAGAGAACTAGGTGACTTGGCTGTTGTTCTCACCAGATCCCTTGAACGATTTCTTTTATATCCTTAACACCGTGAGACGACGAAACCGCTTCGGCCGCTATGACGACCATAACGACGGTGACCACAGCAACGCCAGCGCCGGTGGAATCATACGATCAAAGACGCGACAAGGAAGTTGTGGAAACAGAAAGAGAGCCGCCAAAGTTAGATGGGAAAGTTCTATCTGAGGAGTCGTTAAAGAGGGACGGCAAGTCGGCTTTGGAGTCGTTCTGGATTATCACCATAATAACTGGTGTCACTTTTATCAGCGTCTCGGGGACTGGAATTCTGACTACCGCACTTCCTCGTATCTCAACCGATATCAACCTCGACCGCGATCTGATCTTCTGGCCGGCATCGGTATATGCTTTATCTGCAGGATGCACGTTGCTAGCATTCGGCTCCGTTGCGGATGTTGTTGGCTCTAAGAGAATGTGGCTAATTGGGAGCGGCTTCTCGTGTCCTCTGATCCTTGCATGTGGACTTGCCCGCACTGGTAACCAATTCATCATTTTTCGTGCTCTACTAGGTCTCTTTGTGGCTATGTGTCTTCCGACATCTATGTCGCTGGTGACTGCGTCCTTCCCATCTGGACGCAAGAGGAATATTGCCTTCGCAGTAACAGGGATGGGCCAGCCACTAGGCTATGCGTTAGGCCTCATTCTTGGTGGTGTTTTCACAAACACTATCGGCTGGCGGTGGGGATTCTATATCACCGCCATTATCGACGCCGTATTGTTTGTCGGGTCCATATTGATCCTTCCATCGGACGCGGATTCGATGAAGCTATGCCGGGCTACATGGCATAAGCTTGCTTACAATATTGATTGGATTGGCGTTGCAATTCTCGCCTTGTCATTTGGACTCCTATCCTATGTACTTGCGTGAGTCATTCTTCATCTTTGTATTTAACTCCTTGTCCAGATGTGGCTAACATTTCCTATAGGATGATTACACATACTTACAGCAACATATCTGAGCCTCGATATATCGTGCTGCTCATTATCTCTATCTTACTCCTCCCCGTCTTCTCCCTTTGGGTGGAGTGGCAGGTGAAGCACAACAGGCCAGCCTTGATTCCAAACGCTTTATGGCGAAATCTGCCATTTCTTTTCATCTGCGTGGCCATGTTTTTCACATGGGCCGGGTTCAACTCTTTCCAGTATATGTCAACCTTGTTCTTCCAGGACGTCCAGGACATCTCAGCCCTCCAGGCTTCTATTCGCTTCTTGCCCATGGCTGTAGTTGGCGTGGCCACCAATATGGTCACTGCCCATCTGGTGTCAAAGGTGAATGTCAACCTGCTGCTGGGGGTGAGTGCACTGATGACCGCAATTTCCCCTATTTTAATGGCGGTCGCCTCCCCCAACTGGACATATTGGGCCGCAGCCTTTGTTGCTATGACGTTAAGTCCAATCAACGGCGACGGTGAGTAACTGCTTCAACTTGTGTATCTATTGAGAACGATGCAAATGCTGACTTATCGTTTGTCTAGTGCTATGGACTGTGTCTAGTCTCATCATTTCTCGGGCATTCCCTGATGACTCAATGGCTCTGGCTGGGAGTGTGTTCAATACCATCTCCCAGCTGGGTAACTCTGTTGGACTGGCTGTCACTGCCGTCATAGCCGCTTCCGTCACTACCTATAATGATGGCTCGGCAAACGATACAACTGCAGCTTCTCAAATGGGCGGTCATCTTCTAGAGGGATATCGTGCTGCATATTGGACTATATTTGCTGGCATGGTAGTTGTCTTCCTAGTGAGCTCTCTGGGGCTTCGCAATGTGGGAATAGTTGGTAACAAACAAGAATAAGAGCCTGTAATGGTCGAAGGAGATGGATGGAAACTGGTACAAGTGCTTTTTCTTTGCCTTGAATTACGGGAGTCTATCTCATTCTTTCTTAAATTGGTTTATATTTCTTATTGACACTAGCGATGTATAGTTTTTGGAACTGGGCATGGATAAGAAGCTCGAATTATTGTACCTATTTCTTCCGGAAACAAAATTTGACTTGATTATCAGTCATCGTGTGGGTGTTTTAAAGGTCCTGGTTACGCCTATTTTCTCATGAAATTGTGCTCTATAATTTAAAATGGCAGATTCACTGTTAATAGTATCACAACATTCATTTGATGATGTTTTGGCTAGGTAGTTCAAGGGGGGTAGGTCGCTCGGTTGACGTTTCCTACTAGATGTCGTTTAAATTAGTCAAATACCTTTCAATGATCTACTAGATACAAGTTAAAGGCATCTTACAAAGTACCTCAAGGCTGGTCTAGTCTTTCGAGAGACAAAATTTCTATTGCTACACAGAGGGCAAAAGGGCTCACGAGTGTCATATAAATCTTCCACCATGAACATCAGTCTCAAGTGGGCTATACCCTTGGTTTAATAAGTGTTAGCATTTATTCTTCAATAGTACATCTATCTCTTCGACAAACGTGATTGCATGTTCTCCAGGTGACGCTGCGTTATTTTGCAGCAAATATGCCCCCAAGGAACTCTGTCAATTGAATCTCAATGACCTGAGGATCCAGAGGCATGACAGCTCCGACAATTCCATCCGGCCGGACAGTAGCCACGGCCCCCATATTCGGATCGATGCCGTAAATGTTATACCCAGTATCAGAAAGAGCGTAGGTAGTCATCTCTGCATCACGCTTCGTACAATCGGGAAGCAGCTCCCAAAGATCATATTCCGAGATTGTGAAGAGCCGCTCTGACGGTCCGGTAGGCGCGTAAACCATCTCGGGGGTGACCACAGAAGTCTTTAGCAGGGTGATGGAGAATTGGGGAACGACTTGTTCGAGAACAACTTTAATAGATTTGGCAGAGTCGCTAGCCGGGCTAAGAATAGTGCGCCCGCAAAATATGACCACCTTAAAGCTACCAGCATCGGGAGCCAAGTTGTCATGGATGTCCCATTGACAACCATCCGCAAGACGTAGCATACGGGTGTTCAAGAGCCGCTTGCCTGGCTTGATCATGCCGCTGTTGGGATGGAACCCCCCGTCGTTTTCAACCGTGCCAAAGATGAACTTTGATGTTTTGTCAGCGGAGGTCTGCCCTGGCTTCACCACCACGACAGACTCGGCATACTCAATTCCACAGCCGCTAGTAAACCCTGAGATCTCTTGGTAAAGCTTGGCGCATTCTTCCTGGTAGCCGGGTTGGTTCCTCCTCTCGCTATCCGCCCATTGTATGTTGTACCAACGACGATCAAGCTCAATCAGTTGCTGGGCGATGCCCCGACGCTCTGAGACATAACTTTCCAGCAAGCTAGTAGGGTCAGCAGCGGTTTCGAATATGGCATGCTTGAGCTTCCAGGTCAAATTGAACGAATCCGCCATGCTGACATTCATGCCCTGGCCGAGTTTGGGGCTGTGTGTATGGCATGCTGCCCGAGAAAAATAGTCGCTGGTCAGTTTCCAGGATTTCGCTCAATGTAGTATTTGAGATCTGGACTTACCATCTCCTACTAAGAACACTCTGGGTACTCCAGTGGAATTCGTCTTTGCGAAATCAGACGCGACACGTTGCCCAATTGCGTATGCAGTGGACCAGTCGGTTTCTGTACCTTTTTTGAGCGTCATTTGGAAAGGAGCAAATATTTCTGCCAGGCGTCGATAGATATCATGATCCTTGATGCTTGACTTTCTATTCTTGTTGACGATGAGAATGCCTTTAGCATCTGGATGGCTTGCTTCATAGGACATATTTGTTGTTTGTTGGCTTTTCAACTCGATATCATTCATATCCACGTAGAATCGGGTAAGCCATTCGCCATCGGCATTCATTTCTCGTGGAATAATCATCGCCATACCAGAGCTATTCTGCACTGTCGTGAGCCTCCTAATGTCAGGAAAATCTGTGTCGGCGACAAAGTCAATGACACCCCAGACATGATCAGCTGAGTCACCTTCCATGGAGATATCGAAATTTTTCCGGACCGTTGTGGGCGCCGTCTGCACCGACAAGATATTTGCACCTGATATCTCGGGTGGTTTTTTTAGTTCCTGACTTGTCTTGAATGGTGACCAGGACCGGGTGACTTGGCATAGTCTCATCTATACGCGATTCGATAACACGACCCCTGCGACAAAGTGCTTCCGGTGCATTCCTTCTTCCTCCAGGATCCGCTCAATCTGACCCTGAGGAATGCTTATGAGCTGCTTCATCCGCGCGTTAGGTGCAGTGGCGAGCTTCTGCCGCAAAACACGTTCCATCCTTCGGTTTTCTGAAGCGGGCGTTGAAAGAGATTCGGGTTCCTGGCAGGAGGAGGAAGAAACCTCTGCCCAACGGGCTCTCTCGCCGACTTCTGTAGACACTTTCATGAGCTCTTCGTAAAGACCTAGTACTTTGAATATTTCCAAAGAGCGAGCATGAAGTCCATCTGCGTGCCCCGCGGGTCGTACATGTAACCGAGGGTCGATGCATAAGAGAGAGGATTTTTTGGTGAGACCGCTGCGTGCCAGAAGACAGGCGAGGAAGAGGCCAGCAGGCCCGGCCTGTTGATTATGGTCACCTCTCTTATTCAATCAAATTTAGCGGGGGTAAAGCTTACGCCAGCGACAAGTACATCGTAACACTCTAGTTGGTGAGAGCCTTCCACCGCCGGAGCCGGCTGCTCCATAGACCCTGACAATGGTGAAATTTCAGACGATTCTTCGGGTAAGGGACTGTCATCAGGGATATCCTTAGCCTCCTGGATATTCAAAGTAACCTTTCCCGAGTCAACCTCAGAGACCCAATTTGCCCCAGACTCCAGCGGCTGTATCTGCAGATATGCGTGCTCCTCGGTCATTCTTTCCGGTGATACTCAATATATAATAAGACTTCAAGAAGAAATAATTGAATAGAGTAATGGGAAAAAATAAAATCTATTTCCAGGGCTCATTGCCATGATTAAGAAACATCCAAGGATGGAACCTTGGAAGGCGTCGGGAGCTCTCCTGCGACACGAAAGAACCTACTACTAAGAACTACATACACATATTTTGTTTCATTTCAATTACCTCTGTGACCCGTCATGCTAATAATAACCTGATGTGATGTTTTATTCGAATTACTCATATTGAATGGCCAGGACAGTAAGTCGGCTTAACCCCTTCTAGCTAGCGTATAGTTTCCACGTAAGCCTTGACTTTCCTTTAACAACCTGTGCTATGAATTTATGACTAATTTTGAAACTATCTCATCCGCACCTCTCTTCGATGTTAGGATGGCGCTTCAGGATGTGAACACTTCCATGCATATCACGTCTAACAGAACCGGGCGATAAATCGTGGACGAATTAGAGCAAGATCCTCTTCATTTTTTAAACCTTAGAATTATCACTAGAATGAAAAAATACCCTCAATTTCAATACGCATGCATTAAACACCAAGGTCTTATCAGGTAGCTATGGTTTATTTATATAGTCGCCCTGCTATTTAAGGGCTGAGGTATGGACCTCCCAAGCCCAAGTGCCCTCTCATCTCTCATTACAAGTTTTCTTTTTTTTTTCAAAAGAAAAACAACAATCATGGCTTATCCTGCAGTCCCCCCTAAAGACCCCTTTTTCTCTTCGTATTCGAATGGTGGTTGCCCAAAGGCCAAGTTTGGGGTTGGAGCCATCGAGAAGAATGGACTACCCTTGAATCCCACCGATGAGACCACTTTCCTCTTCCATAGGTCCTTCGAGCATCCTCTCAAATTAATGTATCACTCCAATGGTCATATTATTACTATGGGTGATGGCCATCAGATTCTTGATGCATGTGGTGGGGCTGCAGTTGCTTGTATTGGACAGGGCAACGAGGAGGTGATTGCCGCTGCAGTGGCGCAAATGCGCAAAATCACATACGCCCATCCTTTGTCCTATACCACGACCGCCGCCGAGGGTCTTGCAAAATGTTTCCTTGGTGGAAACCCTTGGGGCTTCCAGAAAATGTTCATTGTGGGCAGTGGTACGTTGGCAAAGATGCTTGTCTTGTGTCCAAAATGACACCACCTCGAGAGACAAAAACTCTCTGACGATTCGAACTTGGCTTCTAGGTAGTGAGGCCAATGATATAGCCATGAAGTTGGCTCGACACCATTTCGTCGAAAAAGGCGAGCCGGCTCGCGTCAATTTCGTTGCCAGGGCACAATCCTTCCACGGCAATACTATTGGATCTCTGTCCCTTGGTTCCCATGTGGCTCGTCGCCGACCTTACCTTCCAATAACCTTGAGAGATCGAGTCAGCCATGTCAGCCCCGCTTATGCATACCAATATATGGCGGATGGTGAGACCGAAGCAGAGTTTGTTGCTCGCCTTGCCAACGAACTTGAGGATGAGTTCCTGCGAATTGGTCCACACACCGTGGTTGCCTTTGTTGCGGAGACCGTCGTCGGTGCGACAAGTGGCTGTGTTACTGCCCCGGCCGGCTACTTTATCGCTGTCAAGGCCGTCTGCGATAAGTATGGGATTCTCTTGATTCTCGACGAAGTCATGTGTGGAGCTGGCCGTACGGGTACCGCATTTGCTTTTGAGCAGGAAGGTGTGGTTCCCGATATCGTGACACTCGGAAAGGGCCTGGGTGGTGGATACGCACCCATCGCAGCCATTATTGCCCACAAGCGTGTGCGTGATGGATTCCGTGGAGGATCTTCGAAAGCCTTCAATCACGGGCAAACATACCAGGCACATCCCCTCTCATGCGCCATCGCTACCTCTGTTCAAACTATCATTCAAAGAGATGATCTTGGTAAGTTCATCCCCGATCACTTATGCCTCACCTGTACGGCTTAAACACTGACATGGATTGTTGAAGTTGACCGCTGTGCGCATCTTGGCAAGCTCTTAGGTGCTACACTCAAACAAAAGTTCGCCAACTGCGAGTACGTTGGAGAGATTCGTGGCCGCGGATTGTTCTGGGCTCTTGAGTTTGTCCAGTCACGCCAGACGAAAAAACCATTCGCAGCATCAGTCGGGTTTGCAAGCAAGGTGCACATGGAGAGCTTTCAACGCGGAGTCTCACTTTATCCTGGCTCAGGCTCTGTAGATGGCGAGGTCGGTGACCATTTGATGTTTGCACCGGCATACAATAGCAGTGAGGAAGAGATTCTGCACATCGTTCAAACCTCCCGGGATGCATATGACCAGGTAATCTCCCAGTTGGGCCTTCCCACAAAACTTAGTGCACTTGTTCAACAATATGATGATGGGAGCTCTTCAAACCTGCGACCATTGAAGCGGTATATTACAACCCATGATGAGAATGGTAAAGCTGTTTTCTATGAGAAAACGTTCGAGGAAATCATCCCAATTGTTCCACCGGGTAATATCGAGAGGGCAGGATTGCACGTTCACTATCACACGCAAGGCTTTCCGGTTGATCTGAGAGAGGACAAAGACCTGAAGCGCTACTTTGAATCACCTCAAAATATTCCCCTATCCAATGAAGGTGGTTCAGTATGCCGAACTGTGGATTTGGGACCGGGTCAAAGCTCACCGATGCACCGAACAATCAGTCTGGATTATGGCGTGGTTCTGGCTGGAGAAGTAGACCTTGTCCTGGAGGATTGGGATGGCCCAACAAAACGATTGAATGTTGGAGACGTCAGCATCCAGCGTGGCACAATTCATGGCTGGAATAATCCTAGCAAGGATCAATGGTCACGAATGCTCTACGTTCTGCTCCCATCTGAGAAGCTAAGAATTAAAGATACTGAGCTGGATGTGGAACATGATGGCTTGGTACTGCCAGAATGATTGATTTTTCAAGCTTTGGATATCAATGTGATATATTTGGCTTTGCAGGTGTCTAAGGGCTTCGTTGGCAAGTCGGGATGTGAGACAGACATGTTGTGAAAGTGTTGGATGGCGGGATAGGCCTCGCTGTTGCTTTCGCTCGAATGCCCGTTGCTTTGACTTGAGTACCCGTTGCTATTCAGAGCCTGCTCTTGCTTGCCGTCGGCGATGATTCCGCATGTTAGGTGACTAATCAAGCTCTGCTGGACCCTCTTAACGTCGTGAGATCGTGCGTCTGCACTGCCGCCAAACCCTGTGTTGACGCCGTAGATGACTTCGCCCTGGGCGATTTTCTCTGGGATAATTTTGCTACACGCGTCGATGGCGTCGATGGATGCCGAGGTGAGCTGCACGTGTGCTAGGTATCTTGAGACTGCCACCACGTCGGCGATCGTCAGGTCTCCTCCGCTAATGGCCAGCATCGTCTTGACCGGCGACGAAGGATCGCGCCACTGCGATAGAACTAAATCTGTGAACATTCGTGCTGAGGTGGCCACGTTGATCTAGATGGAGGCCCGTGGCCAGAAAACAAAGAAAGAGTTGTTATTGGAAGTAACTGCTGTTCTACAACCTTCCCGCCTGAAGTCAGCGATACCCAGTTCTTATATAAAAAAAACCCCCCCTCAACTGGGAAGAATTGCCAGCATCCCTATCAATGTCGTTGATAGTATTACGATGCATACTATATCGCACGCTATAGCTAGCGAGGGCGTACACGAATCTTCCGAGGCGTGCCCCATAGACGTCCACCCATACAATATCGTAATACAGGCGTTTCCTATAAGCTTCAGTTGTCAGACACCTATAGAAAACACTATAAGTGTGCAACGGCGCGTAATATCCGAGTACTAGTCGGATGATTAACATAACGAGCTCATGAAAGTACGTGATAGGTAATGTACGTACGTGCCGCCTTATGCAGGTAGACGAAACACACCCCGGGAGGTCAACTATGAATTCCATTCCGTATGAGTAATATTTTGTAGCCATCCTTGATAATTTACGAGCTCATGGAGTCTTGCAGATAGGTTCAACCGAATAGGGAAAGGAAGCCCTACTAATCAGGCCGTCATAGAACACGAGGGGAGCTTGCTTCGTAAGTCCATCCTTACTCATCGGCTGCATGGACGACGGCCAGGGTTGCTAAACCCCTGCCCAGAGTTGGGATTCTTAGTTGCCCTGGTGTGCTCTTCCGGCCTCACCTAAATAATAACGTAATCGGCTATACGCTACCTAGGTACCTCCGGAAGCTGTCAACGTAAGCTCTTACACTGAACAAGGCAGAGTCTTCGCTTTGCCGATGGCGGACCCCCTTCACCTTGAGTGATATCGTGACATCCAGATTTCTTTCTTCTCAATGCCCCAAAAGCATCAGAACTACCAAAAACGTCATGTCTCTTAACCATTGTTTGCCAGTGTGTACCCAATCGATAGTTTGTCCGACCCCTTATTGGGGTCTGTTTCTCTCTCTATGCAGCAGCTTCTTAGCACTCCTTCAGCCTTTGAAATCGACAGACTTGAAATGGACATCTGGCACAAAGAGATGGGTGCTGCCACAGGGGTCCCGGCCCTACCGGTCCTAGGAAACTTGCGACGGATGACGCAAGCCCGCCGCAGAGCTCTTTTATTCCATAGGTGGGTGAATCTCCAACTTTTTCAACAGGAGAATGCCTCTCGATCTAGATATCCAGTAGCTAACCTGCTTTTTAATACCATACGGCCAAATGGCGACCCTGCACATGAGATCCAAGACGTGGGGTATGAAATGTCTAGAACAGGCCTATCGATGACGAGAGACTCAACCATCAATCCCTTCATAAGCCACTCCCTGTGAATGCCACCGTTTACAGTCATAGACACGCATCCCTTATCGAGGAGGAAACATCCAGGTACGAAGCTTTATTCTCTACATTCCAGGGCTAATTGAGCGCTTTTCAGCCGGACTCAGCGATGCACATCAGAGATTCCCTGGCAAACAGAGAAGATAGAGGGCCCGGAATGGGATTGTCCATCCATCTGAATGCGGCAGGTGTCTAAGATGTATGCTTCCAGAGAATATATACTAGACAGCTTCGGGTGTTGAGGAGATGTTCAACTGAAAATAGATCGCTGTGAGGAAGACCAAACCGTTCCCATAGGCTTCAGATTAATACGGCTGGTTATTATTACCGCTAAGACAATAATTTTATGATATACCTCTACCTATAACAACGTGAGAGTACTTTATATCCCAGCCTTCGCTCCCAGGAACACTGGACGCAGGCAGTAAGCAGTACGGTTAGCTTCGGAGGACCTTATACAATAGAGAGGCAAAATGAGGTCAAACGGGCCGACTCAGCCTCAGCATTAAGGTAAGTAATCACGTTACTCAGGGAGCTGCTTGTGTTCGCTCTGGCCCGAGCGGCAGTTTTACCGTCACCTAAATCCTTTATAGTATTCACACCAAATGTCAATGAAAGGAAATCATCACTTTCGTAGCTACCAAAACTAAACAAAAAACAGCGCTCTCTCTTGCTATGACGAAACAAACGAAACGCCCGGAATAACTAGACGCTGGAGTAGGTATTTAAGAACCAGGAAATGCAGGGGGGGATGATAAACAATGAAATGACAAGATAGTCAACAATGAGAGAAAAGGAAGGGAAAATAAAAGTCTCGATGAAGGACGGAGGCAGGTGGTAGTACCATAAGCTGACCCGACCCTTGACATCGCACAACTTCCAGCTTCAGCTCCAAGGCTTAGAAGATATAGTATGCCTGCGTCAGCGGTAACTCAGTTGCAGGCTCCGCGTCACACAGCATACCATCAGCCTCGACGGTCTAGAAGCAAATCAGAGATTAGAGATTAGCATGATCCTTTCTAATAAAGATTGGATTTCCAACTTACGTAGCTCTCCGGGTCAACCTTCATCTTCGGCATCGCATCATTAAACTTCATATCCTTCTTGCCAACGGTACGGCATCCCTTGACAGCTTCGATACGCTTACGCAGACCGTAGCTCTGCACGACGCCGTTGTCGATGGAAGCTTGCGAGACGAACATGATCGATGTACTCGGCAAGCGGGCAGCAAACATAGGGCGAACAATCATCGGTTCGATTGTTGGGATTGAGGCATTAGGATCACCCTAGACACTCGTTAATAACGCACGTTGAAATCAAGGGGTAAGGGGTAAGGGGGGCATACCATCTCCGCAACAACAATCATCCCACTCTTCAACACCTGCACCGGCTTCGTACCAAAAGTACTAGGTTTCCACAACACCAAATCCGCAACCTTACCCACCTCCACACTCCCAATAAGATGCGCCATACCCTGCGCCAGCGCCGGATTAATCGTATACTTGCTAATATACCGCTTAACCCGGAAATTATCATTCTCCGTGCCCTGGTCCTGCTCCAATTTTCCGCGCTGCGCCTTATTCTTATGCGCGGTATGCCAAGTGCGCAAGATGACTTCGCCGCAGCGGCCCATAGCCTGCGAGTCCGAGGACATCATGCTGATAGCGCCGAGGTCGTGCAGGACGTCTTCGGCGGCGATGGTTTCGGCGCGGATGCGGCTCTCCGCGAAGGCGACGTCTTCGGGGATGTTCTTTGAGAGATGGTGGCAGACCATTAGCATGTCGAGGTGTTCGTCGAGCGTGTTGAGGGTGAAGGGGCGGGTGGGGTTTGTGCTGCTGGGGAGGACGTTGGGATGTTCGACGACGGAGATGATGTCTGGTGCGTGGCCGCCGCCAGCGCCTTCGGTGTGGTAGGTGTGGATTGTGCGGCCCTTGAACGCGTCGATGGTTTGTTCGACGAACCCGGATTCGTTCAGGGTGTCGGTGTGGATCATGCATTGCACGTCGTATTCGTCGCAGAGGGATAGACAGTTGTCGATGGCTGCGGGGGTGGAACCCCAGTCTTCGTGGAGTTTGAGACCGGCTGCGCCGGCCTTGATTTGCTCTTCGATGCTGATGCGGCCGCAGTCGTTGCCCTTGCCTGTGATTCCGAGGTTGATGGGGAGGCTGTCGCAGGCTTGCATCATGTTCTTAAGGTGGTTGGGTCCTGGGGTACAGGTCGTTGCGTTCGAGCCGGTGCTAGGACCGGTACCACCGCCGAGGAAGGTGGTGATACCAGCTGCCAGGGCTTCGTCCACTTGCTGCGGGCAAATTAGGTGGATATGCGTGTCGAAGCCACCAGCCGTGATGATCTTATTCTCGCCGGCAATCACATCGGTAGACGCTCCCACCACCAGGTCCGGGTGCACTCCGTCCATGACATCCGGGTTACCAGCTTTGCCGATACCAGCAATTATGCCATCCTTGATACCAATATCCGCCTTGTAGATACCAGTATAGTCGATAATCAAAGCGTTGGTAATCACCGTATCCACACACTCAGCCGCCGAACGCCCAGATGCCTGTCCCATACCCTCACGCAGAGTCTTACCTCCACCAAAGGCACACTCATCACCGTAGCTAGTCATATCCTTCTCCACCTGAATCCACAAATTGGTCAAACCCAGACGCACCAAATCGCCCGTCGTAGGGCCAAACATGCGCGAATACGCCTCGCGCTCCATCGAGAACCCGGTAATCAGCGTGCTATCCGCCATCGGTTCGGGGACATGCGCGAACCCGGCCGCCTGCAGCTTGGTGAAAATCTCATCGGCCCGACTCATATCCACAGGCCCATTGGCCAGCCAATTGCCTCCGCGGATAACCTTGTTTCCGGCAATCTCAACCAGGGTGACGGTCTTGGTATCTCCAGGCTCGAACCGGATCGATGTGCCGGCGGCGATATCGAGGCGGAAACCATAGGATTGTAAGCGGTCGAAGTGCAATTGCGGATTCGTCTCGATGAAGTGGTAATGCGATCCGACCTAGTGTTATCGGAGTACTCGTCAGCCGTGATCTCTCAAGCAGGTAACTGCACTGCACTGCACTGTACAGCACTTCTCCCTCAACATACCTGAATCGGCCGATCACCTTTACTCATAACCTTCAACCGAATCCTCTTCCGCCCATCATTCAACACAATCCGCGCCTGCTTAGCCGGAATCACCGCGCCGGGCATCTTCTCCGGCATATAATCCTCAGGATCCGGATCAGGGAACGCCTCCTGCGAAGGAACAGGCAAGAAACTTCCATACAGCGCACGTTCCAGATCTCCCTCATCGCTACTAATCGGATGGTGCACCGTGACCAGGTACGTACCAGACGGGAACGTACCCTCGACCTGGAGCTCGACCAGGGTAGCCACGACGGAAGGCAAGACGTGACGACGACCGAGCATCGTTTTGCCGATGGACATTAGATCGGCGACGGAGTAGTGTCCATCGCGAATGAGCTTTATAGCGGAAACAGGGTGTTAGCCAGGTCTCTGATGGCGCATGCGCATCGCGCATTGCGCGTGGCCATCAATAAGCGCGGATCATACCTCGTGGAGGACACTAGAAATCAAAGCCTGCAAGGAACACTCTTGTCAGCGACATGTCCCCGCCAAACCACATACTCCCTTCAATCCCTACCCGGGTTTCGACCAACGTACCACAGCCTCTGCATGATTCAGTCTAACACCCCTCGCCAGACGACGTTGCGCCAGGAACCCGAGATGCGCGATCGTGAGCTTGTCAAGCTATATCCACAATGCATATCAGCATCATAGTCATTGCCATTGTCATTGTCATTTTGATTGTAATTGTGCTATTAGCCCAATCTTGGGGCTATGTAGTGTGTGTTCAATCGTACCTCCTTCGGAACAAGCTGCATGGCGCAGGTGGAACCCGGAGCTTGGCGTACAGCAGCAGGGAACCGTTATCGGGGGTAGAGGGGTTAAAGGCAGGGGCGTGAAAAAAGAAAAGCAGTATATAACGAGTAGAAAGGGAATAGGATTGAACAAAGGTCACCAATGCTCTCAAATCCCGAACACTCAAGCGAGAAAGAAAGAGAGAATGGAAATCAAGAATGTGAGGAGGGGAAGAGATGTGCCAGTCGGGAGATTGTAGTTCCTCTTAATGTCTTTTTTTCTCTTTCGCTTTTCCCCGTCGACTGCCGTGGCCCCGCGATAAGGAGTCAAGGAGCAGAGATAAGCTCGCCGATGGGCGATTGGGCAAGTGGGCGAGTGGATGGACAAAGTCATGGCGGGGCGCTCGGCCGTGTTAGTCACGGCGTTGCTAAGGAAAATTGGGGGGTTTGTGAGTGGGCGAGTTGAGGGTGGATGATAAGTGGATGACAGGGGGTGCAAGACTAGAGTCTAGAGTCTAGACTAGAAATGAGTCAAGGTGGGAGGTCCTATTGGTGGCTATGTTCATCTTGTCTACTCGAGTGTTTAGAGTACATGTCATACAGTGTCGAAGCCTTGAAGGAGCTCTCTCGGTTCGCCCCGCTCTCGACTTATAGTTAAGGATGGACCCGGGAAGCAAGCAACGGGAAAGTAAAAAACTATAAAGAGAGAACAGACGATCTTATAAAGATTAAACGCTCGAGAGATATAAAGTGGAGTTGGAGCAATCAACCATCAATTCAAGACAAAGGCCTAAATAAATACACTTTTGACACAAACGCCCTCGCCTATCAGATTAAAGTCCCCAAGACTTACGCGCGCTTCCCCGTTGGTCCCCCGGATTATTCTCCAAAAATGAGGAAAAAAGAAAAGTGAAAAAAAAGACTCCTCATTTGCAGGTGCCTAAGCCTCGCATCCACCACGTCACTTCATATGTCCCTCCTCCTCAGTGCAGTTACAATTCACATCACCTCTCCCTCGCTTAAACTTCGCTCTTGCGCTTCTTGGTGCGGCGCTTGCTCTCCGCAGGAGTAGACTTGACTGAGGCAGGCTCGGCGGCGGCGGCCTTGCGGGTCTTCTTAACGGGCGAAGCAGCCTTCACAGGAGACTCGGCAACCTCCTTCACAGCCTTGACATCGCTACGACGACGCTTAGCGCTGGCGCTCTTGGGGGGAGTCTTCTGCTTGACGGGCTGAGGAGGGGAGGGGGACTCTTCCTCAACTTCCTCGACTTCCTCCTCGGACTCGGAGGTCTCAGAGTCAGAAGACTCGGACTCTGCGTTCTCAATACCTGCAATGCTCTGCTGGAGCTGGTCGTTGGCGGCATCATCATCACCCGCCTTGCGGCCAGCCTTATAAGCGGCCATGTCGCGCTTGTAAGCCTCGTAGTTCTCGAGGTACTGGGCCTTGTAGATATCCTTCTCCTTGGCCTCCATAGTCTGCCAGCGGCGAGTTCCCTCGTCCGCAACATCCTTGGGCTTAGCGCTACCGCCCAGATCCTCGGCGATCTTGGTGCGGTTCTGCTGCATGTACAGGAAGTACGGAGTCAGAGCACGCTTGGGGGCATTGGGGTCCACGGGCGCACGCTTGCGCTTCTTCAGACCGCCAGCCTCGGTCTTGAGGCTGGGGCTAGCAGCGCGGGTGGATTCCACGTGGAAATTCAGACCAGTGGGCATGGCAGGGATGTCAATAGTGGCAGGGGCCCCGTTAATGACATTGTTGACGTGCTCCACATAGGCCTTGCTCAGGTCGGCAATGTAGGATTGCAGAGCCATGAGGCGCATGATGACCTGGGAGGCATGTTAGTGAGGTGCAGACACGGAGGTGAGATAAAATGAGAGATAGGTGTTGAGTCAATGAGGGTCATAGATGTGAATAAAGGGTCCATCAGAGAGCCAGGTGAGATTGCGGGGGAAAAGGTGCATGGGTTCGGGGGGGGTCGGCGGCTAAGCTAAGCAGGCCGGAGGGTTTGGGGTGCGGGAAACATGACACGCGCAGGAGAGCCAGTCCAGGTCCCTCAGCCGACGCGCTGCCCTCACAAGATGGCATAACAAAATTACAAAGCTTCCTAGAGCAAGAGACAAATGATGCGATAAAGACTCCAAGCTTGGATCAAGCCATGGAGCTTGTTTTCCTGGACGCGAAAGCTCTGTTGATATGCGACGCGTAGGGTAGCGCGCCGGCGGGAGCGGCGGGCCATGGAGGACAAGCAGAGCGCGACGGGAAAAGCACGGAAAAAAAGAATAAAACAAACGGGGGGATGAGAGAGATGAGTGACCTACAGCATCCTTGGAGTTGCGCAGCTCCTCGATGTTGACGGCCACAGTGGCCTCGGAATCGTGCTTAGTAGTCATGGTGGTGGTGATGTGATGGGTGGTGGTGGTGGCGGTGGTAGTGAGAGGTAAGACTTGGGGGGGGGAGGGGGAGAGGGAAAGAAAGAAAATTTGGTTGAAAGTTTGGGGGGGGAAGAAGGAAGAATTAGGGAATTAGGGGGGGGAACAGCTTTCGGTTCGGAGAGGAGGGGGAAGTAGGCCCACTAAATACCCCCCGGTGATGCCCGTCACCCACCACCACTACAGCCAAACGGCCCAAGGTCCAACTCCCCCCAAAACCAAAACTCCCTTAAGGCCAGCACAAACCACCTGAGTACCCAAAGGTCCCAAACACTTCCCTTAGGTTCCCCCCCCCCAAGAGACCACCCCAGCAGGCTCGGCCTTCCAGTTACCCGCCCATGGCTGCTTTAGGCTTAGGCTGCCCCCCCCCAAAAGCTCGAGCCCAGCAATTCTTCAGCTGAGCCCTTCTCTAGCCCTTCTCTAGCAGCCTGGCTGCCTTCATTCACGAGCGCTTAGTTTAACTACTGTGTCCCCTCAAACTTTAGGTCATGCGGTAACGCCCTCCCCGGCGCAACATGACTCTAGACCCTGATTCCATTCACTTTTCTTTTTCTACTCCAGATTTATACGGGCAGGTTAAGTACTGCCCGTAGCCCGTACTAAACCCCGGGTAACCCCCGAACCCCCGTGACTTCTAAGATGGCTTGCTCAGTCCACCACCCCCAGAGAGGTACCTCTGGCGCGGGGTTCTCAGCTGAAATAGATGAGGCTATGCCCTCTTTAAGATGGCTTATAACCACCATTTCTTTGACAAGAAGTGACACATATCATAAATTCTATGCATCTATCGATGGTCTTACTTGGTTTGATTTGGAAATGGGAAAAGTAGGTAGAGGTTGAATCCATATACATACCCTCTCTTCCATCAATCGATGAATATATATCGGGTCACCCACCCACTGCCGTATAGTGTACAAGCTCCTACCATTATAATGCCGCATGACCCTCCACGTACTTTATCCTTCCCTGCAGCTATCTACTCATTGTAAAAATGTAAGATACCTAGACTCATCCAAATAATACAAATATATTTCGCAGATATTCTATGGCATCAACAAAACAGTAGGGGAACTGGAACTATGGGAAGTAATAATGCGGCGCCCCACCAGGCCACCAATGCATCAATGTACATCGCTGCTCTGCGTGCGACTCTCCTGCCATTTTCCGACCGGGTAAATTCTATTCTACAAGGGGAGTTATACCGAGTCCCATCTAGAACTTAAACACCTGCTCCTTGTTGTAACCCAACTCCTTCAGGATGCCAGTCAACTCACCCTGGTCCTTGGGGCTGACCTTACCACCGCTAATAGCCTTGTACATGCCAGGCGGGCCGCAGACAAACACCTTGATGTTCTCCTCCTTAGGCTCGGGCAGCACAGTCTTCAACAACTCCTTGGTGATGAAGCCCTTGCCGCCAGTCCAGCCCTCGGGAGGGTTGTCCAGCACGTAGAAGGCGCGGAAGCGCTGGGGGTAGGTGTTCTCCAGCTCGTGCAGCTCCTTCTTCAGCAGGATGTCCTCCTCGCTGACGTTGCCGAAGACCAGAGTCACCTTGGTGCGGTCCTCGGGGTTCTTGAAGATCTGGCGGGCCAGCTGGTACATGGGCGTGATACCGGTGCCACCGGCGATCAGGCAGATGTGGTCGTGCTTGTTGGCCTCCCAGGGGTACTTGGGGAGGGGACCCTTGAGGGAGAGGCGCTGGTTGACGTTCATGGAGTGCAGGTGCTCGGACATGGGGCCACCGGGGTAGGCCTTGACCACGAGCTCGAGGTAGCCGGGGGTGTCTAGGAGAGAATTGTGAGTGGATGCAATTGGAGATTCTTAGGGAAAACAGGAGTCATACCTTCATCGCTGGTGGGGGTGTAGGGACGGAGGACGGCCTTCTCGCCCTCGGGCTTGTATTTGGCCAGCAGCGCAGCTGTAGGTTATGTGTTAGCAAGAGTGTAGACCCACATGAAGGGTATGGTAGAACTAACAGGCAACGGGAAGACCAGAGACAGCCTCCTTGTCGTCAAACTCAAAGCGGAATCGCTTGGTGTTGTGGCTCAGAGTCTCAACCTCAGCAAGCTTGAGGTCCACCCACTCGCCAGTGAAGACCTTAGGACGGTCCTCGAGCTTGATAGCAACGGGGGCGGAGCTGGAGCTGTAGCGGTAGAGACCAACACCAACACCGGCGAGACCGACAGCGACATAGACAGGGGTGAGGTTGGACTTCTTGGGAGCGCCCTCAGTAGAGTACTTGCGGAAGCTCTGGTGATTACGCAGCAACTGGTTAGACTGTTTTCTTTTTCTTTTCCGCGGACAATTGAGGATCAAGCGCGAGGCTTACCTGCTTCAGGGGCTGCGCACAGCGGAAAGTCTGGCGAGCGAACATGATGACTTTCAATTGAAGGGATGGTCTAACAATTGGGGGTGGAAAGAGGGAGGGTCTATAGGAGGAACAGAGAGGGAAGAAATCGGAATGAAGGCGGACAGGCCGCTCGGTTGTCCACCCCCAGCGCAATGACGCAATAGCAGTTCCTGACGGACCGGATATAACGATTCTAGTTATTGCATAGAAGATAGAGTCGAGCGTCTTGATGTAATTTTCATCGTTATTGGTCCAAATATACCATGGTCTCTTGTTTTCTGGCAGGGATTGGCTGGCTATACTCCGTACTGTTGTACCCGCCCATGCTTAGAAACCACTCCAGGCTTACCAGGAGCTCAGGCTCGGACTCGGGCTTGTTGAATCCCCGAAGGATCGGCCATCAGATTTCGGGGAAATTATTAGAGACTAAATTAGGCTGTTGGTAGGGGACCTATTCATACACGTCCCATGTAGCAAAAGGCCTAGGCTGAGTAACCGTAGTCGTCGCATGGCCACACGTATCTACTCCAATTCTTCCAATCTACTGGCCTTGATACAAGAAGATCGCCTACAATGCATACGGTGCACACAACTGAACTTGAACCCGATGATTTTTTGAATTTATCCTCGAACGCCACTACACGGGACTAGCGACATCCAAACCATCTCCCATAACTGGGTACACAGCGCGACCAGTATCTTTCATGCATGCTATTGGCCATATCGCAGTTATTTCATCCTCACACTCCATTCCCGAAACCCACAAAACATCACATTTAAGCAAAGGTGGAGGGACGAGAGTAAGCGAACAGCTTCTTGCCCGGGTTGGCGGAGCGGTGGGGCAGGGGGAACTTGAGGTTCTTGGTGAGGAGCTGCTTGATGTAGGGGCGGCGGATGCTGTCAACATCGGTGACCTCAACAACCTTAAGGATCTGTAGAGAAAAGTGATGAGCAATTGAGTTTGACACTGCAAGACAAACCGAAACGTACGTGGATGGAACCGAAGCGGGCACGGTGGCGGGCAGCCATGTCCTGGTAGAGAGCCTCAACGGCCTCAGTGCGGGACATCTCACGGAACTCCTTGTACATGTTGTGGGTACCGGAGCGCGAGTTGTAGCGGAGCCAGATACCGAAGTTCTTGACCTTGAGGGGGCGCTTCTCGGTAATCTAGATAAGAGAGGGCGTGTGAGTGACGATACAGAAGAGAAAGTCTGGACTGGCAGGTTTCTCCACATACAGTGTTCAGGCTGACAATCTCGCCGTTGGCCTTCTTGAGCTTGCGGAGGGAAGCCATGAAGTACCAGAAGCGCGACTTGGCCACAACGGTGTTGGGCGCAAAGATGCGCATGCGGTACAGCTTGGGCGTGGGGTTCGCCTCGGTGGGCAGGTGACGCCCGATAACCTGGTACTCGTTAAGACGCCCTGTGAATCCGTCAGTCATTGCTCCGGTTTGTCGAATTCTGATTTCCAATGCTGATTTCCTCGTGGCGATGAAACGGGGCGCGCGATTGCGGAAGATGAAGCGTCAGACGAAAGGGGATAGACGTATGCGTGGTGCGAGTTGAAAATTTCGAGATGGACCCGCCATGGGCTTTGACGACAGCGCTCTGTACACTCCTCCATTGCAATGCTTTCCAATTCAATCGACGACAGATTCTCCAGATCTTTTTGACGTTCTTCCAAGGATTTCATGTTGTTGTCCAAGTTGTCATTCTGCGTGATATTTCGTCGGACCGTATCGCACACACCGTAATCGTCTCGAGGAAATTGCTGGAATATCGGAAAAAAGGTCACTTACCCATCTGGAAAGATGGATGTTAGCAGTGGTCTCGTAACTGATCGATTGGGGGTAGCACGTACTGTGATTGTCGCTGTGGTGGTTGAGTCGTTAGTGGTGCCGTCGGGAGAGAAATCAAAGATTGTGTTGCAATGTGCTTAGGGCTACCGCCCTTCGGTTAAGCGAGTGGAGGCCCTTCTAAATACGCTAACCCAAAATGGAGATTAGTACACTAGCCACACTTGGGGCTTTGGGGGAGGGCTTCACCGCCACAGTTGCCTGCACGGCCACAATGCGCCCCACTAGGCCTGCCACGCATCGGATCTCCAACTGGACCGCGAGTCCGCGACTGGATAGTTGGCTACCGCGGACCTCATTGACTTCGAGTATCCCTGCCAAGTTCGAGTGCGCCTTCCCACCAGCTCCTTATTTACTCGGGATACTCACCTCGCGCTCGGGGTCATTGAATCATGCAGCTCGCCAACGAGTTTAGACATGCCTACAGCATTGCTTCAGGCCCGGATCTCGCCGCAGTCCTGACGCCAATTGCGACCTCCAACAACCCGGACCGGCTGCGATCCTTCTACCAGTACACCAACATCCAATACCTCACCAACGACCTCACCTCAAGTCTGTTCCACGGCAAGAACCTGAAAGTACCCAAACCTGAACAAGCGGCGTGGGTTGACATCTTCGCCGCATACTGGGAAGCAGTGGGGGAGGTAATCAAGTGCGAGGGCCGGCACCCTGGAGCCAGTGCGACTGCGATCTTCACTGCCTGGAAGAAGGTTGCCAATGCTCTCATCAAAGGATATTCTGGTCCCAACGGACTACCTGCATGGACACTGCCGTGTTTGTACACAGTTGGCAAGTTCCTGCGAACCTTTGCGATCAAGGCAGACCTGGAGGTTGCAGCACAGGGTTCCTCGGGCTTTGGCTTCCAGGATGACCTGGCGGTGGATGTAGAGAAGAATGGGAACTTGGAGGAGGCTGCGCGGATCATCAATCGGATGTTCACGCTTTGTCTGAGCGATCGGTAAGTCGAGATCTGGACCTTTCTTCCGATATCCATTGCTGATCGGTTTAGCGCCCCCATTGAGGAGTCCCGGAAGTGGGGTATCTACGAAACCACCAACCTGCTGTTCAAGACATACTTCAAGGTAAGGAAGCTCAACCTCCAACCCGAGTCCACAACGGGCGATTACTAACCCAATATAGATCAACTCTGTGGGTCTTACCAAGAACTTGCTTCGGGCAATCAATGCGCAGTCTCATGAGCTGCCTCCGCTTGACGCATTCCCAAAATCTCACATTGTCACGTTCGAGTACTACCTTGGAGTCATCCACTTCCTGGATGAGCAATACACACAGGTATGGCATCTTATTTGGCTAGAAAAGACCGAGTCTAATGCATCGCAATCCTTTTAGGCTGAAGAACACCTCACTACCGCCTGGAGAATGTGCCACCGGGATGCTTATAAGAACCGAGAGTGCGTATTACTCCTTTCTTCGCAGTGCCGCCGTTGCTTACATGTCTTTCTAGGCTGATTCTTACATACCTAATTCCTTGCCACCTGGTGACTACCCACACACTTCCCAGCAGACGACTTCTTGCACCATTCCCCCGATTGGAGCAACTCTTCCGTCCCTTGTCCAATTGCATCCGCAAGGGTGACCTCGTCGGCTTTGACCAGGCGATGTCTGCCGGCGAAGCAGAATTTGTCAAGCGACGTATCTATCTCCCGCTGGAGCGTGGCCGCGACATTGCCTTGCGCAACCTCTTCCGAAAGGTGTTTATCGCCGGTGGGTTCGAAGAGTTAAAGGATGGCCAGCCAGCCATTCGGCGAACCCGTGTGCCCGTAGCCGAGTTTGCGGCTGCATTGAGAATTGGAACACATGCGACGGGTCGAACACGGGTTGATATCGACGAGGTTGAGTGCTTGCTGGCCAATCTCATTTACAAGGTTAGTATCTCCATGCCTTCAAGGGAACTTTGACCGAGACATTGACTGACCATGTCGATTTGATGATTACAGGGTCTCATGAAGGGCTACATTGCCCGAGAACGCGGCATGGTCGTTCTTAGTAAGAACAACACCGCTTTCCCAGGCACTGGTGTCTAAATTTGACAGGGTCATTGGGACTCGGTCAACATTTCTAAACTCGCCTCTAAGCATAACCTGCAAGTCACACTAAAGTCCACGGAAGACTGAAAACTCCCCTCTACAAAAGCCCACTCGCGTTCTTGGCTTATCACGAAAGTTAATCCCATGGGCCACGGTGTTCTCAATCGCATCTTGGAGATGCTGATCTACTCGAAGTCAAGAGACTATTATCTCACCATCTGGCCAGCCCCATGGTGCACCCTCTTATCTCCCACTGCAGGGGCAAAATGGAGACTAACACAACTGCTACTAGCATATTGGTGTGCGACGAACATTCATACGAAGAGGATTCGATAAGACGAATCGATTTCCACATTCTTAGATTCAAACATATCTGCACTCCTCCTTCATTCTGCCTTACCGTAGATAATAACATAGTTGTACATGGGTATAGACCATTAGATCACTGCCACAGCAGCGGTAAGAGAAGCAACCCCATACACCAGAAGAAACTTCGCAAGATCCCAAACGCCGAAACCCCAAATAGATACAACCCCCCTAACCATACCTACCGACCCATTCCCTCCGGCACTGCCGAACTACAAACCGACATAGCCGACGGAAACACATCATCCTACAAAACCATACAAATTAGCAAACCACACCCTGATAAAAACCACCCAGGAAATACAAACTCACCATATGATTACACATAGCAACAAACAAATCGAAAAACAACCTCCCCCCCTTGTCCATCTCAACCTGCATAGTCCCACTCCTCTTAAAAGTACCCCGACACCGAATAATCAGGGCCAAATAATGCGCCCTAAGTCTCGACTCCGTGTCCGGTGTATTCGCATACGCGAACCGCGCACTGGCCAGGATTGTTCGGCAGGGTATTCCCACGTGCAGACCCTGTTTGCGGAGGGCGAGACGCGCCAGCGAGGGGAGATGGTAGGTTAGTGCGGCGCAGTAGATGGCTGTGTCGCGGAGGATGGGGGCGGCGGCGGTTTGGTGCCAGATTACTGCGTTTGGGGAGAGGGTTGAGCTTGTGGTTGCGGATGTGGTGGAGGGATTGGGGATTGTTGTTGATTGTGGTCCTTGGGGGAGGATGTCGTCTTCCAGAGTCCATGTTCCCCTTGTGGCATTGTGTTGCAGGCGGGGAGTGTAGTCGCCCTTGTAGAGGTATTCTAGGACGCAGGAGAGGATTTCGGGATGTTCGTTGGGTAGGTCGATGCGTTTGCTGGGGGCGTGGATGTGTGGGTGGGATGGCGGGGGTGGGCTGGGGGTTTGGGAGGAGCATTGGGCGGCGAAGAAGGGGGATGCGCTGAGGATGGATTCGTGGGCTGCGAAGAGGCGTTGTTGGGGTCCCACGCGGAGGATTACGATGGGGGAGGTGGGAGGTCGGGTTGGACTCCTAGAGAGTGAGGGAGTTAGTTATGGATGATGGTGATGAGAGGTGTGAATAAATTGGGGAATATTAGAGATGAATAGTTGAGATGTCGCATCTCTAAAGCTGCAGAGGCTCTACTTACGATACATCCGGTGGACCAGCTGGTCTTCTCTTCTCTATACGTCTGGAGCTGCCAGAGCTGGAGCTATCTCGCAGATTTCGCCTCGACCGAATAGCCGAGGCTTTCGCAGCCCGATACCTGGAGAAATGCGCAACAGGCGCAAGAGCAGGAACAGGCGCAGGAGCAGTCTTTCTCGACAGCATGGCGCGTTTGCGATATCGATCATCCATTGCGAAGAGCACACACCAGATGAAAACACAGAAACAGTAATGAGAAAGGGAGCGATGTAGAAGCAGAATCGTGCTACGATTCAGGGGGATTCTACTCGCTATTTAAACCTGTACGCTGAGAGACGAGTCCAGCTTGCACCCGGGTGGAAACAAGAAAAAAAGACTAACCCGGCGGTTTTTGGATAGGTCATGTTCTGTCATGAGACGATGGGGGTATATACCGTACCTGCATGGGTTCCCCCGCTGATCAACCCTGCTAATATAACCAGATTGGGCAAGAGACCAGTCGACGACGCGTTGTGACAGGTTTGAAACGCGTACAAACCGTGATGGATCCCATCAGGAGTGTCGCCAAATGAGCGCGTGGTCACGGGATTCACTAGTTCGAGTAGCGCCGTTGGGGGGAGCCAGTCAGAGTTCAGTTGGGTCCGGATGGAGGGGCCATTTTACTCCTTTAAACTTGTCTCGGACTCTCGGCGGATTAGGGGGAAGCTGGAAGTGGAGAACTTGGGAAATGAAATGTTGGTCGGTGGAGGGTCCCATCATTTGGTATGTAATATGTATTGCCTACGTTCCAAGTGTTGGGTTGAAAACCAGGGTAAGAAAGATCGGGGAAACAGAAAGACGGAAGAATGAGAACAGAAAAATGATAAAAGATAAAAGATAAAAGATAATGGAATATATGACTTGAGAAAACTTCCAGATGAAAACGCCGATATTTCCTCCCAACGCCAGTCCGAATTACGAAGTGATGAGCCAGCTCATCACAGGAACACCTTTCGGGCGTCTTTCATGTGGCTCTCGTTCGGGCAGTAGGGACATTTAAACCGACTGCCCTTACTGAGTCGCTTGAGCGACTCTTCTGCGATGACGTGCCCGCATGGCATCATCATGGGCGGGTTCTCGTCAGTAGCTTGCTCCTTGGAAACGGGGCAAACAAAGATCGAGTGGAAGAGGTATGAGGGCGGAAGTGAAATTTCAACCTGCATGATACACACATTAGTTCAGTTGCTTTGGTTTGCGTGGGACCGCTCATTCTGGGGAAACCAACCGGTAGCTCATTCTCGCTCGTCCACTCAGTGCGCTTCGCCTTCATAATCGTCTGCAACTTCAGCAGTGTAGGCAGCGCAATAGCTCCAGCAGTGGCAGCAATGTAAAGCGGCGAGTCCGCCGACAGACCCAGCAGTGAACAAAACTCGCGAGTGAAGAACTGGGCCACATCGTCCCAAGCCGACGTATTGTTGAAAATCGCCGAATATGGTGAGCCATGCAAATTAGGGCAAAAGGCCATAGCGCCCATCAACTGCTGCACCTCACGGATGTATCGCGGCAGAAAGGTATGGAACTCACGCTTGGCATATGCCATTGCCGCCCGCCAGTTCCCAGGGACATGGTTGTCTCCCGGCATGTCCGACTCGCCATGGTAGAGCCAGACAAACTGCAAGCGACATAGCTCGAATTCCAAATTGCTGCCGCGAGCTTCCAGTGCCTCGCGGTTCTCACGAGACCATTCGATAGCGGGGAGGAGGTTCTTTCGTTCTTTCAGCTGCGAGAGGATGTAGTACATCGAGGCAAACTCCTTGCGAATCTCTGGGGAGGGGACCTCATCAAGGTTTAGAAGGCTACTGGATGGCTCGGGGGAGGCGGAGGAGGAGGGCGAAGCGGGGTTGTGCATCACGTCTTTCTTCTCCGCGATTTCTGACAGGAACGTGGCTGCGACAGAGAATTGGCCTTCGCGGAGGAGGTGCATGGCGATGGCACGGTTTATGAGATGTTCTTGTTCGGAGAGGACATCATGCTCGGTGCTAGGGAGGGGCCTATCCTTGAAGAGCTGAATGGTGGCCGTGGTTAGTATGTAGTAGCCTGGGATATGAGAGAGAGGGGTTGATTGTATAGATCGGGCTGAGAAAGGGCTTTGTAAGTACCTTGTCCAATGCCTTGGTGTATTTGTTGAGACCCCCATGGGTCTCTTTCAAACTATCGTTAATTGCATTAAAGGATGCCTTGACAGGATTCTGAAGTCTAGTCAAGGCTATGGCCGCTTGGTTGGGGTCTATATAAAAAGATCGAGTTTAGTTAGTCGAACTGCCCCGCGGCGCGGCCTCCTCCGAGTGATCGAGTCCCACGATGTTCACAACGGTAATGAACTGACCAGTAGCAATAGTATCCCGGGCGGATTGGAGCATATCAATTGTAGCCTGGACGTTATTGATGCCCTGGGAGGTCCTCAGCCTCTTCAGAAGCCTGTCGTGCTCCTTTTGAACCAGATCCATGGTGGCGCACAGGCTGCGGAGTACTCGATGCGGAGGTGATCAGATTACCACCCGGCAAGGCATCCCCGTGCCATACGGAGGTATGGACAAGGAGTGAGGATGTTCTTTCTGTCTGTCGGGGCTCCCTATAGACTCGGTGAAGCCGTCATCAGCTCTTTCGTGTGCTGGTCCGAGGGGATGCTGGGAGAATCGAGTCGATGGACAATGACCAGAGGGGTCCGGGCTTGAGCTGTTCCGGATGATCGGCGGTTCTTACGACATAGGCACGTGACCTATTCTTCCATCGTTCCTTCTCATTGCTACGTCTGATTCGGCCAAAGCTATAGGAAATGATGGAGGTTATATCATAGAAAGGCGGTAAGAATGCACTTTCATCTGAGCAATCATCCCAAGTGTCAAGCAGGACAGTTTGATAACCCTAACCTCGGATGAAATTGGTGACCAGCACTGTCCAGATATGCACTAGTCCCCTTTGGGAAAGGCAAAGAAAGGGATGAGTCATCTCAGTCACGCTTGCCCCCTGAACCAATCACACGCCTTCCCAATCAGGACTAGCCCCATTCTCGCTTACGCTAGTGCTGCCTCCCTTTGGGTATAAATACTTCCTCCCCTCCGCTGCCTTTCCTCTTCCTTTTTTCTTTCTTTTCCCATCCTAGTGCACGGGTTTTACACGTATCAGTGAGGAGACATCCGAGATCGTGTTTTTGCTAGTTGAAAACTACCAAATTGACCACTCTGTCTGGTCTTCGGATCGGACAGGAATTTTTGAATAAACAAGTTGCCCCAACTCCCTTGGCTGTCTGGTCATCGGGCTTGGATTCAGTGCTCGTTCAAACATGGCCCTACCCCCTGGGATGTGGCTGGTCTGCGAGTGCTGTCACGGTCTTCTTTTCACTACTGTTGTCACCCAGGTTGGTGGTCTTTAGAGAAGAGAGTCGCGTTGTAAATTATTATATTAGTGTTTTAGATCATGTCTCGCATCGCATCTGAGATGACTGGTGTAGAGTAGTAATGTGTGGATGTTCCCCCTGTGGCAACCGATTCTCATCGAGTAAACAAGCATAGTAGTACATCAGTCCTCACACCGTATGTAAGCTGCTATTCCCATGCTGAAGCTGGGCCAGAGACCAAGCTCCTTGCTCACCCTTTCCCTGCGTTGTACCGTCCCTGATGCCTCCTTGCGTGGACGAAGCTCTCCAAGTTGGTGCCTGACGACCTCACCGCCCGCATTCCAGTGACGTCGGCCTTTCTGCAGGGTCCGGAGGTTCACCAAGCTTGATATCCTCGACATCGACAGGGTCTACGACACTCCTTTCTCTTTTTCCTCGGTTGCCGGTATCAGGGCTGGATGATGCCTCGACAGCCACTCCCAGGATATGTTCTCGTGGCCTCCACCTGATCCGAACTGCAGGAGGATCGGAATAGAAGCTTGGCGCCTCCCTGGTAGACGACCAAAGTCGTGGTGGCGGTGGACTCGCCTGAGTTCAAATGGTGTCCTACCTCCCCCTCACTGAACTGCTCAAAATTTCTTCTTGCGTCCCCAGTCCTACCCGTTGAAAAGGAGCGAATATGCAGTCCAACGCACCGCCTGCACCGCTGGTCGGTCGCCGCGATTCCGCTAAAGCGTTCGACAGCATACGTGCAAGCCCCGCATCCAACGCAAATGGCCCGGACCCTCGCCCTCAACTCCAGGGTCACCAAAAACTCATCTTCACGGACCCGGTTGCCCTCCGATACCTCGAAGAAGACCCTTCTACCGATGTGCTACACCGCCGTGAGACCCTGCAGGGCTACGAAATCTACATTGTGGAACAGTGGGCATGCTCGCGCCAGCATCCTACGTTTGTCATCTCGACCTACACCGGGGATCCGTCACATACAGTAGTCGTGGGCGTTCTCAGTGTTCCGACCGACGAGTCGACATGGTCACCTCGGTTGCGGATGTACTTTGATGCCGTGGAGCAGTCCTGTGGGCGGAGGAAAGAAACCCCGTTAGGGACTATTATGGTTACGGACCTGGGAACATTCCCATCGGCCCTGACAATCATTCCAGTGCCCGAGGGTGACATCAAAAAACATCGAGAAGATTTTATTGTGAACGAGGACTTGAAACGGCTCGGGTGCGCTGGTCGCGCGGGCCTGAAGCTGCAGTACCCGTCTGCAGCGACAGAAGCCAAGTTTCACCAACTATATCGCACGAGTGACCGGGTTCCACTCTATACTGCGGTGACGGAGCTGGTCAAGGAGTGCCAAATCGCGTTGATGGTATTTGACAAGCTGGCCCCGGAGTACGTGGACGGTCTACTCTGTGATGTGACGGAAAAGGCTATCAGTGACTGGTGGGCGGATATCGGGACCGACCTGTACAATATTGAGCCAAGTGATGGCATTTTAGGACCGACCAGTGTCGCAGCATTGCTGGGGACACTTTTGGGAGCTCGCAATCGACTACATGCTTACGGCGCACCCGTGGGAAAAGATGCCTTTGACATCGATAATCTTAAGAGGGGTATCGGTGGATTTCAAAAGGCACAGAAGATGAATCGGTCTCGACGATTGGACCGGCGAACTCTGGACAAACTACACCGTGCTACTACCAAGGCCGCAAATGCCGAAGGATGGACGGATGCGATCAAGTCGACCATGACGGAACTAAGTGGACAAGGTGGTGAAATGGTCATGGGCATGGTGCGCGGCCGTGAAAAGGGCGGAATCGCTGATATCGAGACCCTCGACCTCGACAACTTTGTCCAGTGCGTCTACGGTTCCAGGGCGAAATGGCTATGGCTCGGGAAGACACGCAAGAGCGGTCTGGACACTACCTTCGCGCCTGGCTCGGGCACGGATATGATGTTTACGGCTGATGACCAGGGCGGGTATGTCTGGACGAGTCGAAAGAAGCATTCCACGGAAGAGCTGCACGCGGAGCGTGTGGCTTCTGGCCTCGATCGACAATGGAAAACGCCAGACTCGTTGGTCACGGAAGAGAAAGAGCATCGCAAAAAGGGAGTTAGCGGTAGAGTGTCAGATGCACGGGCTGGTCTGGGTCGATTTAAGGATGCAGTCGGGCTACCGGGCTTACGTTCACATCACCACAAGAATTCCCGCGAGGGAGTCGATTTGACCCATGACATTGCCTATCAGCCCCAGATCGACAGCGATACAGAGATACCCACCCACAAACCTAAGACTGGCCCTAGACGCTCGGAAACAAAGGTCGACGAGGAATTTTCAACTCAGCCAGAGGACGAGCAGAATGTTCAACCTTCCACCACGGCCGAACCTAGCACGGAGATCAAAGCACCCGAAATTCACGTCGAGGCTGTCCCGTCTACAGAGGACGCAGAGGAGCAGTCGGAGCGAGCAGACCAATTATCAGACCTGCAACAGATTCCAACGATAGACGAGGAATCGGAAATAGAGCGGGTCAGGTCCCGGTCTACGGCTGCATCCAGCGAGCCAGGACAAGACCAAGATGACTCCAGCACGAACCTGGCTATGATGGCCCTTCGACGTCCACAAAGTTGTGAAGAACTGCGAGCTATCGACAACGAAGATCAACGACGGGATGATTGTTGCCCGCGGCACCTGTCCTTTAGCAATGTCGAAGAAGTTGTTCTCACCTGGGATCCACTGGGTACCCAGCCGACGATCAAAGACACGACGAATCTCGAAGAAGCTATTATTCAAGAAGACATGCTTGCATCAGACGCGCGGATTTTCAGCACACGAATCCTGGACCTGAGTGAACATACCGTGCCTTGGGTTGAGCGGCAGGTGGATTCCGTCGATGGTCTGAATAACATCCTGTACGAGCGGCACGAAGAGCTCAACGCCGTGTATCTGGAACGATTCGGTGATTACCAGCGCCTGCGCGAGCGATCCAGCGATCTCGTCACAGATGAACACTCCCATCTAAACGATAGCGTGAAGCGCGTGGAACTGCTAGGCGCCAAGCTGGACTACGAGCTGCACGTCCTCGAGTCCAAAGTCGAGGATATGGAAGAGGGACTGGGTGATTTCGAGCGCCACATTGTCAACGTGGAAACCCGGGTTAAAGGCTTGCTGCAGGGCGAGGAAGAACATGGTATTTCCTGGATGACTTGGCTGCGACGGTCGATCGGGTTTACGGCGCAGTGACGTTGACGTCTTGCTCGTTGTATGATATGGTCTCGGTCTCTGGTTTTTTCTTTGTAATTGTCCCCATTTCCCATTTTTTTTCCTATTGTACATAGAAATCGGCGTTCCGCGCCGATTGAATAATAAACGATTTGTGATGATATAAATGTGGCATATCCATCACGACATGATTCAAACATCCACCGGACGGCGGGGAGCAATATCTCGGAGCTGGCACCGTCCATAGCATCAAAGCAGTTCTTGGACTACCAGCTCCATACTCCATGCTCCCAGCTCAATGCTTCCGCTATCCTGTAGCTGGTATCCCGTATCCGACCTGGCCCTTTACATGCCAAAGCCCATACCACCACCCTGCTGCTGACCAGCACCCTGCTGCATCTTCTCGCTAACCTTGATGTTGACATCGAAGAACTTGGAGACACAGCGGTCCAGGCAGACAGACTCGCCCTTGTTCAGGTCGCCCTCGCGGTAGTCGGTGGGGATACACTTCTTGGTGCAGGACTCGGTGAGGCTGAGAAGAAGAGAAGGTAGGTTAGAATGGGCCGGTTGAGACATTCGAGGAGGATTGATGTGAGAGTTAAGGGTGTGGTAGATGCTTACCGGGTGAACATGTCGGAGATCATCTCGACTTCGGTCTCGGCGGCAGCAATCTTCTGCTCGGAGGACATCTTGGGCTGGCCACCGAAGAGGAAGGACATTGTGATGGTTGATGGTGGATGGGTTGGGAGGGTGTTTGGAGCTGGTGATAATTAGTATGAAGGCTCTTTCCGAATGAAAGGGTCTGATGGAGTGTATAAACCAAGTACTTACAGAGTAGATTGTGATTTGTTGAAGTCGTGATGTGATGGTTCCTTCCGTTTACCTGAAGTCAGTCAGTCTCGAGGTTCAAGAAGCTCGGGCCACTTTCCGTTTTCCCGCGACTCCGCGCCGAGTTTTTCCATTTTCTCCTACTTAACTTCTTCTTTTCCTTCTCTTCTTCTTCTCCTTCTTCTTCTTCTCTTCTTCACCCACGCAATGTGAGTGGGAAAGTCTGCATCCTGCCCTTTCATGCATTCAATTCGCCCCCGGGCGCTGCGAGGCCTTGTAGGTCTGCGGAATAGGTAAGCTATTACAATTGCTTTTCTCTTTGTCTATTCTATTCTTGCATTTATCATGATGAGATTATCCCACCTGCTTCAGAACCGCTGCAGTTGATGCCCTTCGGGACATATGAACGAACCGGAACTCTATTTCTGATTACATTTATTTGTCTTCTTTTCTTCCATTGCTTGTCCTTAATCGTTGGTCAAGAATCATAAGCTGACTCGGCTTTGCAGTGCAGGCCTACGCCCTTCCAACTCCCGTATCCAGTCCCCCTTGGGATTGTCTCAACTAACCCCCCAGCTCCAGCATCAGCTTGGGTCTACCAGACCCTCCAGCTCCAATGCATCCCCTGAAAAGGTCTTCCAAGAGCGTGTCCAGGAAATCCGCAATGCCTGTGCCGAACCCTATCCCCGGCTGGCGGTAGACTCTCGCACCCTCAGTTGCGCCGAGTTCCGCTCTCGGTATGCCCATTTGAAGGATAATGAATCAGTAGAGGATGACTCGGTGGTGGTCTCTGGTAGGTCGTCTGTTCCGGTCGTTGTGGATCAGTGCCGTTGTACTTAGTATTAGTTAGGTAGGATTCGTACTTATAGACTTGCCGGGAGCAAATTGATCTTCTTCGATATCGTGCAAGATGGACACAAAGTTCAAGTCATGTGCAATAAGCGACAACTCGAGGGCGTCGAGGGTCCGGAGTTTAAGAAGTTCTATCGCCTTTTGCGTCGGGGTGATGCTTTTTGTATGTGCTGTTGCTTGTTGCTGCTGCTGCTGCTGGCTTGACTGGTGGCTTTGTCTGCTCCGACTAACATCACTCCTTGACAGGTGTAACTGGACGACCACATCGTACTGGTCGTGGTGAACTCACCATCGATGCTACAGAGTTACCCAAGCTGCTTTCCCCGTGTCTACATGATGTCCCCGTTCACGATAGTTCGCACCAAACCTCGCCCTATCCTCGCCATGTCCAATTCCTGGCTGATCCTGCGACGGCGGATATCCTTCGAGCTCGAGCCTCTTTGATCCAATATCTGCGCCAGTTCTTCGTGGATCGGTCGTTCATGGAGGTCAGCACGCCCATTATCGGGTCTATGGCTGGAGGTGCCATTGCTCGACCGTTCAATACTTCGGCCACCGAGTTCCCTGATCGCCAATTGTCGCTGCGCATTGCACCGGAGCTGTGGCTCAAGCGGTTGGTTGTTGGTGGATTTGACAAGGTCTTTGAGATTGGACCGTCATTCCGAAATGAAGGTATTACATCTAGATACTTGCCTCCAACGAGAAAAAATGCTAATCTCCTCACCTCCTCTACAGGAATTGACAAAACCCACAACCCCGAATTCACCACCTGCGAATTCTACCACGCCTACGCCAACCTGGAAGACTTGATGCACATCACCGAGACCCTCCTCTCCGGCATGGCCACCCACATCAAGTCCTTCAACACAGAAGGCACTCTCACCCCGACCACCGCCAGCTTCACCACTCCCTTCCGCCGCATCGACTTCATCACGGGCATCGAAGCCCAAATCAACCGCTCCCTGCCAAATCTCTCCTCCCCCGACGCCCTGACAAACATGCACACCCTCTTCCACGACCTCTCCCTCCCCCTCCCCACAAACGCAACTCTCCCACGCCTCCTCGACGAACTCTGCGCCACATACCTCGAACCAACCTGCACAGATCCAACTTTCATCATCAACCCTCCCGAATGTCTCTCTCCACTCTCCAAATCTTTCATCCACCCAGTGACGAAGCAAGTTGTCGCCGCCCGTGGCGAACTCTTCATTGAAGGGAAAGAGGTGGTGAATACCTATGAAGAGGAGAACTCGCCGTTTGAGCAGAGACGCAAGTTTGAGGACCAGGTTCGGTTTAGTAAGGGGTCTGAGGAGGCGGGTGAGGTGGATGAGGCTTATCTGGAGGCGTTGGAGTGGGGGCTTCCTGCGACGGGGGGTTGGGGGTGTGGTGTTGATCGATTGGTGATGTTGTTTACGGGGGCGAAGAGGATTGCGGATGTGTTGCCGTTTGGGACTTTGAGGGCTGTTACTAGACGAGTTGGAGGAGGAGGAGGAAGTGAGTAGAGAAGAGATTCAATCTCTTGGTTTAAGTGTTGTACTATAGTTTTTGTATACTTCATACCCTTTTTTCTGGTTCAATTGCATGCCACTATTCCTATCTTAACTACTCCGTACATTCCAACTATCTCCTTTTCTCCTATTATCTCTTTATCTCTCCTACTAATGCAGTCTTTAATTAACGTAGCATCCGTTTCTAGCCGTGGGCTTGTCCTTGTCTCGGCGCGGCCCGTCTGTTTTATCTTCTTGATCATCTGAAGCGGGGAACAACATTCCATCGATTCTTCAACTCTCCCACCTCAAAGATGAGTACCATTCAAGCTCCCGTGGCCCAGGCGGTGACTGTGAGCCTTAAAGAACTAGAAAATGGTAATATATTCTTCAAATCAGTCGAGATTATGTATAATCGTTAATTCTATCCACAGGAACCGTCTCCTTTGACACCCTCACCGAGGCCTTCGGTCCCTCGTCTCTCGGCATCATCATCGTGAAAGACCTACCCCAGCGATTTACCCAACTCCGTGCCCAAACCCTCTCGCACGCATCTTACCTCGCTGCCCTTCCCAAGTCGGATCTAGGTAAGAAGCATGCATCTGCCCTCCCACCCCTCAATGCCTACTGTCTATCTAGCCAACCGAACCTAGTTAAACTAACCCCCCTACACAGAATCCCTCGAAAGCCCCGACTCCAACTACCTGGTCGGCTGGTCCTGCGGCAAAGAAACTCTCAAATCAGGAACCTTTGACACTCTCAAGGGCTCCTACTACGTCAACTGCGCCTTCTACCAAGACCCCACCCTCCAAAATGCCCCCGCAGACAACTTCCCCGATCTCCCCCAGTACACGGCGCCGAACATCTGGCCGCCGGAGCGCAAATTGCCCAGCTTCAGACCTAACGTCGAGGCACTTTGCTCGATGATTATTGATACTGCGGCGCTGGTGGCGAGGGCTTGTGATCGGTATGCAGAGGCGAATATCGAGGGGTATAAGAAGGGGTATTTGGCGCATGTGGTTAAGACGAGTCTTACGACGAAGGCGAGGTTGTTGCATTATTTTCCTGCGGATGCGTCCAGCACCAGCAACTCGGATGGAAATTATGATTCTGCGCCTGTTGAGGACGACGACTGGTGCGCTACACACGTCGACCACGGTTGTCTTACAGGCCTCACATCAGCAATGTTCCTTGACGAAGCAGCCACCCTACCCATCCCCGATCCAACACCAACAACCTCCCTCCCTGAATTACCCCAATCGCCCGACCCAGCGGCCGGTCTATACATCCGCTCGCGCACGGGCACCGTGGTCAAGGTTAATATCCCCAAGGATTGTCTGGCTTTCCAGACGGGTGAGGCGTTGCAGTTGATTACGCAGGGTAAGTTCCGGGCTGTACCGCATTTCGTGAAGGGGGCGAGGTGTGTGGGTGGGAAGCAGCGGATTGCGAGGAATACATTGGCGGTGTTTACGCAGCCGAACCTTGAGGAGGAGGTGCAGGAGGGGTTGAGTTTTGCGGAGTTTGCGAGGGGGGTTGTTAAGAAGAATTATTAGATGGTGAATAGGGGTATATATGATGTTTATGAATGAGAATGTTACATGGTTGATATCGATATCTGGTATTATTGTAGGCTTGAGTCTACGTGTTTGGTCTATTATCAACAATGTTGGATGGCTAACTAGTTAACTACTACACTAGGTAGTTAGTCATTACCAGCTATCTAGGTAAATACTAGTCTCAAGTGTTCCAGATTATTTTCATTCATTGCTCAGATATGGTTACTTACGTGAAGGGTCGTAACTCATTAGAAAAGAAAAGTGCCTCCGACGCCGAAGAACCAGAAGAAAGAGAGCAACAACTCCCTCACTTTGTAGCAAAGAAAAAGAAACCCCCCCTTATAGATTATGAGCAATAAGTACCAGCAAGCCAAATACATCCTCAGCTTGCGTGCAGTGCCAGCGGATTGACCGACATTCAAGGCACATATTCAGGTCCCTCGCTCGGCTCCCGGAATGGGATGGATGCCTTCAGTTCGGACTCCGAAAGATCCATCTCCGACAGACTGCTGCTGTCGCTCGCATTCGCAGGACCCTCGCCAATGTCCTCGCTATTGTCTTCGTTCTCGGTCACTACGCCAAGCCCGGTGCTAACGAGCTTGCTCGTCTTACTGACCTCGCTGAACGTCTTCTTCTTCTTCGGGGGACGGCCTTTCGTCGAGATACCCAGGTCCGCCAGGCGATAGTCCATTCGAGACGTACTTCCCTGCAGCATCCGGAGAATTGCCTGCCAACGCACAGGATCATCGCGCTGCTCTGCGGCCGGGCCAACTTCAATCCCGTTCACGGTGGCAAGACCGAGGGTCTCCACACGAGAGTCGCCCCAGAAGAACTCCAGACCGGGGGGAATCCGGGCATCAACTTTGACAGAGTAGCGTCTTCCGTTCAGGATGCCGTGGAGGTCATAGTCGAGATCAAAGGTTCCGTAGTGCAAGTGGGTAGCCTCGGGCTCGTAGCATCGGCCTAGAATCATGCCGGGCGTCACGACACAGGTCTTGCCTGCCGCAACACGGTACCATTTGCCATACACGCGCATGCCCACCTGCGAGAACGCATCTTCGACCTCCTTGTGGGTAAGTTTCTCCAAGGGATCCGCGTCGAACGGCATAACCCGGTTTAGACGGTTAGGATCGCGAGTGTACACTTTACCCGCGATAAGGGGGACCAGCTTCTTTGCGAGTTGCTCGTCGTCCGGATCCGCATTACAATCGTCCATTTGCAACCAGATCTGTTCAATGACCATCACATCAGTGACGGTAGGGCCGAGGTCCATCCTCACCTCACCATTCTCGGTCTCTGTATCTTCAACCTTCATACCGAAAGGCTTTAACCGCACCGTATCCTGGATAGCGAGGAGCTCTGGGCCGATGAAAATGCCCTTACAGTCGATCCGGGCGTTAGGCCAAGTTCCACGGAAGCGAACCTTGTGTAGCAGACTGTAGGACGCCATAGTAGTCATCGCGTTTTCGACGGATGGATGTAGCTTCTCACGCGGGGTTGGCCAGAGGAAGCGTTCGAAAGCGCCGAAGGGCTTGATGCATTTGAGCGGCACGTACTTGTAGTGCAGCGAGTAGGACTTATCATCTTCAAGTGGGTCGGGGAGGCACTCCACGCGAAATCCAGACCACGAGATAGGCCGCTTCTTCTTGGTTTCCTGGACGATATCGAGGTAGCTTGACTCCTCCTCGGAGACCTGCGTGACAATACCCGCACGCCAGTCCGGCATACCCAGCCATGTGCCATCTTCGCGGCGCTGCTCAACGGTTTTGGTCTCTGGGTTGTATTGAAGTCTGCCTTCGAGAGTCGGGGTCCAAAGGACAGTTTCGCCACGCCTGGGGACAAAAGCAGGCTGGAGAGGAAGGCGAACGAAATAGTCTTTCAGCTGGTCGTGGGTGAGAACCCAGTCCAGATTCTGAGGGTGATTTATTTCTTCATCAAGAGTTCCCTTCTCTTTGAGATCCATGATGTGTATCTTCCAATAGTCAGGGCCCTCTTCATCTCTGGGGAGCTTGCGATCATCTCTGGGGAGCTTGCGATCATCTCCGGCGAGCTTGCGATCAGTGGAGTTTCCTTTGGCGACGGCCTTGTCCTTTGCCTCCATTTTGGCTCTGTCGGCCTCCATCTCAGCTTTGGTGCGCCCTGCAGTAGTGGTGAGCAGGTAGTTTGGGAATTCAGGGGAGGCGATTGAACTTAAAGTGAAGGGGGAGGCTTACGCTTTCGAGGTTTGAACGCTCCTAGCGGCTTGGAGCTTGACGGTCCTTTGGGGCAGAGCTTGCACTCGCAAGGTTGAGCGCGATCGGTCATAAGCCAGTAGAAGTGGAGGAAGAAGGTGACACGAGACTGGAAGTATCTTCCACTAGGGTGCCCAAATAGAAAGTTGTCTCGCTTTGGTGGTGTCAGCCACTATCAAACGACAAATGACAGGGATAGCAATGAATAATAGCAACTTACAAGTCTGCCCGTGGGATCACTTCCTCGAGGGCGATCCAGCAGCACATAGCCTTCCGGCATCTTTTCTAGAATGTAGGTGATACCTGATCAAAATGAAGAGTCAGTTCTTGAAGCATTCGAATATCACATCAGGTAAGAGGTGCATGTTCCAATCCATGTGAGCGGCAGTCATCAAAGCAACAATGCACATATACAGTGATGATAGTACCAGAACATGTCACAGCCACGCTCCTATCTGGACAGATTCGTCAAAGAGCCTTTCGGCCCCATGGACATATCCATCAAGACCAAAGGACAAAAGCATTGTTAAAAACAGAAAAACGCACAAGAACCAAGAAAATAATGGGTTTATGCCACATACCTTCTTCTCGGGAACCCATCTTCTCTACCCATTCCTGGGCGAGCGCTGTCCGCCAGGATTCATCATTACGGACGCGGTAAGTGAACCTAGAGTCTGCGCTGTTCACTGGCCATAAAGCCTTGTTTCCGTCACTCTTCGCGTCGTCAACAGGAATGATCACCACATTCGGGTCATCCGAGAGCTCACCGTCGCTCGACATCTTCAGATATCGAAGCGAACGGGAAGCAGTGCAAGGGTCTTGCGGGGCTAGACGGCCCCGGGACTGAATTTTGATGATCAGGGATGAAAAAATCAAGATCGGGACGTGCTAAGGATTGGTTGAACGGGGTGAATGGGGAACAAAGTAGTCAAATCGCTACTGTTCCTTTGATGGTCTGAACAATTGGCACCCACGTGACGGGGGTTCGATACAAAATGGCAGTTCAAAAAGGCGGTGAGAAGCTAGAGATGCAGAGCGGTGTGCTCTATGGAGGGGCGGTATACGGAGCACTCTTCAACTAACCAGCAGAATCTAATACCTCGTTCGTTGTTGCATTGCATGTGTAGAGAGGAACATAGTTCAGCGTCACTCCGATGATCGTAAGATGGGCGTTAATAATTGTCTTTAAAAACTATCCTCCAGAGTAGCCAGCTTTCTCATTAAGTATGATGGATGATAGAGATGGAGAAAAGGAAGGATTCTCGAGGGCGGTCAGCTTGTTGATGAAGCTAAGATCTGGGTATCGAGAGGTTAGAGAATCTAAAGTGACAGGATCATGTGACTGGTATCGGTCAAAAAATGGAAAAGTGAGTTTGCATTGAATGGGCCGCTTCTGATATACACAATCCAACGCATAAAGTTCAAAATCATTTCAAAGCCGAGACATCGATGTGTCTTGTTCAATTCGTGGTCGCTTCAAGCTCCTCCACGGGTGCCTCAACGCCAGTCTCGGATACTGGCTTCGCTTCCTCTTCTTGGTAAGGAGGAGGAGCAATCTCCCCATCATGAGTCCAAACTTTGCCAAGTTCATTCTCGATTTCCTCCCGACGCTTCTTCCATTCGTCGACCTTATCTAGCCGCTTGCGCAGCTCCTGGAGCTCTTTTTCCACACCGAGTTTCTCCTTCTCGGTGCCGATTCTCTCAAACTCCCACAAATCACCTTCGCCGAGGCCAAGGGTCAGGTTGTAGGTGTGGTACTTCTTGAGAGATGCACGGGTAGAAATGGTTATGAGTGTGATGCCGCGCTCCTTAGCTCGCTCGTAAAGGAGACCCTCCACATCGGTGGAAACGGCTGAAGTGCCTTCGTCGATGAACGCATAGCGAGGCTCATGATAGAACAGGCGGGCCATGGCCATTCGCTGCTTCTCTCCACCGCTCAGCACGTCCTTCCACTCCTTGCGAGCATCCCAGCCACCTTCGCGTTGAGGCAGGTAGCCTAGGTGTACTGCATCAAGGATCTTCTGCAGGGCTGCATCGGACTGACCACCCTCGCGCATATCAATTTCGGTATGAGGGTAGATAACCTGATCACGCAAGGTACCCACACTTAGGTAAGGTCGCTGGGGGAGGAACATGATGCCGTCGAGACCGATGGGCCGGGGCCGACTAACTAGGCCGCGGTAGACAGGCCATAGGCCAGCCACGATACGGGGAATCGCAGACTTGCCAACACCGTTGGGCCCTGAGATGAGCAGGTGGTCGCCAGAGTGAACGATAAATGATAAGGATTCGATCAGTTCATCGCCACCCATTGGATAGAGGGAGGGCGCGACGATGGGAACTTGCTCTAGGCGGACACCGTCGAAGCCATTGTGGGTGGTACCCTGGACATCAGCAAGGGAGTATAGTTCTGAGCCGCGGTTTGGGTAGTAGGCATTGGCGTGAATCCGGTGAAGGGTAGCGATGAGGGTGTAGACGCGCGAAGTGTATCCTGCCAATTCCGAAATATCCTTGATGCTGTACATCATACGGCCACCCGCATCGGCAAGCGAGAGCATGAGTCGCTTGTTAGTAATGAATTCCTTCATTCTGCCTCGCTCGCGGCCTCCTGCAGCATCGGCCAACTCCATCGCGCCACCCAGTCCGCCCCAGGCAGGAAGGAAGACAGGTAGAGAGGTGACCAAATAGCCAAAGGCAGACCAAGAATACTTCAAGATCATATCCTCAAGCATGTTATAGCGGATCTTAAGGCTATAGATCCCCTCCATCCACCGCTGTAGCTCTTTGAAGCTCCTAACGAGGAAGACACGCTCGGTATCGGCTCCGCCGTAGAACGAGATCTCCTCGGCATTGGCGAGGAGTCTAGAATGTAGGCCCCGGAAGTCACCTTCCTTCTTGCCTTCCACGGCTTTAAGCTTCCCGAATGGCGGTGATAGCTTCCGGAGCACCACAGCCGTACTGAAATAGCCGGTGAGAATTCCACTGAGAGCAAGAGGACCAAGAGAGCGATAAAGCTGGTAGTTGAAGACAAACAGATCCACCATAGGTTTACCCAATGACGAGTATAGGGATGCTGCAGCGGTGCAGAACAGTGTAAGGTCTTGCGTGATGAATTGATCGGGGCCTTGGATACCACCATCCAAGTTCATCAATTTGTAGAAGTTGTGGTTTTCGGTCAAGTAAAGGTCATGGATATACCTCGTTAAGCGGGTGCGGAAGGCAATCGACACCTTGGACTGGAGGAACTTGATCATCGCATTCGTATATGAGGCAAGAGTACCGATGCCACACCACTTGACAATACCCCAGAGGAACGCTTTTCCTTTACCAGCAACCAAATCTCTGACAATCTCTCCATCAAGCCGTGCAATCAGCAGCGATAGATACGTTCGTAGCAGCAAGAACACACCATGGCTCATCAGTAACCCGGTCTCCTTACTGCCCCATCTTGGAACCATAATACTTCCTAAACTCAAAAACTGGTGCAGAAAGGCCAAATTCAGACCAGGCTTGGTTGTCGGTGGAGGGATCGCAGATCCATCTTCACTGCTGCGAGCTGATGCCGGTGGATTCAAAAATAGTCGCCGATGGGCATCAAATGTTGTTGGCTTAGTCGGATGGATCAAGACCTTTGAAGTGCTTTCTTTGTAAGGAACATAGATAGTGCGAGACCCATCTTTGCCTCTGATGCCAGAGTTTCGACGAAGTAACCGACGGCCTTGAGCACGCTCCCTGGCCCGCTCACTGAACCATTTGTATCCTCCATAGCCTGAGCCGATAATCGATAATAGCAGCGCAACCGTAGCGATCAGTCGGGTCTTTGGGTGTTTCAAACGTGAGCGCAGTAGCTCTGAGTAACGGAGGTAGAGCGCCAGGAGGGGATCCTCCCGGCTCCGGAGTGTCGACTGGGCGGCCATTTGTCGAGCCCAGGTCGGCCTATGCACAGCGTCGACCCCAAATGGCGTGTTAACGTTGGTGGTATGCCATGAACAGGGCTAGAGACCAGCTCCTAGGGCATTGAGAGATCAGGATGAAGGCGTTGGAGAAGATAAGATCCCTCGAGAGGACAACCAAGCTGGCTCAAGGGGAGTGTTGCATCATTGCATGTGAACCTCGGGATTGTGGAGAGGGCACGTGCCTGGGGAAAGCTCCAGTGGTTCCACCGATAACAGTGCTGACTAACCCAGTGGCACTCTATCAAAACCGGGGAGGTTCCTGGGGTATGATGCGAAGTAGCAAAGGAGTACTGTGCCAATTTATGAGTTCTACTCAGTTGGAGAGTCATGGAACTATGTAGAGTTGGGTATAAAATGCTTACAGTGGAGATTCATACAACCTTCTTGAGGTAAAAGACAAGTTTGAGAACAGCCAGAGACTTGATGAATTCACGGAAAATGACATCCATCTAGTAGCAAGACTGAGGTTATAGACAAGTCTAGTACTGCCCATACTCTAGCATTATGGGCTAAGTCATACTGGATCTTCGGTCTTTATGTGGCTGCATCCTAAATGGATACCGATGTTCGCGAAGATGGCTAATACCTAGTATATTTGGTATGGGGCTGGCTTACAAGGCCGACAATATATATATATAGCCCTACACACAGACATGACTACCTGGTAATAGGGATAGGAACGATTTGCCTGGTTATTCACCGAATTGATCCGCCTGCCACTACCCTGTGAATATATGTGTGATCCTGGTAAGGTCACTTGATTAAGCTGGATGCATGATTCGATCCTGAAAACCACCCTGGACATACTTAATGGAGGACAGGACTGCCGATAATCGACAGACTCTATAGGAGTTCAGAACAGAGGACCATATGGATCACTAGGTAAAGGTATTGAGTGACGGGTGGCATGGCTAAATATCGTGACAAAAGCAGTAAGTTTAGCCTCAGCACGTTCGATTGATCGCCTGGTCTTTCTAGTATGGTTAGTAAACGATTGGTAACCTTCCGAGCCATCTATCACAAGCTCCTCCAGCCCCCTACAATAAATTCCTCTCTGATCTTCCCCTCTCCTTTCCCCACAAAATCGATGAGCAATATCATATAATGCATGATCACAAAAAGGATAAAAAAATATAAAAATAACGTGTAATACTGTACAGTGTACGGAGTACAGGGTTCGGCGTACATACATAACGCCATCATGCAGCTTGTATTCTTGGCCACGGATTGGGCACAGTTACATCCAATCCTATGCCTGCTGTAATAGGTCCGAATTTCCGCCAATAGTGGCCTTCAATGCCTCCACTTTGCCCAGGGCCATAGCTTCCTCCGCAAGTCCGCGATACAGTAGTAAGAGGGCTGAAAGACCAGGAAAAAGGGGCAGACCTGGGCTGAACCACTCACTAGGCTACTCGATCTCGAGCGAGTGGGGGCTGGTTGTTACACCTCCGATCGTCTATCACGAAAAGAATAACGAATGGAATCGTCGATGGGTGTATTCAAACTTCTGGTCCAGGCCCTACGCTAAACATCTTTGGAGTGTGTAGCGGTAGCCCTGTTTCCCCCTGTATGGAGTACTCCATGTACCCTGGAGGGGCTGCATTGTACCTTTTTACTGGCTCTACCTGCAGCGGATGAGATTGTTACAGCCGACCTAAACCTGACTTAGGGGAGAGGGACCACCCCGGTGTGATCAAAAGTGATAATAAGAGCTTAGCCGCCGAGGGCTGGGAATAGTGTGGAAAGTCGAATACGGAGCCCAGGGAACTCCACACATAGAACCAGAGAACCATACCCAAGGAGAGTACGGAGTACTTCGTACACAGAGATTCAGCGTGAGACAAGATATTCACACCCCAAACATAGTAGGAGCAAACGATCCAGTCTCTGCTATTATCACTCCAAGAATGACTGCGCGAGAACATCTTTTGGACCACAAGTAGACCCAAAGGATCAAAGGCCACTAGCGACCTGAACGAGCAGGAACCCTGAACTGCCTGAAGGGAAACCCGCCTCTCGCCCAGTTCTTCGCCCAGTTCGGCCCCAGTCACTCCGCACGTGACATCTTCGACTCCTCTCTTGCCTCAGCCATAGCATTCTCCCCTCTGGCATCATTCTCGTCGCATTCTCCCTCTCTGCTTGGGCTGCACTTGTCAGCCTTGGCTTTTTTGAAGTTGCTGGTTCACTCCGGGGTACGTGCGAATTCGATTAAGCCCACTGGTTCAGGGCCGCTCCGCTTTCCAGGAGGTGTGTTGACCTCGTTCCTAGCCGCGCCCCCGACCTATTGAGCTTCCGAGCGAGCTGCAACCCTTTGCTCCCCGTCTCCGCTCTCTTTATACGTTCGCTAGACTTAAACAGATCCATACCATCTGCAGCTAGCCTCGATGGCGGAAGCAAGCACGGAGCAAGATCCCTCCTCAGCCTCAGCTCCCGAGTCCACGGGCAAAGAACCCATGAACATGAAGCCCTCTGGCAATGAGAACCCTAGTGGTAAGGAACGTCCCTTGGAACAATTATCGCAAGCCATCTTTGATGCGATTGTGTCCGAAATATCACGGTCGCTGACATTTCTCGCTGCCATCAGGTCCGGAACAGCCTTCCGATCAGCCAGCCCCCGATGCTGCTGAAACTCAGGGATCGACCGCTGGCGCATCCTCTCAGCTGGCCGCTGAACCGGTCGCATCATCACCTAATGCCTCGGGCGCCACTGAAAATGTCGAGCCGCCCAAGAAAAACCGTCTGTTGATTCCAATCCCGTCGCGACGATCCTCCAAGGCGGAGAAACAATCGACATCGGAAAAGACCGCAGAGGCAACACAGGATGAATCCAGTCGGAGAGGATCCAAGGTCAGCATCTTGAAGATCACCAGGGATCGCAGTCGGGCGAGCAGCAGACGGTCGCGACGGACTCAGCAAGAAGCGGCGAACGTGGACAAGAGCCAGGAGACGACCACTCCAACCACACCTGAGATGAACGGACCCTCCAAGCCGCAAGAGAAGAAATCTTCCAAGCTATTCGCGTTCCTGAGCTGCTGCTCTTCGCTTGATGTGGATGGCGACGATACCACCGTGCCTCCGAAGAAGACGTCCAAGCAGCCCCCTATGTCCAATCGGCTGCCTACTCCAGACAAGGCGGAAGCTCATACTGGAGACTCGAGTACCGCTGAATCCAGGGATCCAGCTTACTTCGGGGATGAGAAAGCCGTTGCAGTGACGGCGGATCACCCGCAGCCTCAAGAGGAGGAGCGGAACGCTCAGGTTTCACCCGATACGCGAGGTGAGGGGGCTTCTGCTGCTGCTGCTAGTCTTCCTGACGTTCTGCCTGCGGGCACCAAGGAACATGAGAACACTATCGTGGCGGCAAATGGAGTAATACCCGAATCCAACGGCGACCTTGCCAAATCAAATGAGCAGACCGCCGCGACAGAGAATGTCACCACCACGGAGACAACCCCCCAGCCCGCGGCGGGTGAAGGTGAGACCCAATCGCACGAAGAGGTCGTAGTTCAGGCACCGGTTGTGCTGCCCCCTCCTCCTCCACCAGCTCGTGAGCCGGTCACCGCACCTGAGGGAGGTGAGCAGCAGCGGTGGTTGCTGCCGCCGGCGCTGCCACACCTGTCGAACCGCAAGTGTCTTGTGCTGGATCTTGACGAAACACTCGTACACAGCAGCTTCAAGGTAAGGGCTCCATTTCTGCGAGATTCACGCGTTGGAGTTGCCGATTAACTCATGTCGTAGGTTCTCGAGCGTGCCGACTTCACGATTCCCGTGGAGATTGAAGGCCAGTATCACAACATTTATGTGATCAAACGGCCAGGCGTGGACCAATTTATGAAGCGTGTTGGAGAGTTGTATGAGGTGGTTGTGTTCACGGCATCTGTTTCCAAGGTGAGTTGATGAGATGATGAGGCCCCGCTTGGGGCCGACAACAAACCCACGATAAACCCGCGATGACGACTAATCAATTTCTACAGTACGGTGACCCTTTGCTGGATCAACTGGACATCCATAATGTCGTGCACCACCGTCTCTTCCGCGAGAGTTGCTACAACCACCAAGGAAACTACGTCAAGGTTGGTGTCGTCTCATCTCCCATTTCATCTCATCTTCAATGATCATTGTGTCTAACTATCCAACAGGATCTTTCACAAGTCGGCCGTGACCTACGGGAAACGATTATCATCGACAACTCGCCTACATCGTACATCTTCCACCCTCAACACGCGATACCCATCAGCAGCTGGTTCTCTGACGCTCACGACAATGAACTGCTGGACCTCATCCCGGTTCTCGAGGATCTGGCTGGGGCCCAAGTCCAAGATGTCAGCATGGTCCTGGACATTACCCTTTGATGCGACCGTCTTGTCCGGATCTCTCTCACGCCTAAGATTCCCCATTAAGCGAGTTCTTTCCTTGTGTTTTTGGCTTCCCATTTCCTGTCGCGAGAAAAAGCTCTTTTTCCTTCTGCAGTTCCCGCCCCAGTACCAGTACAACACCCCCAGCTTCAATTCTAGCATTTCTGTGTATTCGCGCTATTTCTACTCACATCACCTTTGCCTCTGCTTTGCATCTCCAAAGTGCGGCCATCGACCTACATCGGAACTGGTTCCCTAGGGTCCTGGCCTACATGATGATGCATTGGTCGTCAGCTTTGCCAGGTCTTGATAGCCCGCGCAATCAGCCTGACATTTCTCTTTCTTCATATTTTCTTTTTTGGACCCCCCTACTTTCCCTTCTGTGTCTTTCAGATTCGGCATTGTGATCTCACTTATCTGACCATTCCTAGGCCAGCCACTTTACCATCCCCCATTTCCTAGTATTTCCCCCTATCCCATCAATCGGATTCTCTATCACGCCTCTTCTGAGCTTTCCTTGCTGTCTTGTCACTATTCCATTTACCCCAAGTCCCGCATTCTCCAATGCATTACGCAGGCGTCTGTTGGTTTTTATGCCCCTCTTCCCATGTATCCCTCCCCTGTCAAGCCCGCGTCTCTTGTTCTTTCCCCAGCCTTGCTACACTGCGTCCAGCTCTTCCAATACAAGACTCTGCATATTGCTATCTTTTTGTTCATGCCGAGTCTGGTTTACCTCAGGGGCAGTGTCAGTTAATAATCGCACACTGCCCGCAAGGTGATCGTTGGGAATTGCATCGTTCCATGCAATGTACATGGCCCCCGTTCGGCTGCGGCTCAGCGGCTCTCTACGCTGTACATAATCCTCGAGAAGACATTTCATTTGAATTAACAGAAGCTTGGCGCGGTGTGAAATATCTTTGTAGTGAAATATCAAGTACTGGAGAAGGTGGTAGATTTCCTATGGTTGAGGCTGCTGAGAACCGCATCAAGCACCGCCCTCGGCCCGCATTGGGATGGATGTAGTCAGCGCGCACGTCAATTCCAACCCCGACATACCTTCTGCACTTCTCACATTTCAAGCCAATCTAATTCTCATTCTCAAACAAATTGATTTACGAGACTACGGCAAATCCCCACTGCAGCTGCATTTCCAGGCTTGCGCCAGAACCTCGGCCAGCCCGCGCTCAAAGCTCCCCGCAATCGCTATCGCACCACCATCGCACCACCACCCGCCACTTCCAACTCCCCCCTCCCCTCTCTCAACGCACCCCACCATGAAAAACAAGGAAGGCTGGGACGGCAAACTACGAATGGAGCCCAAAGCAGTCATCACGAATCCAGAGGCCCTGGAGGACTCGGATTATTCCGATCCGGAGGCACCACCTGTGGAGGAGATCGACGCGGATGAGGGTAAGGTTTCTGGCGGAGACGCACCGCGCGGTTTCTTGCGGGATGAACACTGGGCTGATTGGTGGTAGACCTACTGGCGGATGAGGATGTCAACGTGGAGGTTTGTGAAATTTCTCTCCTGAGATTTCTGGCTTTGGCTTTGAAGGGGAGATGGATGAGTGTCTTGCTGATTAATTTCTGGTGATGGTCTAGGATATCGACCTGGTTCATTGTCGCGTGTCGTCGCTCTCTGCGCTGAAGTTGGAGCGGTTTACGAAGCTACAGGTATGATCAACACTCCCTTTACTCTCTGTGTGATTCGAGGAAGAAGAAAGAAGACTCCAGTCGAGTCCTTCATGGTCGACGAGTCTCGAATCTATGGGAAATAGCAAGCTAACAAAGAGCACTTTACAGAGACTATGCCTGCGCCAGAACCAAATAACACACATCAACTTCCCATCCAATCTCGGCGAGACCTTGACGGAACTTGATCTCTACGACAACCTCATTTCGCACGTCAAGGGCCTGGAGGAGTTCGGAAACCTGACCAGCCTCGATCTGAGCTTCAATAAGATCAAGCACATTAAGAATGTGGAACATCTGAAGAAGTTGACGGATATCTACTTTGTCCAGAACAAGATCTCGACGATCGAAGGGCTAGAGGGGCTTGACAAATTGCGGAATTTGGAACTGGGAGCGAATCGGATCCGGGTATGTGCCTAGATCATGGATGGAGGGAAACCTGGAGCTTCAGAGCTGACATGATTTGCAAAAAAGGAAATCGAGAACCTCGACACACTTACCTCTCTAGAGGAACTCTGGCTCGGAAAGAACAAGATCACCGAGATGAAGGTATGCACTCTGCTCTACCAGCACTGCTACCCATACTTACAGAGACACTAACTCATTCCCAGAACCTTGACGCCCTCTCCAACCTCCGCATCATCTCCATCCAATCCAACCGCCTCACCAACATCACCGGACTCTCCTCCCTCCCCAACCTGGAAGAACTCTACCTCTCGCACAACGCCATCACCGACCTCTCCGGCCTTGAATCTACCACCACCCTCCGCGTCCTCGACTTCTCCAACAACCAAGTCTCCCACCTCGAACACCTCGGCACACTAAAGAACCTGGAAGAGCTGTGGGCATCAAATAACCAGCTCACCAGCTTCGACGAAGTCGAGCGCGAGCTGAAGGATAAGGAAAAGCTTGAGACGGTTTATTTCGAGGGTAATCCGCTGCAGACGAGTGGTCCGGCTGTGTACCGGAATAAGGTGCGCTTGGCGTTGCCGAACATCAAGCAGATCGATGCGAGTATGTTGTTCCCCTACTTCCGTTGGTTTATAGCCCTTGCTTGAGAAGGATATTGGCTAACATTCTTTCTATTACAGCGTATGTACGGGTCTGAGATGCAAGTATGGCCTTTTGATTTTTATCCCGATGCGTGGAAGGGAATACTGGCTTTGATACTCCTGTGTCTTGTAATCAGCTTTTAGCAGGGCGAGAGCCTAATGAGAAACGAAACAAGTTTGAGCCTTGCGAGGGCATGAAATTAATTCGCTTATGTATATCTACTAGTTATAGGCAGCTTGTCACTTCGTAGGTATAGTGGTACAGTATCTCTGCGGGTGGATGTATGAGATGGGGTATCATTTATGTTCTTTACAAAGTTTTTAGGTCCTGGTGAGTTTTTCCAAGACTTGGAATCCGTGAGCCCGGAGTCTGTATGAGCTCCTGAGTGAAATCTCCATCCATCGAGGACAGTGTCAAGCACGAGATGAGGCTCAATGTAAGACCCTCACAGATAGATCCTCGTCCTGCAGCCGTCCTCGCCGAGACAGCGTGATATCCCATATCACGCTCTCAACAACGATGGACACAAACTTCCTCAACCAGTATCCGCTCTATTAAAAGCTCCTCCTCCTCCTCTCACCACCCTGCAACATCTCCCGACTAACCCTCTTCAACTGAGCCCTCCCCCTCTCCTCACCCTCCATAGACCCTTCACGCCCATCCCCATCCCCTCTTTCCCCACCCTCCTCATCCATCTCCATATCCTTCACCCTCCTCTCCCTAACCCCCCTCCTCCAAAGCCCCATCAAACTATCCGCCCCCAACCGCTGCGCATGCACCCTCGTCCCAAACCGCTGCGTCGCAAACGTAACCCCCTTACTCCGCATCAAAACATCTGCTAATTCCGCCAGCGGCGTCCCTGTTTCCTCGCTCCGCATGTCGGCGTATATCGCGCTGCTCTTGTCGATGTGGAACATGTTGTAGAAGGGGTTGCGGCGGGTTGAGCGTTCGTAGTTGTGCCGGGAGGGAGAGAGGGTGCATGTTATTGTTGGTTGGTTGGATGGGGAGGAGGAAGAAGAAGAAGATGGGGAGGGGGTTGAGGGTGAGGTTGAATTTGACGAGGCGAAGGGGTTTGGTGTGAACGCCGGTGGTGTTGGTGTAGGGAGGGTAATTGTCAACGGGGACGCGGCGATTGCGCGCTCGGCGGCATCGCTGGTGTCGAACATGGCGATGAGGGGGCGTTCGCGCTCGGTGTCGTTGCGGATGTCATACTGTATTACAAGTGTTAATTATAATTGAGCCTCTAGATTATAGGGAAAGGGCAGTGGGGAGGATAGCAGACCTTGAGATTCCGGAAGCTGATTATCTCGCCGAAACCCTGTAGCGCGGCAAAGATCTGCTTGCTTTCGGCGAGCGATCTTGGTGGTGGGGTTGCGCTGATGTGGACTTGGGATGTGAGTCGTGTTAGGACGGTGAGAGGGGGTTTGGATGTCATTTTGAGTGAGGAATTGGGGTGATGTTGCAGAGAGGAAGGAGAGGGAAAGGATTGTGATGCGCAGTTGGAGTTGGGAGTGCGGAGAAAATGTGAGGATCTCTTGGCGGGATGGTCTCAGCGCTCAATCGAGTCGTTTATGACTGATTATTATCCACCATCTCTACATTCATGTACTACTTCTATTGTTGAGGAATTGCACTTCTACGATAAGTCATTCATCATCAGGTCAATCCAGTTGATCTCTATTTCGTTCATTTCGTATGACACATGAGCCCCCGAGGTCATGAAGTCGGGTCTCGTCAAGGTATATACATGTGTCGAGATTGGTGCATCCTCATACGTTTCACTCCAACATGCATGATCTAATTGCTTAGAAGATGGTAATACCCAGACCGTACTATTCAAGCTGTTAGTTAGTGTTTGACCAAGAATTAGACACTAGAATGTAAAAAACTTACGTTGAGGGGGTCGTTGAAGCGCAGGTGCTGGTTCAGAGCGCTGATAGAGTCAATCTCACCAGCCTCCAGGTCAAAGTCGGTGACCTGCAGGTTCTGAGCCAGACGAGTGGGGTCATTGCTCTTGGGGATAACAGCAATGTTACGCTGAGTAGCCCAGCGGAGCAAGACCTGAGCAGGAGTGCGGTTGTACTTGGTAGCGAGAGCAGTGATGACAGCGTGGTCGAACAGACGGGGGGTATCCTGGGCCTTCTCAACCTCCAGCTCGATGAAGCTAAGAGGACCAAAGGAGGAGTATGCGGTGACGGTGAGACCCTCCTCCTGGGCGTAGTTGACGAGAGTCTTCTGGGTGAGGTAGGGGTGGTGCTCGATCTGGAGGGTGGCCGGGCGGATGCGAGCGTAGCGGAGGAGATCCATCAACAGCTGGGCGCTGAAGTTGGAAACACCGATGCTGCGGGCCAGCTTCTTGTCGACCAGCGACTCCATGGCGATCCAGGTCTCCTGGATGGTGGCCTTGCTGTGCTTGATCTTGCCCTCGGCGTTGGTCCAGCTGGGCGGGTAGCGGACGCTGGGGTCGACGTACTCCAGAGCGACGGGGAAGTGGACGATGTACAGGTCGAAGTAGTCAATGCCCAAGTCGGCCAACTGCTTGCGGGCAATGGGCTCGACCTGCTCACCATCGTGGAAGCTGTTCCACAGCTTGGAGACGAGGAAGAGATCCTCGCGAGTGACCAGACCCTCCTTGATGGCGCGGGCGACACCCTGGCCGACCTCGACCTCGTTGCCGTAGTCTGGAGTGGATGCGATTAGCAAGGGTGTGGGAGAAAGAGAATTAAGAGGCGCATTGGAAACACTTACCACAGGCACCATCGAACAGGCGGTAACCAGCCTTGATGGCGTTGTAAACCTGGTCAGCGCAGGTGTCGTTGTTGACCTTCCACAGGCCGAAGCCCACGAGGGGCATTTCGTAGCCGCTGTTCAGCTTGACGATAGGAGAAGACATGTTGGGAGGAGTGTGAAAAGAGACTGGGATGTAGGGAGAGAAGAAGAGAAGAGAGAGAAGAATAGAATGAATGCCCAGAGTGAGCGCTATTCAATTTAATAAAGAAGAGAAGAGAGACCACGATGGCCACTTTTTGACTCCAACTTTTTGGTCACCGCACAGGCTAAAGTCCGAACTTGTGTCTTAAGAGTCTAAGCCCCTCTCAAGTTCTCCTCCGAATCTTCCATAATAATCCATCATTATTATTCCATCAAATTGACTAGGTAAACTAGTGAATCTGGAAATTCCGGGGTCTCCACCAGACTCGGCTAAAATGAACTGCGGCTAAACTCCTGAAACTCTCAAAGCCCAACTTTTGACTCTTTTTACCCTGATTGGTACAATAGGCACACAGTGGCTTGGATCCCGGAGAAAATCCAATTGGAACACGGGTCAATTTGATTTTTGTTCTTCTTCTTCGGGTGAATTTGATCTGTTTTATTCGGGTCATTTGATGATTTGTGCCTCCTAGGCTCCTCCAAGTTCCCACCCCCACTTGCTGTACGGTTGAAGTCGGATTTCCCTCGAATCAACGTCATGGTCATAAAAACCCAGCGTGCCTGGGAAACCGGGAGGTGGCGGCTCGGTAGATTGGTACTATCCATAATATTGTGTACTGTGTAGCATCATCCCGAGTTTGTTAGATTTTGGATCCTTTTGACCAAGGTGGACCACAGGATAAAAGCGATAGTAACCGTTGCAGTAGACGTACTGTACTTACTACTCTAGTCGCTCGGGAAAAGAACGAGGGAAAGTGGACACCGGCATGCCGAATGACTATTCTTTTGGATTGTTCCGGACTGGGAAGTGTTCGGGGCTTGAATTGGCTCCGATTATTCCCCGAGGGCAAACCATAGAAGAAGTGGAATATTAATATTCTAAATGGTATCGGTGACTTAGGTTCTTGATATCATCCTAAGACTATGTTGGTCTACGGAGTACATATCCGCATGAAACAAGCCCCCCAGGATATGAATGATCTGTGGTGAGGTATAGTATCCAGAGAGCAGACAATAACCAAACATCTGGACCATATATTATGCTAACAATATACAGAGTCTCGCTACGATTGTAAGAATAAAGACAGACCTTCCTTCCTGGGGCTCTGTACTCCGGAGAAATTATTTCAACGCGGGGCTCTCCAATCGAATGTGCTAAGAGATGCATCTCCCCCGCGTCTGTTAGTGTGAGTGTTGGCACAGTAATTAGTATCAGCCCCCGGGCCCACACATCTCTAAGGTTGTCTTCGCCAAAAACTACGCCCGGTTAATTAACCTAACCATGACAAGAAGCATATTAGACGTGGTCAAGGAATGCGACAAGTAGGTACGACCCACACAAAACCTAAATCTACGATTCCTGCAGTCATTAATCGTATTCCACAGCTTCATAGCTCCGGATAATGATGAGCCCATAGTATCCGACTTCTGGCAACAATACTATACCTTCAAAGTGAATGGCTGCAACGCGGTACTGGGGTATATCCCCCAAGTCATAATTGGAAAATTCCAATGGACCGACACATGGACAATAGACCAACAATCCAGGACCGTCCTTCTGAACACGCCACCAACAGCAACACGAGAAACACGTTCCCAGGCACCCATCCAAACCCTAAAAGCCACCCAAAAGTCCGGGGTGATCTCAATGCTGGACAAATGGCGAAATGAAACATTTCCAATCTATGATCCTAACGGTCACATCCTTCTCGAGATAGAGCGCTGCGCAAGCGCTTTATTCGGAATAGTAACCTACGGCGTCCAAACTCCTCTGCCATACAAATGACAACCAAAAAGGTCTCCAACTCTGGATCGGCAAAAGATCAAGCAAAAGGCAAACCTATCCCGGAATGCTGGATTGTACCGCTGCAGGGGGTCTACCCACCGGAACGCTTCCAATAGACGCGGTCATGTGCGAGGCGCAAGAAGAAGCATCTATACCCTACGCGTTTACAAAGACAAATATCAAGTCTATGGGGCCGATTAGTTATTTCCATGTTCGGGGTGACAAGGCTGGAGGGGAAATTGGTTTGTTACTGCCTGAGGTTGAGTATACGTATGAACTTGAATTGGACGGTGGGATGGTTCCGACGCCGAGTGATTCTGAAGTCGAGAGTTTCAACTTGTATAGTGTTGGAGAGACGTTGATACGGGGGTTGTTTAAGCTGAATAGTGCGGTTGTGATTGTGAAGTTTTTGATTGAGCATGGGATTGTGAATGGTGAGAATGAATAGGATTATGAGGAGATTTTTTGCACATTTGCATCGGCCGCTTGAGTTTCCTGTTGTGATTCAGTCATCTACCTGAGTGCCTTAGCAATGGACGGGTGGTCAAGGAAGAGCCGAACGAAAAAGTCGGACGACGTCCATTGGCGATTTTCGGTGGATTCGAAGGAGGGGGGGGGTTTTCATTTTTTTGTGCTGGAGATTTTAGATCCTGGAGATTTTAGATCTGTCACAATCAACGGATCGGGCCTTGGAAGAAGGATAAGGGTGGTACAAAGCCCGCTGCTAGGCACGTTGAACTTCTCGCGGTACCAGCGAGGGATTGTCACGAACTTTGCTGATTTTGCTGTTTTTATGACTCAAGGATGAGTCCCTTGGTTTCACGCTTAGCGGGCAGGTCGCGGCTCTTCTTTGTTTGATTCTCTCTTCTTTCGCTCTTTGCCCGATTCACCGCGGTTGGGCCTGCTTCGATGCCCAGATCTACTACCGCAAGTTGGAAGAGAGTACTGTTCGGAAAAAGAGTTTATCAAGACTAATATTTCGATAGTATTTCCAGGGTCTTACTCGGCGACATTCAGATGACGCTGTGTCGACTAAGTAAAGATAAAAATAACGTAAGATAGTAAAAAAGACAGGGCCAAGGGAAAATAAAGGAAAGTGAGAAAGAAAGACAGGAAAAATCACACACAAGGTATAAAGAATACAGAGATCCAGAAATAAGATTATCATTACCAATACATTGTTCTTTTCTTCGCTTTGCGATGGTTCAGATCATCAAACCGCATCCACAGTGCCATTCTCCGCGTATGTGCCATTAGCATGATCAGGGCCTGCCCCGTGCATGCTGGAAGTGTTGGACATACGCCCGACAATCTTATCCATGATATCGTCAGGAGGCATGAGACCGTCGAAGTGGTGCGGCTGCTGCGACTCGCGCGACACGGGCACATGGTGCTCCGTCTGGAAGGGAATGTGGTGGTAGCCACCAGCGCTGACGTCGCCGGCGAGAGAGCTGGAGTGGGCGCCCCACGAGGCCTGTCCATTACTCAGATCATCGAGGGATTGGGCGCTACCCGGGAAGAAGCCGTTGAGGACGCTAATGCTGTCATGGAGGTTGACACTGTGCTGTTGTGATGGCACGTATTGACTGGAGTCGTGGCCCATGGCGTAGCCGAGACTTGGGTGGGAAAGGGGTATGTCGTGCAAGTTCATCATCACAGGACCCCCACTGGAGACGCTTAAACTGGTTGGCTGGGAGGTTTCTGGAGCCAAGCTGGCGGAGAAGGAGTCAAGACCTGAAGTAACGGCTGTCTTGTCGCCCATCCCGTCCTCGGGCTTCGTGATTGCGGACATGAAGTCAAGATGGCCAGAGGTATTGAAAATATTAGCCACCGTGTCGTGGGAAGAATGGTACATGGGCCATTGGGACTGAGATTGGCCCTGGTGGGCAAGGAGGTCTTGATGCTGTTGCGTTTGGTAAACACCATGAGATGGCTTGTTGAGAAGAATCGAGTCCAAGGACAGTGGGGGCAGATCAACCCCAGAATTAGGGTGTGGGCTATTAGTTGAACTGCGATCCGGGGGAGGGATCAGTCGTCGCCACGTAGTAGTTCCGACCTCACCAGGGCGAGTCTGTCGGAACTTCCAGACAAGAATGGCCATGCGCTCACTTTCATCTCCATGGCCTTGGAACTGGTTTGAGAGACGGCGCGAGCTGGGCGGAACTGCCCGTATTTCCTGCACTGCAGACAGGGAGCGGAAATAACGTCGTGTACGTTCATCAGCGGCATGGATAGCTTCAGGTTGCCCCGAGTCCTCAGCAATCCGCTTATCCTGCGTCCGCTCTGTGAAGATTCTTGCCCACCAGGATGACTCGAACAGCGGCTTGACCTTGGTTGAGTGAGGTTTTTGAAGATCATGGTAGGTCTCCCGAATCTCGCGTCCATCGTCGTATAACCGAGTGCCGCAGGTCCAGTTAGCCATCTGGCTCACCATGAGCACGTCACCGGCAGTTGGATGGCCAAAGTCCAGATCAAGCTGAATGCCAAGTCGGGAACCCGAAGGAGGGAAGTCATTCATCAGTTGGAGGTTCACTTCCAGCATGATGATATCACATTCCAGTGGCCCATTGAGCTCATCGATCAAGGAGGACAGGTGGGGGAAAGAAGAGCGCCATCCAGGGACGTTCTCAAGAGGCATAGGAGCAGCATTTGGATGGTGGAGGTCTCCCTGAAGGCGAGTATACGTGTGAAGGGCTTTGTCGATGCGATTCGCCCCCTGAGGTGCGCTCACCCACATGTCGAAGCTGAAGCCATGGATGTTCTTGGTTCCAGCATCTTGCATGTTGGAGCCCAGTGTATAGTGCGGCGGCGGGAGATCTTCATAAGACTGCATTGCCCTCATGGGGTTGTGATATTGGGGATGCCCATGGACCCCATAATGACTCGATGCCGCGTGGTGGTCCATAGATGTCCGCCACTTGGGGCCGGTAGCTGAAGCATGTCCACTTGAACGGTCTGTGGACTGTTCTCGAACGAGTCGCTCCCCTGGAAATAGAAAACCAAGATTAATAACGTGTTGGCGGTATATTCACTTCCCAGAAGTTCCACTTACAATCGGGGTCTCCCTTCAGGAACGAGTCGAGCACCTGAAGGTGACTCGAGACCTGCTTTCTGGTCCTTCGCTTGCCTGTCAACTTGAAGATATACTCCGCAATGAGCTCATTTCGTCCATATGATTTTCCTCGCTCGGACCACTTTCTCCGGCCCATGGGAGGATTCGCTTCGAGGGCTATATTCAAGATTGTTAGTATAACGGAAATTGCCTTGATTTGTGGGGAAACATCAAGTACACACCTTGCTGGAAAGCATCTTCCAACCCATCAGACCAAACTGGCTCCCCATCCTTGCCGGTGTCTCGTCGAGGACGAGCCCGATATTCCAAGTACTTCTGAGACTTGAGGTAGCTTCTTCCCCGTCGAGGTGCCACATTGGGCCCGACAGAGTTCAGCCGACGTAGCTTCTTTGCATGGAGCCGAGCTGCCAAAGCCGGGTGGTGAATGCCGGGAGCTGATACTGGATGAGATGCAACAGCATGTTGAGGATACTTGAAAGCTAGCTGCTGGAGATGATCCTCTCGACCAGCATCATTGTGTATGAGACCATCGGAATATGACTGAACGTTCCCAGAGGTATTCTGAAGAGCTCGATCCGAATGAGCACCCACAGCCTCCAAGGACGGCTGGTTCTGAGGCACGAGGCACTCGGGTTGCCAGTCAGCAGCCATGGAGCGTACCAAGGACGGGCTTCTCCCAAAAGAATGACAGATTCCAAAGAGGAGGGAGAGTTGAGAGGCACCGCCAAATGCTTACGGCCTGGCAAAGAACGCAGCTGTCTGAAGAGAATGTCAGAACCTAGGAAAGAGAATGTGAGAGCGAGCACGATGGTGTTTATAGGGAAGCATACTTCCCCTGGGAGAGAGGGGTTCGTAGTCCCAGTAGCAACATTGCTAGGTACGCCAGGTCTGCTTTGGCCTGGCATCACGTCCCTCGAACGCCAACTCCCCATACTCCTAGGGCAGGGCTGGAGAGCCTTCGGCGCGTCCAGGCAGTGGGCACTCGTTACAGAGTAGCATAGGACCAACCGGCCAGCCGTCCTTGCCGCAGCGAATCAGGAGCAAATCAGGAGTCAAAAAAGGGCACGATATGAAGGAAGTGTTTCCGCACGCAAGGGATGCTCAACCAGCACGATCCAGTGACGAGCGTTTCGGAGATTTTGAGCCGCACGAAGTGACCTTTGAACGCCATCGCTCAAGCCAGTGTTGACGGCCATCGACTATCTCCAGTGGCGATTGAAGGTTGGCAGGAATGTCGAACAATGGACGGCGTCCTCCTATTTGCCCAGGCTCAAGAATGCAACACCAGGGTAAACAGCAACTGGCGTTGGAATGTAGGCCCTCGATGGCCTGGATGATGCGCGGACCATCATCTGGTAACACAGAAATAATAGCTCATTACCCTATCTATTATCCGAAAGTCTGGTGCTGAATTGTGGGCGAGTAAAAGCAGTGAACAGGTGTTGGCAGGTATACAGTAGAGGGGGTGGTGAGTTAGGGCTAAAGTAGGGCGGCGGGCCTTGAATAGGAGGGAAAAAAGGAATCAAGTTATACAAAGTAGGTAAAAAAAAAGCACACGAGTGCGGATCTCAACTGCAGGTCAAAACTTGACAGCCGCAGGAACGTGTTCGGGGGTATCTCTTTCTCTCTGTCGAGAGCAGGTACATGGTAACCAAAAAAAGTGTATGCAAGAAATCGTACATGGTCGTTCTCCTCCCCACCACGCAAGGGATGACCATCTTCGGCCAATCCACTCGGCGCCCTTTTCCGCAGGGAGAGCAAAAGGGTCACGATTTACCCTCACGATTCGTCCTCCTCGGCCCCTACAGTGAATTTCTTCCGCCCTCCGCCCGTAAGCTGCTGGAGCTTGACCCTGTCCACCTGCTCTCCTACCTTCTTTTCTATCTTTGCGATCTCGTCCTCGGGATCGACAGCCTCCTCGTTCGCAAATTCCAACACCAGTCGGCGACCCAGGAGATGCGTGTTTTTCAACGCGTCCATGGCATTCTCGGCCTCGCGAGCACTGATGAAGTCCGCGAAACCGAAACCGCGAGCTGACCGATCGAACTTTTGAGGCACACGCACAGAGCGGAGCTGCCCGTAGGCACCGAACAAGGACCGAATGTCCTTTTTGGTAACCTGGAACGGCAAGTTCTTGATGATGATCTTGGTCCGTCTGGCCGCGATTTTCTTGGCCGTGTCCTCCCTTCTCCGCTCCTCCGCAGCGTCCATCCCCTTGTGAGAGGCGCGAATGACAAGCTCGTGCTGATCGAGCTTGTAGCCATTCATAGCTGCAAGAGCCGCCTGGGCCTGGGCCTTGGTTCTGAACTCCGCAAAACCGAAACCCATGCTGAGGGTTTGCCCCGGGCGCTTGGGATCGGGCTTGGTCTTGATGCGACCGGTGACAAATCCGTCCAACGGACGGAAAACCTCCAAGAACTTGTCATTCGTGGTGGTGAAGTTCAAGTTCTTGATGAACAGCGTTGAAGTCATGCCAGTCTCCGGCTCATCAGCCGCAAACGTGTCGGATGTAGAGAATCCTTGAGACTTGGCCTGCGTTTCAGGGACAGCCGTGGGAGCTGCCGTACCATCGAACAAGTTCTTGGGGGCCTTTTCCAAGAAGAGAATAGAATCGCCCACCTTGCGATATGCGAGACCCTTGAATGCAGCTTGCGCTTGATCCGGCCTGGCAAATTCAACAATGGCGATGGTACCACTGGGTGGCATCAGAAGACGGAGGATCTGGCCATACGGCTCAAACAGACTCCGGAGCTCAGCAGACTTTACACCAAAAGAGAAGTTCTTGACAAGGATTGCTGTGTTTCCACGTTCGCGACCCTTGAAAGCTTCAATGTTTACTCCGTTCGATGCAAAGAAGGCCTTGGTTTCTTGGATGACATGCGTTTCAGCATGTGCTTGCTTGACAGCAGCGTCTGATGACGTGGGGTCAAGCAGTTCTGCCTTGCTCACACCAAGTCTATCGGCCACTGAGGACATGACGGCATCGGCCTGAAAAGTTATTAGTATGCAAAAGGCGACTCTGAGGATGAACAAGGCAACTCACATTCATGTAGAGGGAATTCCAGCTGAAAGCCGACGAAGTAGCACCCATCTTACGTTTGATCTGCTTCTGCTTCTTCAGTGGAAGCTTAGAAAGCTCAACATCGTCAATCTTGTACGTCTTCTTAGCGGCAGCTGGAAGAATGTGCAAGAGTCGACCCTGGAAATGCTTTCCATCCAACGCCCGATAGGCGTCGACGGCTGCATCCGCATTCGTGTATTGAATGTAGGCGAAACCTTTGCTGGTCTCTGTCCGAGTGTCAAAAGCCACATGAATCTGCATCATTATTAGCGCTTGGCCAGACAGAATTTGTAAATAATGTGCAAGTGTTTAATTGAGTGTCGCTCATCAGAAAACCGAGAAGCATCTACTAAAATCTCTCGCCTGGTGACATCATTTGCTTTTGCATAAGCTGTCCCTATCAGGATGATCATCATACGAGCACTCTGCTAGCGCATGCGCAAAGGCACATGGTAGCATAATTGGTGGGGGAAATGAGAAAAAAAGAGAGTAAAAGGTCACTAACCTCATCAAGTTTGCCGAAGGGAGCAAAGAGCGGCTGGAGATCCGCATCGGTGGTGTCGTAGGCAAGGTTCCTGACGAACAAGCGAGCAGAATCACGAATGAGATCAACATTCGGATCCGGCCGCTCGGGTGTTGTCTCTACTGCATCCTCCTCGTCAACAGCAGCATCATCTGTGACAGGCTGAGGACGAGCATCCTCGAAGACAGCAGTGCGAGATTCTTCCATGTCGGGATTTTGTGACTCGGCTGGCTCAGCGGCTTTATGTTGGTCAAATTCAGCCTGCTCTTCTTCATCCAAAAGACCAAGAAGACGACTCGTCTTCGACCGAAGCCAGTCGCTGTCTGATACCGGGCCTGCTTCATCCTGCGCGGCCTCAGCATCCTCTTGTGCCGATGTGTCTTCCTCCACGTCCTCATCGGATTTGTCCACTTCCATAGCGTGGGGTTTCTCAGCGTCAACATCGGCTGCAGGTTCCTGTACCCGAACCTTTTTCGGATGCGAAGGAAGTTCCTCGGTTGGGCTGTTGTCCTGTGTGGGTGTGTTAATTGGAGCCACGGCCTGCTCGACTGCGAGAGCCATGGCCGTGCTATCATCATTTGCCCAAGTTCGGGTCTTGGAAGAGGTCTGCATCAAAGCAAGGTACTCCTGCAGCTTGGGGTCTTGTGACTTGGGGTCGGCATCCCTTTTACGCTTGAGAGCGTTGTCAGAGGAAGCATCCTCTGCAGCATCACGCTTCCGTGTGGGATGGGCTCTCTCTGTGGGCTTAGAATCAATCTACGATGATACGGGTCAGTCTCAAGAAAAACTGAACTGGTCAGCGGGGAACGCAGGCAAAATGAGAAACAGAAGGAAGCAGCGAGCTGACGACATGCGTCACGTACCGGTCGAGCAAGATCTACCGAGATCCTGGACATCTTCATATATGTCCTGTTGAAGTAGTTGACAGCTTCCTGTGCCACTTCATTGCTTTTGAAGCCAACAAAACCCATGCGCCGTTTTGGTAGGACATGGGCATCTGTGACAGTGAAGCGGCTTGCAAAATGGTTGCGAAGCTGGTCATTGGAACAAGTAGGCGGAAGCCCACTGACAAACACCCGAGTGTTCTCCATTATGAGTGTTTGCAGCTGGAAAAGCCTTGGGCAAATGCAGTTGTAATAAAAGTTCTCGAGAAATTTTTTTCCCGTCTTGTATGGGCCGAAGGCGGTAAAGTGGCTAGAGTGGGGACACTAAACATCCGGCAATTGTCACCTGGCCGAAGGCGGTCAGCCAAATGCTGGACGCGCCCCATCATGCAGCTACACCCAGCCGAACACTATCCTCCCACCCTGACGATATCCCTACATCCAGATCTCCCAGGTTCTCGAGAAACCGACTGCAGCCATGGCCACCGAGAAGAAAGACAAGATGGAGGGTTAGTCACCCCAACCCGAGCTAATTTTCGTCCACTAACCTTCTCCCGCAGCGCAAATCAAGTCCGTTGACATGGTAGGACGCACTGCCTGAAACGACCCCTGGAAAACGAGCTCTCACACTTTTCAATAGACGGAGGATATGCAACAAGAGGCTATTGCCCTCGGTATGAGCTCGAAGACCCCCCCTCTAGTCGAATTGCTGCTGATGTTTTCCCCTTAGCGATCGAGGCTATGGAGAAGTACCACATCGAGAAGGTAAGTACCCCGCAATCGCTCTAAGAACCGAGCTAGTTGAATTTAATACTAATGCCATTCTTCAATAGGATATTGCGCAGCACATCAAGAAAGAAGTTCGTCGTCTCCCGTCCTATACCTCCCTGAACCGCCACTGATAACCCCTCCAGTTCGATTCGCGAAAGGGTGCTACCTGGCATTGCGTTGTTGGCCGGAATTTTGGAAGCTTTGTCACTCATGGTCAGTGTGAGCTGTCTCGCTATGGTTGAGGATACCTGGCTAACACCCTCGGCAGAGACCAAGCACTTCATCTACTTCTACCTTGGCCACTGTGCCATCCTCCTTTTCAAGACCCAATAAATGGATATATGTGCTTGGAAGATGCTGTCAGGGAATCCCACGGGAAGAAGCCTCGTAATTTTGCCTTTTCAAAGCGGTCTTTTTGTCTTCGTCTCACGACTTTCAGCTTTTGTGCCGAAGCGCTTTCTACACGAGAAACGTCGCATTTTGTACACATTTTGTTTATTTTACCTATCTACCTAAATATTGACGAGATGGATTCTTGTGGCAGAGAAAGAAAGTTCTAGTAAGAATAAGTCCATCCATAGACAGATATCCAAGAGTGGTATACAGATGATTTAAAGTCTAGTGTTGTGACTCCGATCTTCAATCACATGGCCTCACGTGCCGGCCGCCAAGCAGCCAAGCCACAGCGCCGCCCCAAGCGCCGCTGCCTTCTTCGCATGCAACATTCATCTGCCTCTTTTCAACTTTCCACCCTTCATCATCATCATGGCGATCTGTATCACCTTTGGCACGCATGGTGAGTATAATCAAGTTCAAGGAAGCTTCAGATATCGATGCGGAATTTGTCCTCGGGCCTGGTCTCCGTCCGGTGTTTACCCTGAGGGACCTGATCCACTTATCTCTATATTGCGGGTGACTGACCTACGTCGCAGAGTTCACCTCCATGCTGGAGGGCTACGAGAATGTCCGCGCCTACTGCTACAACTGTGAGTCCATGGCATCTACTATATACATTTCTAAGTGATGCTCATGCATCTGAACTTCCGACTAATTAATATCGCTACGCACAGGCCAACATTGGAATGGTCATTGTTTGACGCGATGGTATGTGACTGATGGGACCTTTCCCCTCGACCCAAGAACTGACTGACATTATAACCTAGGCCGTTCTTTACCGTCTGCTTCATTGTATGCTTTAATAATGTCCAGACCCCAACGTCTTGTATATGATAACTGATGAATTACCTTGACCAGCCTGTGATTCCACTCGCCATGCACAAGTACAAGGTAAGTGTATTATGCCCTACGGTTGTCCTTGCGCACTTCTATCTATATTCTTGTGCTGTAATCATGACAGTGGCTAACACACTTGTAGGAGGTTACTTGCTACACTTGCCGCTTCACTCAAGATCTACGGTAAGTCTCAGCACCGCCACGGCATTGGGTTGAATCCCGATTCTGATCAAAATCCAGGGACCGACCTGATATCACGCCCGACACAAGACCACCCCCAAATATGCAATGGGGTCCCCAGCCTCCCCCTGGCGCTCAGTGGCAGCAACAGCAACCTCAATTGCAGTCGCCTCCCGTGGCTCATGGAGCGCAGCAACCACCTGAGAGCTACAAGTGATACTGAAACCAGGACTCACTCACTTGTGCATATTGCATGAGGGAGCAGTATCTAATCAATCTTTTGCGGAGATGGTACTAAGTATGATGGGGATGGGATGCATGTTTTTTTGTTCTTTTTTTTTTCTTTTCATTTTTCTTTTGTCGACAATACACTATGGAGTGTTAAAAGATGCCAATCATTTGCTTAATCTGTTGAATTTGTTTTTACTTGGGAATGAATCACATCGTGAACAAACCTATCATTAAGAAATAACTATCATAGTAAGGGGTATAAGAAAACATATGGATCTCGTCCATAAAATATATCCGAACAAGCAGACATTATAAAAGCCTCATCCAATTAAGCAGACGCATCAAGTGCCTCCTTATCCTTCTCTCCAGTCTTCTCCGTCGGGGTCGCAATACCAGAAGCCTGCGCACCGTCCGTCTTGTGACCCCGATACATAGTTGGCTTGCGACCCATTAGATCAAGGCTCATCATGCGGACAACACGCACAATACTCTCACGACCTTCATATAGCGGGAATATAACCACACCGAAGAGTGTGCAGAACAGCCAGAGCAATCCGACGACAACCCAGCCGGTGAAGAACTTCTTGCTGAAGACGTATGACGTGCCATACAAAGGGATGGGCCACAAGATCAGCAAGGCAAAGGTCATGAAGATAGTCAGGGTACGCGAGTACAGCGCCGCACGGTTGAGTTTGCGTTCCTCTTCTTCGGTCTCGGCTGCGGAAGGACCGTGGCCTTCGCCGGGCACGAGTTCGAGATCGATATGCGCAGCAGCGGCAACTTCCGTGTCGTCGACCTTGCGGATTGCGCGCATAGACTCGTAGTCGTAGTTCTGAGATCCAAAGGCGAAGGTGAGGATAGGGACGAAAATGACTGGGCTGAGCAGGGCGGCGACATTGCCAGCGAGCATGGGGTAGCTGGGAGGAACTAGTCAGTAATGATATTTCGATGGTCAATATAGCTTGGGGTTACTCACTTTGAACCAGTCGTTTCCACGGTCAAGATTCCATATTCCTTCTTCGCAGTCACCAACCAGGCAATCAGCGACACTGCCAGACCAAGAGGCGGTGATGCAGCGGCAGCAATCCAGTTCTGACCCTTCCAGAGCAGAGTCATGGCACCAGGGAAGACAGCGGATGAGATAATGACGCCCATAAGCAGATACAGATATCCCATACCAATACCAGCATAGTACAGCCCAGTAGCAAAGCTGGCCATAACGATAGCCCAAACAATGCAAGACATATGCGAGATCCAGACGAGCTTCTTGCCCTTGGCAGAGGGATCAATGTAGGCCTGGTAAATGTCGTAAGTGAAGATAGAAGAGACGGCGATCAATTGAGCCGAGAACGCAGATGTAACGGCCATGAAAATCATCAATGTCGTGGCGACGGCACCGCTGTAGCCGAGAAGCTTGACGGCCGCGAAAGGAAGGACCAGGCCAGCAGACACGTCCGAACTGCTCATGCGCTGAGAACCCTCAAGAGCCAAGGCCGAGATACCCATGGTGCTGGCACACAGCCAGGGGATGGCGAACCAACAGAGTCCACCAATCACATAGCCAGGGAATGCATGCACAGGGCTAGCAGCAATAGCCTTGTTGTAGTATCCGTTGTCAAGGAAGACGGTACCGAAGTTTCCAATCAAGTTGATAATCCAGAAGATACCACCTTCCTTGGATCGCATGGTGAGATAGCTTCCCTCAGCATTGCCTTCAACTGGATGAGCCTTGGCAGCCGCGACAAGAGCATCGTACATCTTGCTCGGAGAGCCGAGTTCGGCATTAGTTGCATATGCCGAGAAAGCGAAAAGGAAGATCACGACCAAGATCACCACGGTATGCATATAATCCGTGATGAAGGTAGCCTTGATACCACCAAACAGGGTGTATAGAACCACACCAATGGGAAGCAGGAAGCACGCAGCAGCAGTGGGTACTCCTGTAAGGGATGTCATAACAGCGGATCCACCAGTGAGCAGCATAGCCGTGACAAGAATGTTGGTCATGAGGCAAAAGACAATGAAGACGACGTGGACGGTAGTTCCATAGCGGGCACGAATGACTTCGAGGAAGGTGTGAGCATTCGGGGCGCGACGCTTGAGCTCGATGGCAATAGTTGCGAAGAGGAGGATCTGAACCGTTGCGCCTGTTGATCATGAGTTAGGTTCAATGGTCTTTACTTTACAGTATATCTGTTGATCCTTACCAGAAGCATAGAAGAATGGTCCCGAAATTCCATATTGGTATGCCACAGCAGAAGACTGAAGAAGGGTTGCAGCCCAAGTCCAACTACTCACGACTGCAGCAGCGACAAGACCTGATTTGACGGACCGTCCTGCAGTCGAGAACATTTCAGATGTTTGAACTTCATTCTGATAGCTAAATTTTGGAAGAAAAAGGTTAGTCGACCAATCTTGTAAGAGGTTGAGGAGTAATGCTTACCGTTTCAGGGCCCATGTGATGAAGATCATCACCAATGCAAAGGCAAATCCCAAGCCCAGGATGATGCCATAACCGAAGCCCTGCGACAAGGGTGCTTCGAAGGTGACCGCCCCTTCCGACATGGTTTTAGGGGTGCGGTCTATAGGCCGACGGAGGCAATAGAAAAAAGAATAAGAAGGTTGATACTGGACAATTATCAATGTGGATAAATGTATGACTTCTAGTAGATAATCACAAACTCGATTCAAGGTACCACAGAGAAATCCTGCCTCTGGGTGGTGAACCTGAAACAAGAGCTTATTGAATATAGAATACACTCATATCATGGTGGGGACACATGCATAGATATATGTCCGGAGCAACGCTCATCCTGCATTCCAAGCAAGTCACCCAGCTCCGAATTCGCACACATCGACCCCGGAAAGAAACGCATGGAGAATCCCTGAGCTTAGATAGCAAGATACGACCCGCAATTGAGGCGCCGATAAGGATGGCATTGCTCTCGTAATGGCTTGGGCTTTTTAGTGATTTACCAGGGTTGGGATCGGGGGGCGCCGCCAGTGGGACCCTGTACTCGCCCACAGCGGGAGGACCCAGACACATAACACATGGCCCTATGGCAAGAATGGAAACACGAGAGATACTGGAGAAAGCGTATGAAGTTGCTAGAGGAGGAGAGCAATTGAAGGAAGGAGAATTAAATTGACCTATCATCGCGGTGGATTGGCTTATCAGACTCCGCTTGGCTGCGGAACGTGATTGGCTTTTGAGTTGGCGAGATAAGGCACTGGCAGCCGTGATCCTGCAGGGATCATTGTCCATGATAAACCATCTTTGGGTTTAGTTGGGTTGTGAGGTAGTCCCTTTATGGAGAGAGCATTTTCTATCGTGTCTTAGCGAAACCTAAGCATATTATATAACATATAACATGTGGTTGTCTCAACAATTCCTGATCCGAAGGCGTTCTTCTGTCTACTGAGCTTAGTTCTTGGTAGGCGCCATTCGCGCCGGAACGAACAAGATATCAGAAGTACTCTCGAGTGTTATCGGATGATGACAACCATAGATTACCAAGCGGTGCTTACGGGGTAAATATTGAAGGTTTTTGACGACCGAGTAGTAATAATACATCATGACCAGCAATGCTATCTATCAATCCATCATCCATTCTTAAGACAACCCATTCTGAAGTGTATTCCCAGCATTAATTGGCACGCTCGTCTGCGCCGCAGAAGTTGCACTTGCACTTGCAACATTAAGGCCGGTGAAATGCGTGAAGAAACCCGTATCAGCCTTGATAAAGCTAGACCCATCCTCCACCTGAACATTGCCCACACTATTCCTTCCAAGATACTCGTAGCAAACTTTGTTCGCCGTAACACTGAGCGAACTAAAAAGCAGGCCAACAAAATCGTCAACGACTATCTGGCTGACATTGTTGAAAACACTGCCCTCGAAGAGGCCTTGGCCATTATCGGTTCCCTCGATTGCGTGACCGTTGTTGTTTTCCCAGACGCTGTTGACGGCGCGGAAGAGTGTGCTGCCGCTTATTGCTGGGCTTCGATCGGAAGTGCGATAGATGAAGTTGTGTAGATGTGATACTAAGTATTAGCGTATTCGTGGTATTTTGCCATTTGGGTTGGTGGTTTAGACGTACTTGAGAATGTGATTTGATCATCATTGCCTACCAGCTCTAACCCCCAGCTTGTTTGCCCGTCACAGGAAGTAGAGAAATTAGTTGCACCGTTCAAGAAACTGTTGGAGATGGTAATCAACGAGCTCGGTTCTCGACCGAAAGAGTAGTGTACACAACCGGTATATTGTGTCTAGTGGAGGTTCAGTCAGCATTCTCGGAGCATTGATATAGAGACCTCAACTCACTGTAACATGGTCAAACCAGATCCTCGAAGTCCCAGAAAGCGGAAAAGCATCACCACCCCAAACAAGCTCCGGATTTAGATCAGTGATCACGATGTTCTGAACAATAATATTCGCAACATCAACCATTCTTAACCCCTTACCGAGAAGTACGCCCTCGCTCCCGACTCCAATAATCGTCTTGTTCGAGTGCATATATATCCCCGTGACTCCAGCAGTATCCCACTCATAAGACTCTGATTCAGCATCACCGCATCCTGACCCGGTATCTCTGATGGCCTGGCATCCGTCTTCAAATGATCCCCATGACTTGCAGATAGTTCCCTTCGTCGTACCTTCTGTCCCGATGAAGTCATATGTTCTATCGATGACGATGACATGTGGCTCGTCGGAGCCTAGAAGGTCGATCAAATGGGAGGTGTTGGCGGGATTGACTGGTGAAGCATCTCGGCCTCCTGTGACTCCGTGTGCAAATCCTGGAGCTGAGCCGGTGACAGAGATCGTATCCGCTCTTTTCAAAGCACATTGTGCGACTGTCGAGACCGCAAAGAGTATAATTGAGCCGAGTTTCATGTTGTGCATAGGGGCCAGCCTTTGCAAGAATGGACGTGAGAATATGGTCAATGCAGATGACAGCAGCTTCAATATCCACTACTTCTTATACATCCGTCTTGCCAAGCTCATCTGACCGTTGACATCGTCACAAACATTAGCTCATGTCTCACATTTGGGACCTGATAAGTTTTATTCGAAACCTATTTCTTCTGCAAATAGAGCAGTTTTGGTATTGTTCTTGGCATCTTCGTCCGGTTTCGAGCAGCCTTGAACGCAACCTGCAAGATGGGCAAGAATTTAATCCTAATTCGCGGAATGCAGCGGAAAATTAAAGGCCTTTGCATGAATATACAGAATCTCTCATACAAATGCTCACTTTTAGTCGCCGAGTTTTACCAATTTGATTAAGGGGTTGCACTACCTCGAGGGCTCTTACGGCGAATCCTGACGTCTAAACCATTCATGCCCCACAGTTTCTTTCTCAGCTGAGATTTATATCTCGTAGTACTGTTTGCTAGAGACGATACGCTGAACGACTACTATGGACAGGTTGAACCTCGGTATCTTGGGCTTTGCTAGACTAAGCGGAAGGATCTATCTGGTAAAACCAGTTGTCAAAATTTGATTCCTGTCTCTCATCTATCAAAGGTCAATTCCCTAGCGGAGGCCCGCCAGGACGCAGAACGGCTGCTGGGTTGAGCTTGGACGAGGTCCATAAGACTGAACGAGGATGAGTGACATTAAGACCAAAATGAAAAGAATTGATCAAAGGTTCCCTCAATAGCAAGATCTCCCGATGGCGACTCCGGTGAGGGAGCTAGGCCGAGGAAGACCATTACTTCTTAAAAAGACTCGGAGGTTAAACAAATGTGTGTATATGAGGTCAACTATCAGCGAGATGGACGTGACGGGTGGAAGCTAGTCAATATAGGTGGTAGATGGGGAGATTCCAAGAGTTCTATTCGAAGTACCAATGCCCCAAGCCTAGGGAAGGAAATGTCGACGTTATAAAGATGATGTAGATTGTGCCCATCAATATTTCAATGCAAGACAATTGTTTCTGGTTATTATGGTACAGACAACGCCAGATGCCCATCTCGCCATCAGAGCATTCCGAGTCCACGCAGGGCCACCGCAGCTTATAATAGCGCGAACCCCGGTATAGACCAAGAAAAAAGATACTCAGATACCCAGCTCAGTGTCACCCAGCCCGACCTATACAGCGGATAGGTCCTCGCTCGCTCATTCGTAGAAGCACCGCCAAAATAAGATAAAAAAAGGGAAAAAAAGAAACACCACAGATGTCAAGAAAACGGAATCACACCAGCACGGCCAAAAACTGGGAATCCCCTGCGCCGCCACCGACGAGGTTTCGAAAGGACTAGAAATTTGTCACAGGGTATAGGAGGAAGGGGGTTGTTGCGAATGAGGGTGGCGGTGTTACGCAAGTAGGTCGAGGTGTTCAAGGCGCGAGGCCTAGATTTCGTGGATGTGAGGGAATTGGGGGATGACTCGCTTATGCGGAGAACTTGCGGGTGACCTTGGCGATGACTGTAATGAACAGGTTAGTCCATCAGTTCTCAACGGTTATGTATGGATTACATTGGAATTCGTTCTTACCGTGGAGACCGACGACGGAGAAGATGAAACCCAGACTCAGGACGAGAACAACGACGGGGTCAACGCGCAGACCGGGGCTCTCATCAGTGTACAGCTTCAGCATAGTACCAGAAGAGCCACCGGCACCAGCGGAGCGGGTAGAAGCCGGGCGAGCATTGCGGAGAGATTCCTTGTGGTCGGCGGCGGCGCGGCGGCGCATAGCAGCACGAGGGCCGCCGGGGGGAGTGGGAGAGGAAGGACGGCCGATGGACGAGCCGGAGGCGGCGACAGCGCCGGCAGACTTGGAGTCAGGGCCGGACTCGGCACCTGAGGTGAGAGGAGAGGCAGGACGGGGAGAGGCCTGTCGTTGATTGAGAGATGATGTTAGTTGAGATATGGCATTGGCATTGGTGATGTCGAAAAGGAGGTTTGTCGTGTGATATCAGGTGGCATTGACTTGGGAGAGTGCCAATGGGGAGAACAATTGAAATTGAGGAGATAGACATACCATTGTGTGTGGATTGATGTAAATGATTGAAAGAAAGGAAAGGAGAGGCGGAGGGAGAGAGAGAAGGGCAGGTTGGGGATGAAGGGGAGAGGTCCGAAAGTTGCGGAGTTGAGGCCACGATCGCGGTTTCCTGTTTGATACTAGCGCCGGTAATGATCCAGTCACATATGGGGTTTTACACCATGATGTGGTGTATTTTTGTGTATGAGATACTGCAAGTCCACCAATGAGAGAGCTTGACTCTCGGGGAAAGTTGCCCTTCCATCTGAGACTACGGAGTACTTCTCGCTATTCTACTGCTGATAATTCTACGAAGTACTTGAGAACTCGATGCACTTTTTGATACAAACTCGATTTTTCATAATATATTGAACATATGGAGATTCTTGAGATCCAGAGAAGAACTAAGTCACGGTCATAGAGGGGAAGTGCCACTTGGCATCTGTCATCATAAGTGACATGGAATCGAACAACAAAGGGCCGAGAACACACGCCCGGGAATCATATCCAGAAAAAAGGAAAGGGAAGAAAAGAAAAGACTAACGCCACCGGTGCACTTCGTGATGGATATGTAAGGGGAAGAAAAGGGAAAGAAATGAAGCAAGTCCAAATAAAATCACAGGAATTTTGGACCAGGGCAGAGTAGCCCATGGGTGAGAAGGAGGGGAAGGAAGAAGGGTAAAGGTTCAACGCAGGTAAGGTATCATATCGAGGGGAACCAAAATAATCAAACACGCAAGAAAAGATTCAGGCTCAAATAATCAAATGATCCGACACAATTAACAAATAGAGAGGAAAGATGATGAGGAAACTTACTCCGAGATCCAACGCCAGCCGACAAGTGATCAAGTTCACTCTATGTATTACATAGTACCAGTACTCTCGACGGGAGAAATTCACTAATCAATCATCATCCGTGAAGGAACCTGGCCGTTGACATTGTCGGAGAGCTCGGTAGTCTTCTCCTCGGGACGACCCTTCTTCTTGTTGATGTGCGGCTTCAGGCCACAGTTGAAGTTGTGCACGCAGATGCAGGCATTGGTAATCGTGGTGACAATCAGAATCAGAGTGATGATGGCGAAGAATGTCATCGAGGGACGAGCCGGGAGGTATTGAGGGAAAGTCGCCGGAGCATACATGCGGAAGAGTTTGAAGCAGAAGTAGCCCATGGCCGCGAACAATAGCAGCTATTCAAGGATTGGTCAGTGGGTGGGGGGGCTCTGCTAGTTGAACCGATGTTGCTGAAAAACTTACGATAATGATGATCATACCCGCAGTGAATTCGCGTCGGACAAAAAAGGCACCGCAGACCAGGATAATGATCGTCACGGGGACCGCAATGATGGTTAGGTAAAACTCGGCATCGTGCTTGGAGGAGGACACCACAACCAAGAATTGGACAGTAAAGCCCAGGAAGAAGAAGAAATCGAACTTCAGCAGAGCGATGTAAATCTGGTAGGTGAGGTAGCGACGCTTCATGCGCAGGTCCGCACTAATGTGCTTGTAGATGGTCCACGCGAACTCGTCGTACAGCTTCCACGCGACAAAGGTCATCAAGAGGGATCCGAGAGCGACGATGCACGGAATGATGACCAAGAATGGTTGAGACTGGGCCCAGACGACAGGGCTAATTTTTTTCATGTCAGACAGGACGGATACGGCATTCTGAATCTGTCGCACTTGAACGGCGCCGTAGATCAAGAGACCGAAATTACACGCGCATAGTCCGATAATTTGAATGGTGTTTTTCATCCGTAGTGCGTCATACACCAGGACCAACTCGTAGATAAACCCGAAACTGTAGAGAGCGAGGAAGGTGGGGATAGTTCTCGAGGACGGACTCGTATTGGTCTCCTCTTGAATTTGAAAGTTGGCGAAAATGTAACTAGACGCGACCGGCGGATTAGCATCGACTTTCGGTTTGGGATCGCAAGGGAGTTTCCAGGCTATGTCGGTACATACCATTCGAGACCCAGCGTCACCAGCGTCTGGACTAGGGTGACGATAGCGAAGGACCACGTCCACTGAGTGTTGGGCAAATACATCCTGTGCGTCTTCTTTTTCGGTGTCACATTTGTATATCCTTCACGACCACGAAACCCCGGGCGAAATGAAGGATCAAATGCAGCCCCTCCAAGAAGGGAGGCGCGCGACCCGTGAGAGTGAATCTTGCCGAAGTGCTCCGAAGCGGAGCTCGGGTCGGCGCGATGCTGAACGGGGAGAGACACACTGACGGTGTTGACCACCGGGAGACCGGTGGGATTTGCTATTTATGAGAGGGGGTTGGAAGGGGGAGGTGGGCGAGGGAGGACAAGTCAGGTGTGAGCCGTCTGCTGGTTCCTGATACGTGGGAGGATCGAAACGCCCAGAGGCTCGTGTGCCCAGTGGCTTGGCGATTTCGTTGGACGAGAGTCGGGATAGAATTAGAGTCGATCGTCGAGCCGCAGGAACATCGGATAGTGTGAAGGTGTACACTTGCTCGAACCAGCCGAGTTGTAAACGAGTGGAGGTGGTGATGGGAGGATTCGGATGGACACCCTCTTCTTACAGCCTTGCGAGGATTTTTAGGGTCCCGGTCGCAGGGGATAGCCGGCGGGGGGATGAACAACGAGGTCGGGGGAGGGGGGGGGGGAATAAGCGATTGGAAGCAAGGCGAAGCTAGAAAGAGCCTGTCTGTCTTTCACGGACTAGAGAATGTCGAGAGGGGAGGATGAGCGAGTGAATGATGGATGAGGAGGAGAAGAAGTGGATTGTGGAAAACAATGAACGACAGCCTTCAGAAAGCCCAAGGGAGGGCAAAGGTCAAAGGCACAAGGCAAAAGGCAATAGGGGGATCCATCCGGGGTTCACCAGTCATCCAGTCACGAGTCACTGGACTCAGGCACACACCAACAATGCAGCATCGGGCGGGTCTCCCAATTCTACTCTCTCTCTTTCTCTCTCTCTCTCTCTTTCTCTCTCTCTCTCTCTTCTGGGCCTTCTCCTCCTCTTGCATTATTGCTGGTGACTTTTTCCATCCCTTGAGTTTCCCTTTTTTTTTTTTCTCTTCCCTGTCAAAATTCCTACAGTTCTAGTGGACACACGCAACTCGATGGGTTTCTCCAGTGACCCAGGCCCTGGTTCCTGTGGGGCCTGGATCCATCACCAACAGGTACGCCAAACCTCATTAGGCCCAAGTATGGATCGCTTTGCTGAACTCTTATTGCTGTGTTGCTTGTCTGGCCCTTTTTTTTGGTGGCTGCCTTGTCTCTCTGGCGTGAATGATTACCTATGATTATTATTATTATTATTATTATTATTACTACTCCGGACTCATCCATGACCATTTTTCTCTTCCAAAGAGACCAAAACAGAGCTGATCGTCAACCTCTCCGCCATGACAGGACGCCTCAGCCCCTGTCCACTTATTGCGAAACCGCGAGGCCTCAGTACGTGATTTTCGCAATATACGGAGGATTCAGTATTGGCCCTCCAATTGCCCGAGGCACGGCCTCCGCCCCTTCAAACCTTCAAGCCACACGTCCTCGGACCACAAGTTGAAGTTACAGACTTACAGTATGTACTCCGTACACAAGCTGCAAGATGTAAACATGCCAGCCCTCCTCCACCACGACCCGGAATTTGGCCTGTCAGATCGATGTGGCTGGCAACCCTTGGTGGTGGCTGGGGCATGCCTGGCTGCGGAATAATGCAACCTGCCCACCATTGTTTGGATGGTGGCTGTGGCTGTTTAGCGAGGCCTGACCAGGTTAAAGTGTGGGTGGGTACTTGCCAATCTTTCTAAAAGAAAGCGTATGAACCATGGAGTTGATGATGGCTGTCTAGTTGAAGATTAAATTCGCATTAATCACTACTCATGGAATAGAACGTGACCACGTCCATAGCATTTTCGAGGCAATCATCCATAGTATACACCGACAGGTCGATTTTTCAACCTGCATACTGGCGGTATCTATAAGAATCAGCGAAAGGAACCGACAAGTAGAATCACTAAAGCCTACAGAGATAGAAAGCGATGAATACAATTGCAGCAGCCTTGAGGCCATGCAACAACCTCATCTCAGACATACGCTGAGCATCATCTTTCTCGTCCCTATGAGAAAACCATCGCTTTTGCTGGTAGTTTCCCTAAGAGACAATGTCTCTCTTAACAGGTTTATTTATTCGATTTGCATCCGCTTCGCTCCGTGGCCTTTATTCATGGAGTATATCGCTTGCGGTAAGCAATAATCGTAAACAAGCGACACTCGAAGAGATGGAGCAACATTTCGACTCATCCGACGAAGAGATCGGAGCAGAGTGACCATCCACTACATATTTTGAGTATTTTACTAACCATCAGAGTCAAGTCCGATTATTTCAAGGCTTTTCTGCTACTACATATGTTGGCGACTCGGCGAAGATGAACATTGTTTTGAAGTAACTACTGTATGACAGAACAGCGCGCCAATCAAAGTGTCACGAAGACTGATGACGTTAGTCTGAAGATAATTCTCTATCAGATCTCCTCAATTTGAAAAACCACACCTATTTTGCCTAGTCATATCTCTTATCTCTGTTTGTGACATATTTACCCCACGATAACGGCCAGATAGGCTGAGCAGCCCGTGGGGTCCGAAGGGCAAGATTGGCTTTGCAACGCACGCAAAAAGGCACTGAGTAAAGCCCGTCGATGACGCGAATCGTTCCATCTCCTCTGACTTCCTATTTGGGATCAAGCGCAAAATGCTATCGGGACACCACCAATCCATTCAGCGCGCATCTGCCCGCCCTTCCCCGCACGACTCCTCTAAAGGTCACTGATATCGGTTGCACTGGGCGGATCGACAGTTTCTCTAACCCTGTCTCATTGGGTGTACATAATTAGCTAATGGGAAGTCTGGTGGATTCAGAACTCTGGTATAAATGATCAGGGAGGTCAGCGATCTACGAGAATAGCTTTCATCGCCAAAAAAAAAGCCTTCACAGTTTTCCATTCTAGCGATAAAGACTGGTTCCTGTCTTAGAGAAACACCATGCTCTCGCTGTGGGTGGGTGCTATTCTCTTCTTTGGGTATTATGTGGCCCAAGGAGTCACGTCGCCTGTGTCTAAGGTACCAGGCCCCTGGTATACCCGATTCACAAGCTTGTGGATCAAGTATCAAGAGTTCACAGCAAACAGGCGGGAATCCGTTCATCGACTCCACCAAGTGTATGGCCCGGTTGTTCGTTTAGGTCCGAATGAGGTATCATTCACGAGCCTCGATGCTATCAGGGAGATCTATGCCTCTGGAGGGAGTGGCTACGACAAGACGGAATTCTACTCGCTCTTCAAGCAATTAAATACCAAGTAAGTCACAGCAGCAAACTTCCTCTTCTGTCTTTTTCTAACGAGCAAATGCAGAACTATGTTTTCCACATTATGCAAGGATGAGGTTAGTAGATACTAGCATAAAGCGCCACCGGATAAGCTCTCGATCTCACAATTATACAGCACAGCAAGAGAAAACGCCTTTTTGCCGAGCGATATGCAATGACGAATGTCATGAAAGCAGAGCCTCTGGCAGCCATCAAGGAACGGGCGACGACTTTTGTTTCTAAATGTGTAGAAGCAGACAAGAAAAGCGTCGATGTCTATGTGGGTTTCCTCTAGCTTATCATAATCCTTCTTCCTTGACAACTGCTCACCAGACCCCAGGTCCTCCTCCATTGCTATGCTGTAGACTGTGTAACCCATTTCATGTTCAGCCCAGGAGGTCTCAAATCACTCAATGTCGAAAAGGACTTTAAAATTATGGAAGAACTTACTTACCATCAGAGTCTTCAAAGTAAGTGATCTCCTCTCCTTTCAGGCTTGAAATTATTGTATGCTGAATATTAGTTGTAGAAAGTCTTCTGGCATATTACCTCCCATCATGGGAGCCTTATTTCCCAACATTCCTCCATCCACGCAGTGCACCCAAGACCAACAAGTTTGTTCTCGATATGACTGCCCAAAGCCACGTTGAGGAGTACACTCTCCTAGAAAAGCTCAAGCGCAAAGAATCCGGTCTCGAACTCTTACAAGCCGCCGCTGAATGCAAAGATCACATGGCAGCCGGTATTGATACCACCGGTGATGGTCTCTGCTTTTTGATGTGGGAACTCTCGCAGCCGCAAAACCTGGAATTCCAGCGCAAGTTACAGCATGAGCTTAGAAACGCTTCACCTGATTCCGTGTTGGACAGTCTGGTCTACCTTGACGCGGTGATCAAAGAAGCATTGCGTTGTTCTCCACCGATCCCGATGTCTCTGCCACGTTACGTACCCGCTGGCGGAAGGTCCATTGACGGTTACTTTATTCCAGCACACACGATCGTCAGCTGTCAGCCATATACCGTTCACCGGAGCTGTGAGGAGGTGTTTCCAGAGCCTGATAGATTTTATCCTGATCGGTGGCTGGAAGAGCAAGGGGCCGCAGAGCGGAACAGACATTTCTTTGCCTTTGCAACCGGTGGGCGAGGATGTACTGGGAAGAAGTGAGTTTCAATTTTCATGCGAGAGCTCGTGCTTGACACATGTGCTAATCTCCTTTAGTCTCGCACTGGTGGAAATGAAAATACTTCTTCGGGAAGTTTACTCTCGATTCACTACCACTGTGGCACCCGACATGGATGGCTCTATGAAGCTGGACGATCAAATCATCTCGGCAAGGCCAAAGGGACAGACTTGCAAGTTGATTTTCACGGACATCTAGATGACTTTCGTTTTCAAACGTGCTATCTACGAGCAAGATTTACTATCATGACTCGTGCTACTGGGTGAATAAAATTGTTGTTCGAATCTCAACTTGCATGGTTTTCAAAAGCCCAGATGACTATCACGGCTATTGGAGCTCGAAATGTGATCTTTATAACAATATCTGGTCAAGGAATCTTCAATAAAAGAGCCTTATTGATAGGGACAAGCTTCAAATATCCATTTGTTTGAATCCCTTCGTATTCTTAGGATCATGTCGGCCGAAACAGAAACCTGTTTTGCAATATCATCTGGGTATCGGGATGGGGTGGGGTCGCCAATCATTGCGCCACCAGATTACCTCTGCTTCCGGAACCCTTTGTACAGCCATTCCTCGCAAGATACATATTTCACAATTCCTCTCAAGCTTCAGGTGCTGCTCTAGTTTGAGCGTAGGCTTAACCGATGTTCCAAGATTGAGACGTCAGTTCTCGCCAATAGGAAATTCGCGGCGAGGAAACCTTAATGACCTTCGAGTATAAGAAGCGTTTGCTTCCACGGTCTTTAGCCACTGCTACAGATTCAGCTTCACGCACACACACACACACTCTCTCAATCCACCGAATTCTCCATACGGCTTTCCCATAACTTTCCCATTGCGTCGGCCAAAATGTCCGATCCCAATAATCCTAACATAAAATCAAGAACTACTCCGCAGTGGTCGCTTTACCGACGTGAAGCGTTTTGGAATACCAATTCTGGACAGTTTCCTCTCTTCAATACCGGTACTTCGTCCTCTATCTGTAACACTGACGCAAAATCGTTAATGTATTTCTTGGTGCTGTAGACCCCATTGAGGTCGAAAAACTTGCCAAAGAGAGGCTATCTCAAAATGGATGGTAAGTCACACAAAAACCGGCTATGGTTTGTTTCAAGATGAACTTAACTGAGAATGCAACTCGTATTCAGGTATTATTCATCTTGCAACGCAGGCCTTTCATGGACGCACTTGGCAAATCGACAGGCATTCTACCGTCACAGAATTATACCACGCACTCTAGTTGACACCAACATCAGAGATACCGCCACAGAGATCTTCGGTCACAAAGTCTCTGCCCCGATTGGCTTCGCTCCAATCGGCATCAATCGAATCTACCATGCAACAGGGGAACTATCCGTCGCAAAAGTCGCAGAGGAATTAAATCTCCCATACTGCCTCTCCTCCGCCGGCAGCTACAGCATCGAAGACATCGGCAAAGCCAACGGGAATGGGCCGCGATTTTTCCAATTATATCAAAGCCACGATGACGAATTGGCTATTTCCATGATGCAACGTGCTTGGGATTCTGGCTTTGATGCTTGTATGCTGACTACGGATACCTGGTCTCTCGGATGGCGCCATAATGACGTGTTTACGGGAAACTATGCTTTCTATCATGACCGTGGAGCGGGTGATATTGCGTTACAGGATCCTGTTTTTCGAAAGCGGCTGAAAGAGGCTGGTATTGATCCTAAGAAGAATCCTAAAGAAGCAGGGGCAAAGTGGATTGATGAGAATATTTGGCATGGTCGGGCTCATACTTGGGATAAGGTGAAGTGGACGATGGCTCAATGGAAGAGGATTAGTGGGGGTAGGCCGTTTTGTTTAAAAGGTATTCAAAGTGTTGAAGCGGCCAGAAAATGTGTTGAGATGTGAGTATCTCCCTCTGAAAGTCGGGATCGAATGTTGCTGATCGTGTTGTTAGGGGGATTGATGGGATTGTAGTGACCAACCATGCCGGTCGGCAAGTTGACGGCGCTATTGCAAGTCTTGATGCTCTGGAGAAGATTGTTGATGCTGTTGGAGATAGCATATACGTATGTCTCCATCGCTTTTGCAGTATTGTCGTTTTAGACCTGGGAACCATTCTAACGAGCAGAATTAGACCATGTTTGACTCTGGAGTTCGTACACCAGCCGATGCATTCAAAGCCCTTGCTCTCGGGGCTAGATTCGTTTTCCTGGGTCGTCTATGGGTGTGGGCACTGAGTATTGCCGGCGAACATGGCGTGCGTCACGTCATGAAGAGCTTTTTGGCCGAATTCGATCTTCTGATGGAAGAAGCTGGGTTCCAATCAATTGACCAGATTGATCGCTCGGCCATTGATAGTCTTCCGAATACTTCTAACTTGATTGCCGAGCATGCTTGTATCTAAATCGCAAGTAGTTCACACATGTAATGAATTAGAAAAGTCATGGAATTAAAGATATTTTTCCTCTGTGATGTTAGTCCTGCAGTGTCACATAAAAGTCACGAATCTTGATGGGCCTCATGGTCTATAAATCGGTCTCCGCAGGTTCCGAGAACTCTATGACCATTCCCAAGGCATTTTACGTTGATCTGTTCGAATAGTTCACGCAAAGGAGGCACCAGCACGCGGAGTCTGCCGCGTGAGGGGAGCCATACCAAAAGAGCTGCTCGAGCCGACGATGCGGGGCATGAGGGGAAGCCGATAAGGCCTATCAGTTAACGACGCCACTTAAACAAGCAGCGCAACATTCTCCCTCGAGATACCTAATTCGGCTTGGCTTCAGACCCGTGTTTTTGGGCTTCAAATATCCATCAAGTCCTACAAGCGTTCTTAGGTTCTCGGAAGCTACTGAACCCCGACTCCTCCGATACCATCCCCTTCTGAGCAGATCGCATCTCAATTGCATCGCGGTCATGGCAAATACCGGCAATCCCGCTAATTCGTCTTGTCGGTTCTCAACGCGCATCTCTTTACGATGGCTTCCCGAGCCTGCGCACGAGACGACCGATACGGTCGTTATGTCGGTCAAGGACTGGTACCTTGATTTGCGAATGGATAAGCAAACCGGTGACATTGACTGGGCCATTGCCGGTCAACGACTCATTGAAAGTCAAGAACCTCGTCTGTCGCTCCTAGCATGTTCATTCAAGCTCGAGTCATAGCTAACTACATATCTAGTACGAGTAACTTTCACTCACGAACTCGACTCCCACGACGCCTTTGAAAGTGCCGACTGTGGCACATTTGTCACTCTCCCAAACGGTGACGACCTCGAGACGGGATCCATGCCCCGTCCTGATCTACCCGGGGCACCAGAAACAGAGTACGAAGAGGTCTGGAGAGAGCTTCCATTCAAGGAAGGCCCCGAAGGGTCTGGTAAAGGGATGTCATGGGTTCTGGAGTCGGATGATGGTGAACTAGAAGGAGAAGGCGAAGTTACCGTGGTGAAGACGTTTCTAGGCCGAATTTGGGGGACATATTTGGCACTCGAGCAGACTCAAACTCATGTCCGAACAAGGAATTCGTCTGGGGATTTGGTTGTGAGGAAGACGGGGGCTGGTGTCAGTGCTAGAAGAGAGGAATGGAGCTCGGCTTGGGAGAATCGGTATGTGGTTGGGACGAACGGGGAGAGGCTACCTTCTATGGGGGATGGGTTTGAAGGGGAGGGGCAAGGGTCGTGGAGAGTAGTTGGGGAGAGACTGAGTGTTCAAGGGAGGACATTCATTGTTCGAGCATTTGAGGAAATTTAGAAGCTGGCAAGATGATGCTGCTTAACTTTAGAATATATTTGAACACGGCCCGAGACTTGATCGGACTGGCCAGCGGTTTGATGTCTTTTGAACGGATAGCAGCTTACTACCAGATCTTAAATATGATCAGACAAGTATTAACAGTTAAATCCAAGATCATCAATCCATCTCAATATTGAACGAGCTCCAAACCTCCTTCCATCTGGCAGCGGCAGAATCCCACGAACCACACCCATTACAGAAGGCGGTCAACACCCACCACCCACAGCTTCCCATTTTCTTTCTTGACTCACATCTCCGTTTTCTTCTCTTCTTCTTCTTCTTCTCTCTCCAAGTGCCATCCCCACCAATGCTGCGTTTCTTTGCTACACACGACAGCGGAGCCTCGCTCCCTTGTCCTCGGTCCCTCTGAGATCCCCATCCCAGACACCGACTCCTTGCAAATGAGAAATTCGGAGGAATCTTCAACAACCCCAACCCGCCCTCTCTTCGTCCGCGAAGTCCGAGGGCCGGTGCTGCCCGCGAGGGCCTGGTGTGACCTACTAGACACACCTGCATTCGGCATCAGAAACATCGGGGGACTTGGGCCTGGTTTTCTTTTCCTTCGGAAGGGATCACTGGCGTCTTGAGAACCCTATGGGAGAGTCGGTGCGGAGATCGTGTGTGATGACACTTTAGTGCAATACGCAGCATACTGTGTTCTTGTCTTTCTTTTTTGAGGGAGGTGAGAGCGGTATCATTCGATTCCGATCATTCTGGTGGGGATGGCGCTTCACCTTTTTTTCTTCTTAGGTCAGTATTTTGATTCCCTGCAACCCCTCCACTTTTTGTCTGGCGCTGTTTTGTGCGCTGGGAGTGGGTCTGGAAAGGATTGTTTTTTGGCGACTCTGCTAATTAGTGGGGTTGCGGGCCATGTTCCCGTTAGGTCTTCCCTTCTGGGGTCCTTGACGTTACATGGTGTGTGAGGGTTGGACAGTGGGGCTGGGATGGTGTGATGATTTGAGGAGAGCTGACAGGATCTGGATCCATACTCGTGGACATTAATTGAGGGTTTACTAGAAAACCTCGAGTGAATTGAAGTGATTTTGTCGGTGCAGAATTTTTCTACTCGTAATATAAAAGGTGGCTGGGTAATTTGAATAGTCTGAGAGGAGCCCTCTTGAGGCCACTCAGGATGTTATTGGAATAAACTAGCATAGAAAAAAAAGACAAAGGCTTTGCCATCCCTTCTAATATCGGGACAAAGTGCAGGGAAACAAGAAAATAAACAAGTCGTGGCCTCCGTCAGGGAATCTCCATTATCGTAGGGCTTCATTTTGTCTGGTCTTGGCCAGTTTATGTGATTTACTCCTCATCACCGATCTGTAGAGTAAGCAAATTAGTGATGCTCGGAATATTTTAGGAGCAGTTTGACTTACCTTGGGGGCGAGGTAGAATCGCAGGTGACCACTGCCAAGAGGATACTCAACCAGGAGAGGAACCTCCTGGGACAGGTTCAGCCTCACGGAGCTGGACAGGTTGGAGGCCTTGCAGAAGTTGACGAGGTACTTGAGGGAGAAGGTCAGGGCAACGGGCTCGGAGAGGTCAATAGTAACGTTCTGCTCGGGCTTCTCGACATTGGTGTGCTGGCGGATGGTAACGGAGCCGTTACCAATGTCACCAGAGCAGGAGAACTTGACACCTTCCTTGCTGGCCTCGATGACGACTAGAGAAAGGAGAATTAGTATGATGTCTCAATGGACGACGTCAAGACGAGCGAATTGAAATTACCAGACTCGGACAGAGCGTTCAGGTCCTTGCAAATACGCTGGAACTCCATGGAAGGCATCTCAACGGTAGCAGCATATTCAGTCTCGGGAATGGCCAGGTGCTCCTGGTCAATATCCATGAGCTTAATATCATACTCGCTGAGACGATCAGTCTCGGCACTCTCGAACATCAAGTTAACAGCATCGGGAGAGTCCTCCGCCTTCAGCGTCAAGATGTCTTCATTCTGAGCAGCACGCAGGACCTTGGTGAGCGAGACCAGGTTGATACCGAGAGCAATGTTACGGTCGCAGCGATAGGGAGAGAAACCCTCAGCACGGAGCAGCATGGAGACCAGGGCAACGTGCGAGTTATCCATAGCCTGGAGGGCGATACCGGAGTCATTGCAGTCGAAGTTGCAGTCCTGGACGAGGTCCTTGATGGCGTCGACGACCTGGAAGAGCGAACGTTAGGACAGGAACTTAACTTGTCCAGAGAACTAGGAGATTATCTTGGGGGTTACTTACACGCTTCAGGAGAGCGGCCTGTTCCAATCGTGCCTCAAGCACTATTTCACCATGTTAATTGGGCTTTTCGCACCACGGTCGGCGATGGTGTTCATGCACTTACTGTTGATGTGGGGTTGTGATTGTGGGTTTTAGAAAAGAGAGAGAGATGAAGAGAGGACAGGAGGAGAAGAGGATGGAACGTCTAGACGAGGAGTAGTGGTAGTAGGGGGAGGAGGGGAATTTGGTGGTTGAGTAGCTGTGATGAAGGTAGAAGTGGCAGCGGTCTGATTCTCTGGCGAAATCGCGTTCGAGGGCTAGTGGGGAAACGCGCTCGAGCGCGTTTGGCGATATGCCCTTTTTCGGCTAGCGTGAGTGCCCGAGGCGGTAAGGTGTCTATCCTTCAAAGGATCAAAGGAGCAACCTAGGAGAAGCTGCGGAAGATACAATTACAATTATAAACGGTTGGGAATAAGGGCAATTGTAATGTACAGAACGGCCGAGAGTTAATGGAGCAAGGTCCAACCCTAACCATGAAAGCCAGAAAAGAAAATGTACAAAGGAGCAAAAGCCTCCAGAAACTGAGAATACAAAAGAAACACACAAGGCAAAACCAGAGAGAAAGAGTAAGTCCAATGGACCCAAAAATAAATAAGAATAAAGCTCAGAGTCCTTCAAAACACCATCTTCGCCTGATCCTTCTATAAAGTTCATGGGTATCGTGTCAGCAAACCATAGCTATGTGAAGCCATGCTTTGCAGTTGAAGCAAGAAATCAAAAAGAACAAATGAGTGTGCCGGGTGCCGAGGAGACAAGGTGTCAGTACACAATTAAATGCTGGTCACTCGCTTGGAGGGGTTATTGCGAGGTCTTTGCTGGATGACCATCTCCAGTTCCTTGAGCATATTTGTCTTTGCATTTGCTTTTTCCTGAACGGCCGCTTTACTGGCACGTGCTTCTCGGACGCGTGCCAGACGCTCATCTCTCGTTAGAGAGGCTCTCTTATTTCTTGAAGCAGGGAGTACGACTGCTTCGAAAATCTCCTCATCTTCGAAACTGTGCGTCAAGTCGGGACGCTCACCGTTCAGCGCTTTGAGAGCGTCGGTGGGACTACCCTCCACGGCAGTAGTACCGCCAAGGCTAGGGGTAGGAGACAGTGGAAAGGCTGTACTCGGGGGTCGGGAGAAGTCCCCGACACTGAGACGATCCTGGCTGTGGACAAAAGCAGCTTTTCCGAGCTCCCATTCTTGCAGGAGAGCCCGGATGTCGCGGCCGATGGAGTCATACTGCACCAGTAGACTCGCTTCGAATTCGCCTGCTTCGGATTTCTCAAGATTGACATTGGACTCCTCACTGACGATGTGCATTTTAGCATGCAAGGCACGAACACCCTGAGATAAGGAGTTCAGCCGCCGGAATTGTGCGCGCATGTGCTCCTTGCTTGGGGAGGCAGACGGTAACGGTGACGGAGGGATAACATCCCCTGTAAAGATTAGCCTGGATCCCGCTGTGGCTGATATGGTATAAGGTGAATACTCACGGTCCTCTTCATTTAGAATGTTGGCCATATTGGTCATGCTGGATCCAGTGACGGCAGCAAGCTCGCGCATCTCTTCCACGGCTGAGCTCCACCTCGCGATATCAGATCCTCCTCCATCGGCACTGAGTGCGAGCAAGCAGCATAAGACGCTCTTCCTCACTGTATACAATTTCCCAAATGAATCACGTAGGGAACGTAATGAGTATTGGTCATCCAGAGATCGCTGCGACAGTGTTGTCTCTATGGCTTCGAGATCCTCCAGTGCGATATCGTAAATGTCGTAATATTTAGCCAGGTTGGCCTCATCAGTCAGCGGTCGCAGGGTATTTTGTGATTGAATATAGCGCTCCAGCATGGACCAAAAACATTCGGACACAGCTCTTCGAAGTCGCAAGCAGCGTCGAGTTTGCACCTGGTCTTCCAGTCGACTGATAGGGGGAAGGGGAGTGCTTCTGGAATGCGCAATTGGTCAATATTCCTATCCCCAGAGTGCCGAGAACAGACTTACATCCGATAGCCTCTAGAAACGAGCTCCACCTCTTGTATAAAGACCACCGAAGCTGATGCAGCCGAGTCAAACCCCTGAGCATTCCCAACAAAGGCCCCACCTGCCTCCACCGCTTGGTGCCGCAAGTGTTTCAGCCACTGTCGCTTCGCGAACGCATAGAAAAAGACTCCGAGAACTGGTACTAGGATCAACAAGATCCCAAATTTCCGTGGATTCAGCCCAGATCCCGTCTTTGACCGGCCCCAGTGTAGTAACCACACAATCGAGAAGGACGTCGAAGCAGTGACAATGGCACCTTGTAGACCGAAAGTCGTGGAAAGCGACGGAAGCTCTGCGGGCTGTGAAGTTGCGAGTACGTCCGCGGCGGAGGTGTAGGAAGGCGCGCTATGCTCGTTTAATAGTTGAGAGGCGACTATGACATATCCGAATTGTTCCAGGAACCGCTCATTATCTCCTCTTGCGATGCGCGCGTTTAGGGCAGACTGAACGAGGACAGAGAAAGTCAGAATAGATTCCAAAATTGTTCCGCGGTGGTCCTACCGAGCAGGCAGTATATAGCTTCTGGACGACCGCTCCGTGAGGCGAGCTGCGGATGTTCAGGGGCTTTGGGAGCTTGTTGCGGACTCGACTCTGAAAGCGAGAAGCTCCCCGAGGAGCAAAATCGGAGGCCGGGGGCTCAGGTTCACTATCGCTGTTCGTTCCCGCCGTTTGCCAGTTCTCCTCACTTTCACCGCCCACTCCTAAGGAAGCAAGTCGCGTCAGTATGAAGTCTTGACGTATTTCTGTCTCGCGCAGGGCACACCAACCTTGGAGGTAGTCGTCCAAAGGCGAATCCTTAGGCACAAAAGACTCCATGGCCGAGAATCATTCCGGAGAACGAAGCGAGGAATGCGAAAGTGGAGGTGGTGGGCTGGCCGAAATCGTGTCCAGAGAGGAGGGGGATGGACTTTGCGGATAGGTATTAGAGGGCCAGGCGCGCGCCTAGGAACATGTCGCAGGATAACCAACACTCTCCAGTCACAATAAGAATATCAAGTTTAAAGATCTGGTCCAAGAAACAAAGAAAAGGGAGCCTGGAGCGTGGCCACGTTGACTGTTCGTCCGGGGAAAGGAGAAGTCACGAGAGTTTAATTAGTCTAATTTAGAGGCAGCAGACCCACTACTCGCCTCCTTTTCAATCTCGTGATGACATCGATTTACCATGCAGTGGTAATCCACCAATACGATGTCCCTGATCTCCGTCAATCTGATTGGGTAGTTTATACTACAAGTACTCCTGGCCAACTCGACAGATTACTCTTGGTTGTACAGAGCGGAGGTGAGGAGGGAGTGTACATAGATCGTGCTAGGTAAGGTACAGGAGTTAGCTGCTTCGTACCGAGTTGGAAGTACCTCCGGCCGACCGCAGCTGGCCAAGGTTACATGGTGGATTGGAGATTGTAACTCGCTATGGATGGATGCAGCTAGACCAGGGGACAAAGATGCTGCTGAAACTTGAAACATGAATACTGTAAGTCTGTAACAATGGTGATTATGCAGGTACATGCACAATTGCCCGCTTGGGCCGGATCGACACTTTTCCAATTTGGGAAGAAGCTAGTCACGTGCTTCCGCCCCTCCACGATGAGGTAATCGCAGTTGCCCCGGACAACGGGCCCCGTCAACAATGCCGAGGCGTCTGGTTTGTAGAAACGCGATAGACACGCGGTGGTTATCGATCGTCGCGACTGACAACCAAGGCTAAAAACTCTCCAATATCCTATTGCAACAACATATCTCCAAAATCAAGCCTTCTGAAAACACACCTTACCCCCTCGATTCACACCGCCTCTCCGAGATCAACAAGCTGCAAGGGTGGACTTGTGACCAACTTAATCTCGAGACCACATTCCAACGACCTCATGCGTCCATAAACTACCTACTTTCTACCGTCGGCGGCTTGACATCATGTCTGGAATCTTGAATGAAGCATTCACCCCATGTCCGTCCAGGTCCCGGTCCTCTGGGTTCAGTGAAACCGGCGGCAACGAGTCATTCGATAGCTTGGTGGATGATGACTCGGCCCTCGATGCGACAGGGCAAATCGAATTCACCACCGAAGTACGGGCACCAACCTTGACTGGTGTTCGGCCTCGACGAGCCAATCGAGCTACCAACACGGTCCGGATCTACGAGGATATCAGCGACAAGCAGCCTGGCCCAGTCGAGAAAGGGGAAAGACCAAACGCAAGACTTCGAGATCCTTCTGACCGCAAATCTACCCTGTTGGCTCAGCCTGCTCAGAGATTCCGCCCGAAAGTCAACTTTGCTCCCAGCCCGCCACTCCGACAGGACAAACCAGAGACCGAAACACAACCTAAAGCACGACCTTTCCAACCCACTACAAATGATGGATCCCGGCCTGTCTCACAACCTACCCAAGAAGCACCGAGAGAGGAAAACAATGGTCTCAAGAAGAACGTTCGGCGCAATACAGTTTACATCCCACCCGACGATACCACTGTGGCCAGTGTTTTCATGGGAATTTTTAGCCCCGTCAAAAGACCTCCTGGGTACTCTATGAGCCAAGTGGCGGAAGATACTCAAGTCAACACCATTGAAGCTCAAATTGCAAAGCGAGTGGCTAGAAAGTCGGGGGTCTCTGCACGCAAAGCGCCTCTCCAACCCCGTTTGAGAATCGCGCAAGAAGCTGCTTTTAGGGTAGATGTCGCTGGCAAGAACGGTGGCAAAGAGAATATTCCACCAGGTTCGCTTCTTGAAGGTGGTCAAAAGAGCAAACTAGACCATACTGTGCAGTCAAAGCCCAAGCGATTGAGTACCGTTACGTCGAAACCAGCCCGCCGTACTACTGTGCACCAACCAGAAAGAAAACACACCGCAAACTCGGTTGTGGGAGCAAAGAAACAGCCACCAAAGCGGAATGTCCTTGGTGAAAAGCAAAACAATGTACATGCATCATCTACTTCACTTTCTCTTGAAAACAAAGTTCGAGCCGAGCCACAGGATCCTCTGCGGAATGCATCGGCATCCCTCAGGGCTCGCGCATCCGTGTTATCAGAACGGCTTGGCCATTCGCAGACCATGCGACCTTCAAAGATTGGAGATCTTTCAACCTTGAGGGAGATAAATAGCCAATACCCTTTGTTGACTGAGAACATATCAAAGCCTGCTCTTTACGAAGATGACTGGCTCTCACACCAGGAAACTGTCATCACCCAATTGATCAATGCGTTGTTCGAGTGCACTAACAGGGACTCAACGGTTGCGGATCCAAATGCGCTTCGCTTGGAAATGCTTGAACTCTACCACACTGAAGAATTTGCAACGCTCTATCAGCGACTTAAAGCATCCTTGTCTTGTGGAACTCTCAGCTTGCCGAAGGACATTCAGGCTCGCAACAGTCGTCTTAAAAACGATGTGGGTCTCCGAAGAGAAATTTTCGACATTTGGATTCAATCCTACGACCTTCGCGCCTTAGTACCAGCTTTGGAGACTGTAGTCGGCCGAAAAATATCCAGCGACTCTACTTTGTTTGATCTTCAGAGTGATCCGTCCTTTAAGAATGATCTCAAGACGCAGAGAGCGGTTACTCGAAAGGTTGAAGGATTTCTAGCAGCGTTTCTCTTGAGAAACGACGATATGACCTACGCTGCCCCGGGCCTAGGCGACGTGCCGAGGGAGACTCACGCGCGTGCATATCGTCGGACCGTGCTTCGAAGCATCGTTCTTGTTGCTCTTTTGGACCGTGGAAGACAAAGCTTTGGTACAAGCCTACCTCGTCGACTTTTCCTGTCATCCTCTCCCTACAAGTCTTCTGCTGAGATTCTTCTTGCCTTGGGCCGTTTACTACTGCCCTCCGCTGGAGATATCACGAAGCCATTGAGTCACCTTGGCTGCCATGTCACGTACAAACAGCATGAGCTGCAAGAATACAACTACATGATTGACAATATTGCCGTCGACTTGAGAGATGGTGTCCGGCTGACCAGACTTGTCGAAATTCTCTTCTACATCTCGGAGCACGTGCGGACTGGCCTTGAAGGCCAGGCCGAAGTCACCCTATCTTCAGGAGAGACTCTTTCACTTCTTGGCGATGAAAGGGATTTGCCCCTGTCCAAGCATCTCAAGTATCCATGCATCAGCCGAGCGGCAAAGATCTACAATGTGCAGATTGCGCTCTCTGCTTTGAGCTCTGTCAAGGGTGGCCGGACAATCCTTGGTGACGTGAGCGCAGACCACATCGTAGATGGTTACCGTGAAAAGACCGTTGCGCTCTTATGGGCTCTTGTTAGCAAATTTGGACTTGCGGGGCTTGTTGATTGGGAGGATGTCTGCAAAGAACTTGGCAGACTCCAACGCAAAGCTGCCCTTCAGCTTGGTCAGGATCGGGTGAAGCAAGAACCATGGTTTACAGCAAAGGAATCTGACCATCGTTCATTGCTCTTGCAGTGGGCCACGATTTTGGCAGCCTTGAAAGGCCTGAACATTCGCAACATGACAACCAATTTCGCAGATGGAAAGATTTACAGTAGCATTGTGGATGAGTACGAGCCGTTGATCACTGGCCGAGGGACAGGTGATTGGGATGTTGCAGACAGACGTTCTGATTCAATGTCTTTGGCATCTCGTCTGCGATTGTTGGGATGCAGCTCTCAGTTTGGTAAGTCAGCCAAGTGGAAAGAGTAGATGACCATTCAACTGAATACTGACATGCCATTATAGCATCTCTCGTCTCCCCTGGAAAAGCTTCCTCCCATTCCCTTGATGGAGACTTTACCCTTGGCACCCTTGCCTTCCTCTGCTCTCGATTGCTTTCAGCTTCGAAGCGTACTCGCGCAGCGGTCGTACTGCAGCGATTTTGGCGGACTCATCTTGCCAAGCGTGATGAGTCCCGTCAAAAAATCGCCTACGGTCTTGCTGTACACTGTGCGGCTGTCGTTCAAACTAGAAACCAGATCATCTGGGCAAAGGATGTGATCACTCGGTACTGGAGAAACTACCAAGCCCGGAAGCAAAAAGTGAACAGCACACGCTATCGGGCTTTGGAAAAGGCCAAACGTCAGCAACGGAAAAACGCTGGGCTCAAACACCCCGTGATTTAACACCCCGCTGACATTCCTGTCATTACACGACCAAGCAAACAAGCACCGTTGAATTGATGTTATGACAATGATTACGAAAGCATTCTTACATTCATTTCCGGGAGTTGGGACTGGGATTTCTTCTCTCATTGTGTATGGAGTTTATTGGTGTTACCACTGAACACTGGCGTTTATTTTTTGTTGGACGCATACCCTCGTTGTAGTCTCAGCTGTCAATACATATCATTTGATACGTTACATTTTTGACCATTTGGTATTTTGATATTTGGCTTATGCCGATTAAGTGGAGCCTCGATGACTATCTTCTCGCTGCGGGAACTCAACTATTACATACTCCAAGTACCTTATAGGAACTAGGCTGAGTTCATCAATGTGATACGTTAAAGGTCCCTGTTCCTTGTCATTCCCTCATGAGACTCATATACAGTTTGTCAAGTCAAATCTCCCCCACGCACGATATTTGCTTCCCGTTATAGGATCCGCTTACCGGCCACCGTGCTATGAAACTTGTCAGTGATTATGGCCCAAGAACAGAATGCAAGAGATCAACTTACTAGGCCACCGGGGCCGCCAGGGCCTCCGAAGCCGCCAGGACCCCCGGGACCTCCGTGAGGGCCCCCAACAGGAGGACCGCGCTGCGGCTGGTCGTGATGATGGTGATTAGAGAACAGACCCATTGTTGCTTGTGTGTATAAATGAAGTGATAATTCAAAAAGATGAAGTCAAAAAGTGGTATGAATGGAGAAGATTTAAGTATATGGTTCAGGGGCCGTACCATGCGACTTTATACACAGAGATGCTAAGAATAAAAGTCACAGCTCGAGGTTGGGTACGTGGATGATCGTCACACACCGGTGGCGTGTTGAATCAATTCGGATCTGCCAAGCAGCCCTACAATGCCAAGAGATTCCGCAACTGAGAAACCATTGGTGGTTGCCTAACTAAGATCAACTATTGAATAATAATTGCTTGACTAAGTCGGGGCACCCGGATGAGATCTTTGCCTGAGTTTTAAGCTATCGGCGATCCTCCGAATAAGCTCTGCCACACCAAACCGTTTTTCAGATGTCATTCATCTTCAGCACTCCCGAAGAAGCTATTTCATGAGGCTATCTGTGACCTAAGGGATAGTGATATCACTCGATCTGTGAACCAAGCAATATAATTGAGCCATTTGCCGATTTGCAACGACCTGTGATGTCCACGCAGGCAAATTCGCAGTGGATTGCATAGCCATGTTCCACACATATGCACAAGAAACAGCCCGTATGACCAAGAATGTCGCCCATGAAGCATTTTTGGTTTAGCGGTATTATGACCCATCTGTGATCGACATATTTTTGTAATCCTTGAACTTCAGGCATTCATGTAGATACTAATATACGCTACTACTACCGGGGGGGGGGGGGGAGGCAAACCCCCCTCTAGGTTACTATAATAGGTATTCTCTATTAATTATCCCTACGACCCCAGCTAGGGGGGAATAGGTGGGTGGGTGTTGAAACGCTCATTACCCCACTATGGAAGACAGATTTTAATCTACTATATAGTCTTCTACCTAAGCGTATATGATCTAGCGCTACGCTCTGCACTTTTTAGTGTCTCCCTCGAGAAGGCGCCATTGGTCAACTTGTATATCAAGACGATTCGTGTTAAAAGAGCGCATCTATGTTACGAATATTAATAGCGAAGTCATAGGAATTGCTATATCAATAAACTGAGCAACTAAAGCTAGAGAAGAAAAGAAGAGAGAGCTTCCATATAGAGCTTCATAGACTTTTATGGCGATTCTGCTAGCAGAATCCCTTTGTTTAGTCTCGGAAAGTTCCTCCACCGCTCACTTCCCTCTACCGTCTTCCTCTTCTCGCTGTTCTTAAACCCCTGATCGTCTCCATCGTAACAATCTACAATACAACATCAAATATATTTTCTACCGACAGATATAACATCAACCGCTAGATAGCCTCATATCTTACTGCTAAGCACACAAATCTCGGACAATTAGTTATTAATAAGGCCAAGGTTATTGAATACATTTCAATTTCAAAGAATTTCATTTCGTAGGTTATGTTGAGGCTCTGCAAGACAATTCCTCTCCTGAACAGCCATAGATAACAGCATCTCGGAGAAATGAATCATCATTTTTATGCGTTCATTTTAGGAAAAGTCGCCAAGAATTATGCATTTGAGGGTCGTTGAGGGTCGCTGCGGGTGACCCTCAACGGACTTTAGCGACCCTCAGGGTAGGGTCAGGGTAGCTGGCATTAGGCCGGACCCTCCTGAGGGTCGCGTCCAGGTTCCAGATCTTGGACCCAAGTGAGGATCATGCCGAGGTCTATACATCGATAGGATTCAGACCGCAGGTACCCCGTTTGGGCCAAAAGATCTCATTCGTCTCCATTCGTGCTAGTGCAGCAAGGTTTGGAATAGAATGTCCACTGAACTATGTACACAGTAACTAGCTGGTGATACTAACAATTATAATGACCCTTCGCACTTGCGATGAAGAGGGTACCAAAGCTATGCTATTTCTCTATGATCATAAACAATGTACCTCTTCAACCGACTAAATCTGGATTGCACTGTGATATAATGTAGTTCGAAGAGTTTCTTGCCGATCTGGGGTTATTCGGCATTGACCCAGCATTGATTCCGCATCGCGTATCTCCGTATTAGTGCTTGCCGTTTCTGTGGATGCGGGTGTCTACTGTTTTGGGTTGAGCCGCTTTTCCCCTTCTTCGGAACAATGCCTAATCGGTTTGAAAACAAAGTTCTGACGCCAACCAGATTTCCAAACAAATTGCGCGCTTTCATTACATCGCATTCAATTGGTCGAGTGTGATCTTCCATCAATTTACAGGACCCAAAAAACTCCTGGAAGGGTTGCAATGAAATAGTATATAATACAGAATAAAGGTAAGTTGCCTGGTATATCAACTGCAAGCTGTACAGACTTTCTCTACTACACCGCAGAAACAAGCCTCATTATGATCAAAGCCGCATCGCTGGCTTGTCTGAAATGCCCTACCTTGCCTGCAGGAAAATGCTCAGGAAACGTCAAGCGCCTCGTGGCAACTGAAGCGTCGCCTATAGCTCGCAAACACAAAATGGAAGGCGACATTTCCTCTGTGTTCTCGACTTTCTCTGGCAAAAAGAGCCCTCCACTCCCCCAGCGGTTTCGCGATCTAAAGCGTAACCTGACGACCGGGTTCGAAGACCAAATCCAAAAGTCATGGGATGAGCTTGTGAATGTACTGAAAGTACGGACTGAAGAGGTCGCGATCAAACGAGAGGCGGTACGTTTATCGAATCCTTCTAGCTGGGAGCTAGCCATATACTAAAGAGAAGTAGATCATTCCTCAACTGAAATTTTCTGATATTCAATCTGGCAATGTATCTCTCGCGGATATTGCCGCCATCCGGCGCACCGGTGTTGCCGTCATCAGAGGGGTTGTGGACAAAGATGTGACTAAACGGCTTCTCTCTGACGCTCATCAATACCTGACATCACGGCCTTTCAAAGGCTTCCCGTCTACTTCGGACAAGAAGGTGGCGATTGCTTTTCAATGTTGCTCGATCTGAAACTAACTTTGAATTAGGTTATCTACGAATCATATTGGAGTACATCTCAAGTGAAAGCGAGATCGCACCCCAATATGCTCGCCACGCAATCTTGGATGAATCAGCTCTATACTGCCGATGCCGATCAAAAGAGTAATCAACGCTGCAAGAAGGACCCCTCCTGAATCCGGCTGACTTAATCTAGTTGATCTGTCTGTTCCGCTAACTTACTGTGACCGCGTCCAAATCCGCCCTCCGGGTGACAAGCATTTCGCGCTCCCACCTCACGTCGATGGCGGGGGGGTGGAGAGGTGGGAAGACCGTGCTTACAACCATACCTACCGCAAGATCTTCCAGGGAAAGGTAGGTTAAATAAGCCGTTGTACTCTATTAAATCGACGACTAACACCGTGGAAGTGGCATGAATACGATCCATGGGATCTCACTGGCCGGCTTGATGCTGACATGAATATGTATAATGGGCCAGGGGGTTGTTCAGTCTTCCGGACTTTCCAAAGCTGGCTTGGGTTGTCCCGCCATGGACCACAGCAAGGTAAGTCGGCCGTGGACTCAACGTTTCAATGGACACTCATTGGTGGTCACAACAGGCACTCTTGTCGTTCATCCTATTTTGCAGCCCACCACTGCGTACTGGATGCTTCGACCCTTTTTCAAGCCTTCTCGAAAAGACTCGTTGGACGGATGGAAGTTTTCTCTTGATGACGAAGAAGGCAATGTCTATCTACACGGCGCAAATCCGGGAACCGCTCAAGAGCATACTCCTGCCCACCATCCCCATCTGAGACTCCGCGAAACCATGATCCCCTTTCCCACGGTTGAACCAGGTGACACCGGTAATTCTATTGCTGAACCAATAAAACGAACAAAGCTAATTTTCATACCTGAAAGTGTTCTGGAGCGCTGATACTATTCACGGCACGGAGATGGACAACACAGGAGACAATGATGCTTGCGTGTTCTATATTCCGTCGGTTCCACTGACCCCTAATAATGCGGTAAGGTGATTTTCAAAACCACGACGTATGCATGTGTTGCACTAACATCCATCCATAGCAATACATTGCGCAGCAACGCGAAGCTTTCTTAAAGGGCATTCCTCCACCAGACTTCCCGGGTGGGCTTGGAGAATCCGAGTTTTCTGATAGAGCAACAGTTGTGGACGTCCAATCTGAAGCCGGAAAAGTAGCCATGGGCCTCAGCCCTATCAAGCTCAACGGTAAGGACGAGAAATCGAGGAAGCTTGAGCAGGAAATCAACGGAATTTTTGGTTTCTAAGAGCGCTACGTGGTGCAACTGGGCCTCCGTGCGGAATGGAAATATTGAATTTGTCAGTTGAGCTCTTTATCACATTCAGTCCACAAAATTAATCTACACCAATGAACTGCCATAAATATCAGTCAATGTGTTACTTGGTCTTTGTAAAAAATATCCATCGGGGATGGTAGCACAGCTGTCGCCTGTATAAAGCACGACACCCCAGCGCACCGTCGGAAGTCTCCGAAGATACCATCATGGTACTGGACAGTGAGAAATAAGGCCATGAAATGGATGTAGCTTCGGGTGACCATCTGAGCTTAAGTCATGTAGCTGCCCTATTACAACAGTTAGAGTCCAGGTGACTGTGTGGATCATGGCAAAAATTTGAAGGGCTGTAGCAGAATTGATTCAATTGTAGTAGGCCAACAAGCTGTTTACGACAATCTTGAGGAATCAATCCCGTCTCTAATGGAAACCTTCGGAATCGATTAGAACCCCTGCTACCAAAGGAGATGGAGAGGGTCATCAAATCGTCCGATGAGATCTTCGCGATGGAATCCTCCAGAATCCGTCCTGTCGAGGCGGTGTTCGAAAGGCCATGGCACATGTTTCACTGCCGGTTTCTGGCCCGTTGCAAAAATACCTTAGCAAAGTCAACAAACTATGTAAAGCTATGACCGTAGGAAAAGGGATGAAATTCTTCAGGTGAAATTTATTTGGCTGACTAGGATGGGATGGTGGTGGATCTGAGTCAGTAGCTATCTAAGAGACAGAGGTAGCGTGGGACAGAATGGGATTCCAAGCAAAATCAAAAATATTTATCAACAAGTACTTCTCGTGCCTCACGAATGATACCAACCTCGGGTGTTTAATCTCAAATTTAGGTTTTCGTCTGTGAATCAGTTCGATTTGAACTGGAAAGCAAAAAAATCAAACAAGAATCTTCACTTTAAGCTGGCATTTCCAACAGATTCTTCGCATAGGATCACTTCATGAAACATCTTCATCACATCTCGAATAGTTCTCAAAAATATACCACTGCACCAGCTAAAACAGCGATAGAATTCCATGAAAGAGATACTCTTGGCTCCAAAGCTTGGTAATCTGTTCATACAGCTTCACCTCTGATTGGCTCGTGCACTCTGTATCCCGCATTCAGTTGAGAGACCGAGCAACTCTACACAAGTGCACTTCAGGCTAGGCAGAGACAGATCCTTCAATATCTTCAGCCATAACAACTACCGACTTTGCCTCTGCTACCGCGTCCGTCATTCCCATTTCCTCCACGAAAGTGGTACTTGGGACCCACTTGGCAGACTGACGCGGAGTTGTCTCTTGTAGTAGACGGTCAATCTGCTCAAGAGAAAGACCTGGAGCATGACGATCAGTATATGGGAATTAACACACGCCCTGGAGCTTGACAAACCTTTCGTCTCATAGACAAGGAAATATGCCCAGAAAAACGCGCCCATGCAGAGCGAACCCCAAACGAAGAAAACTTTGGCACCGAGGTTTCCCTGATCTGCGATAAAAATCGTCATTGGAAACTGTGCCACTTTCATGAATTCAGAGACTTGGGATAGCCGAGACCTACCAGGATTGACCATGTAGGGAGTAATGACGGCGATCACGCAGTTCCAAAACCAGTTCGAGGCAACAGACATGGCCACGCCTCGGGATCGAAGTGGTAATGGAAACATCTCGCCAACAACGACCCAAGGGGCAGGGCCCCAGGTAGAAGCAAAGCAGAAAATGTAAGCGCAGATGAACGCGATCTCCACTGTCACGACGGTGGTGTTATTGGTTCCAATTGTTCCTGTAATGGCAATAATAAACTGACAAACTACCATTCCCAGCGCGCCCCATATTAGTAGTGGCCGACGGCCAAATCGTTCAATTGTCCAGAATGACACTGGTGTGGAGCAAACATTCACCAATGTCGTGATGAGAGATATCAAAAACGGGTTTTGAATTGTCCCTGTGTGCTGTCAGCGTGCAAAGGCAGTGGATTATGAAGGGATTACCATTTACCTAGCTGTTGAAAGAATGTGGTCCCGAAGTAAAAGATAAAATTTATGCCAGTCCATTGTTGCATCATCTGAGCGGAGGTTCCAAGAAGCGTACGGCGCAAATTGGAGCTCGGACACCAAATAGAGCCTTTGAAACAATTGAGCCAGCTCTGCACGTATCCCTCAGTTTCTCCGATAGCCTTGAGCTCATACTCATGATTTGCAACGATTTCAGCAAGTTCTTGTTTGATAAATTCTGAGCCAACAGGCTGCCCACGAAGCCTGGCAAGACTTCGTGTGGCTTTGTCGAGTTGTCCGCGCTTTACGAAATATCGAGGAGACTCAGGCAAAAACGCAAGTCCAACGGCTATCTCTGAATTAGCGTGATCATTTCGGGACTCAGTGCTGACAAGATTCTGCACCTACCAAGAATCAAAGCCCAGACCCATTGAAGCGCAATCGGGATGCGGTAGGAGCCAGAGTTCGGGTACTTCTGGGTAATGTATACCATACAACTTGCAAGTAGGATTCCAACAGTGATACAAAACTGATAACCCGACACGATGAGGCCACGGACCTTTCGGGGGGCGATTTCAGACATGTAGAGAATGATAATAGCCGAGACAAAGCCAACTCCAAGGCCAGCGATGAGACGACCTGCGATTAGCAAATCATATGCAGTCGCTGCCACTTGGAGCACAACCCCCACTGAGAAGATCAGGCAGCCAACCATGATGGTGGTTCGACGTCCGATAAGATCAGCGATATCTCCAGCTACTACAGAACCGACAAAAGTCCCAGCCGACAGAATGGAAACAATCAAGGACTGTCTCCAGGCAGGGACGACAAAGCTTGCCAGCTCCGTGGCCGAGGAATCTGGAGCCGGATAGGCCTGGCCGGTGAATTCATGGATAAAATATTTCATACCCATCACACCATTGACATAGCCGGAATCGTAACCAAAGAATATGCCGCCAAAGGCGGCAAAAGCGCACATCAAGTACGCCTTAAATGTCACTGGCGCCTCAATCCGATCGAGAGCGGTAGGCGACAATGGGAGAATTCCTCCTCCAGGCATGATGGCAATTGATCAAAATAAGTGTAGTCTGGAAAGAGATAAACTGGCTGACCCTGCTTAATCGGATGCAGATAGCGGATTGTTCTGACCTTAAATAGTGACCGACTCTGCAGTGCTGCTGAATTGTCCCAAGGTGAAATGTGGAGACCCCGGACTGAGAAGTTCCCCTATCCCCATATTCCGGGAATCTCAAGGGTCTAAACTTGCGGTTTCTCCACGATGCTCAAACCCTAAACACCCAGATATTGCGGAAGATGACCGTATTGAGGGTACCCGCTAGAACAAACCTCTCACTGTGAGCGGCAAATCCTTTTCTAGTTAGCGGCCGGGCCCTTTCTGGCCGGGCCGCGAGACGTTCTCTGGTTGACCTTCTCACCATTTTTGACATACATTCTTGTAGACCTACTCAACTCGCTGTTAGATGTACCGTAGCTTCTCTTTTCAATTCCCTTTGTAATTTCCGTAGACTTTGAAAGACTGTCGATTGTCAGCCTAATGCCAAACTTTCACCACTAAGTTGATGATGACTCCAAAATAATGATCAAACAACCGTATATTAGAGCGAGCTACAGCGAGCAAATGAATTCATCACCAACCAATCAATCGTCATCATCATCGTCATCATCAATCGTATATTTAATGTAATTCCCGGCTGATCTGAACACTCACAACAGCATAGTAAATGCGACATTTTACAACTTGATTTTTCAACACTTAAGGCTTAGTATTAAGTCTAGAGCTATCGTAGTACTTAATGTGTCTCTAAATACGTTAAGTAGGTCAATAAGAATTTTACTACTTTGCACTACAGAGATATACATCGGCCTCACTAGACCGGAGCGTGTTTTTGGTAATGCAAGTAAATAATGATTTTCCGTACAACTTAGTTATGCCATGTGTGAGGTTTCTGGCAGTTGTTATCTGGAAGCTACCGGAGAGAGTTACTCTGATTGCTTGTTTACTGTTGTTGCTTGGAAGGTTTCTCCTTTTCTCTTCGCTCTAGCTTTGTGACTTCGTTGAAAAGTACTAATAGAAGATTTGTTCCTTCTCTTACTTGACCGTAACACCATGCTATTTATAATGCTATGAAATGCTACGCTATTAAAGATTGAACAAAACAAACTTCTCATTGTTGATACTGTGACCTAAGAAATTACATTCAGCATGATATTTGGGGTGTCCAGATCGGCTGGGAATTACGTTACAGGACGACGCGTATATCGCGTGCATCAGCCTTCAAAGATATGCGAGGCAGGAAGAATGGGCGAGATCAGACGACTGGACTAATTATCATATCTGAGTAAACTTGCATGTCAAATAAAGATCGGGCAAGGGAGCGGTAACTGTCATCTCCTATGAGACGCCATTTGTATCCCTCTGTAATTCAACCACCAGGAGTTGTCTACCCAATTGACGAGAGAAAGTACACTCATTAGCACCAGAGAAAGGATTTCAAGATTTCACGCTATTTAAACCACCGAATTGAATTTTTACTACGTATTGATGATAGCCAAGAAACAAATAATACCACTTACC